>CM070066.1:25769880-26200444 GCA_036320875.1 Cotoneaster glaucophyllus | reverse complement strand
TTACATCCGCCAGTCAATTAAAATCCGACAGAGCTTTATGTTTCTGGCATTTATGTGCATTTATGTATGTCAGAACGGTAGTTAGCATAGTGTCGGTTATGACCGACAATAAAGTAAATGGTGGCGGTTATATCTGCCAGGAAATTAAAATCCGACAGAGCTTAATGTTTGTGTCAGTACAGTGCAGTTATGTATGTTAGAACGATAGTTAGCATAGTGTCGGTTATGACTGACAATAAAGTAAATGGTGGCAGTTATATCCGCCAGGAAATTAAAATCCGACAGAGCTTTATGTTTCTGTCAATACAGTGCATTTATGTATGTCAGAACAGTGTGTTATAGTTGTCAGAATAATGTCGGTTGTGATTGACAATAAATTAAATGTTGTCGGTTATATCTGACAATAATATCCAAAAACCGCCACAAAATTTTTGTCCATCGGTTTTTGTGCGCCTTTAATTTTTTGAATCAAAGTAGCAGGAAATATCCCGCCCAAAATTTTGTTATGTTCGTGTCGGTTATATCCGACAGGGCCATGAGTGAAAAAAAAAATTAAACCATTTGTTTTTAAATAACATTTTAAATTTTACCACACAAACTAAAATATTTTAAATAAAAGTCACCGCACAAATTGAAATATAGTCTAATTAATACTTAAAAAACATAAAGTAAATAATAAAACTATTCCATTTCATCTTCTGTTAGGTCGTCGTCGGCATTGACAAAATTAGGGAACTGGGTAGGCAACGGTAATACTTCGTGAAAAGGAGTCTCTTCCATGCCAACCCTTGTATGCAAATTTTCATTGTCAATTACACGATCATCCAAATCAAGTATGGCATAATCATCAAGTGCATCATTATCCTCCAATACATCAAACAAATCTCTCCGCTGCGTTCGAACAACAACATGCCAATCTTTTTCAATTGTGTCATCCACATAAAATGCTTGTAATGCTTGTGAAGCTAATATGAAAGGATCCTCTTTAAATCCCAATCGATTGAAGTTTACTAAAGTAAATCCATATTGATCGGTCTTCATACCTCTTGGACTTTCACTATTAACCTATTCACACTTAAACAACATCACAGCTCGAGCCCTGTCTCCTGCTTCTGTAGGGCCACAATATCTAACCTCAAACATGTCTATGACTCTGCCATAACGATTCACTTGCCCAATTGCACCAGGGACATTTGCAGGTACAAAAACACCACAATTTTGATTCTTATGCTTATCGTCCACAGATTTTGTACGAACTCTGAACCCATGAATAATGTGACTTTTATATTTCGTCACAACCTTACTAGGATAATTGGCTAGCCAACGCAAGTCTTCAGATATCAAGTTGTCATTAGCATGACATCTTGAATTAATCTGTAATAAGTAAAAGGATAAAAGTTGACACGACAAATATAAACACGTCATAATTAAAATGTAAAAAATAAAAAAAAATAAAAAAATAAAAGTAATAGTGTGACTGTTATATTAACTCACATGTTGCTTGAATCATTCTGGAAATTCCTTCTTGCTTAGCTTCTTGATTTGTCGCACAGTCAGCCTTGCTCGACAATGTTGATTTTTCAAGAATTCCTCATGTTGCCTAGCCAATCAGGTCCAAATATGCTTAACTTAAATTTCAAAGTAAAGAAAATTGATAAAACATTACAACTATGACTAGATGTTCTTACCTTCTAAATGGGTTGACCTCATCACAATTATTTAGAATGTATCTATGGCACTGATCAAGAACATAAAACTCAAGCTCCACATTTTCTGCTGAACCCATATAACATCCTTTAGAGTCAAAAATTGATAACCCACAAGATACTCCACATCCAATACCATCTTCATTTCGACCTCTACGAGTGCCACGAGACTCGACATCTCTAAGATACATGGAACAAAAGGACAAGCACTCATCCACCAAATATGCTTCGGCAATAGAACCTTCAGGATGACCCCTTATTAAGAACATAATGCTTCAATGTTTGAAAATACCTATAATCATAATACAAAACACAAATTATTATAATTACTAATTAAAATTATCATTATAAATTAACAAATTTTATAAAGATTTGTTAATTACCGTTCAATTGGATACATCCATCTATATTGAACAAGCCCTGCAATAGCGGCTTCATCTGCCAAGTGACTGGGAGGTGCATCATTACATCAAAAAATGCAGGCGGGAATATCTTCTCCAATTAACATAACGTCAAGGCAATTCTTGAATTCAATTGCTTGAAACCTTCCTCGGACTCCTTCTTGCTACACAATTGTCTGAAAATTGCAGTCAACTCTAATAATATCATAGTAATAGATTTAGGCAAAACCGCATGTATTGCAAGCGATAATAACTGCTGCATTAAAACATGGCAATTGTGGCTTTTCAATCCATGTATTTTTCGTTCATTCACATGCACACATCGCGACAAATTTGATGAATATCCATGGGGAACCCGAATAGTAGACAACACTTCACAAAATGCAGTTTTTTCTTCTCTTTTCAACGTGAACAATGCTGGAGGTCGAAATGTTCTATTTCCTTCCCTACGTGGATGTTGTCCATGTCTTATGTTCAAGATTTCAAGATCTGTATGTGCAGCTAATCCATCCTTAGACTTTTTATTTATATCTAACAATGTTCCCACTACATTGTCACATATATATTTTTTCAATATGCATAACATCAAGATTGTGTCTAATCAACAAATGCCTCCAATAAGGTTGTTCATAAAAAATAGATTTCTTCTTACACTGACTCTTACTTGTACTACTCTCAATTCGTTTTCTGCGTTGCCCAACCAAAGCATCTTTCTTTGGTTTTCCAAAAGTAAATCTCAAAGTACAAAGTTCTTCAAGACATTGTAAACCAGTCCACTGCCTTGGTGCACTATAATGTTCTCGCCGACCATTAAAAGATGTGGTTTGCCTTCGAAACCTATGATCAACACGAAGAAATCATCGATGCCCCAAATAGCAAATCTTACAACTCGCCGGCAAGTAAATAAATTCTTTATCATGCATGCAATGTGGACATGCTTTATATCCATGTGTACTCCATCCTGATAACATTCCATAAGCCGGAAATCACTTATAGTCCATAAGACGGCAGCCTTCATCGTAAAATTTTGGTTGAAATACGCATCATAAGTAGGAGTGCCCACCTCCCACAACTCATTCAACTCATCAATCAATGGACGCATGTACACATCAATCTCTTTACCAGGACTACGCGGTCCTGGTATTAACAGAGACAACAACAAATTTGGTTGCTTCATACACACCCATGGCGGTAAATTGTAAATTGAAAGCACCACAGGCCATGTGCTATGGTCTTGCCTCATTTTTCCAAAAGGATTAAATCCATCACTAGCCAACCCTAATTGGACATTTCGAATTTCTGATCCAAACTCCAGATATAAATTATCCAAATGCTTCCATGCTGGAGAATCTAAAGGATGTCTCATAAACACATCCTTAGGACATTCAGTTGCATGCCACCTCATATGTTCAGCCGTATGCTTCGACATATACAACTGCTGCAATCGTGGTTTTAAAGGAAAATACTACATAACCTTAGCTGCGATTTTTTTCTAGAGCCATCCTCTTCATTAACATTTTTATATCTTGATTCACCACAAATTGAGCATGCAGTCAACTCTGCAGCGTCTTTCTAATAGATCATGCAATTATTGGGACATGCATCCATCTTCACATACGTCAGACCCAAGTCATTTATAAGTTTTTTTGCCTTATAACAAGATTAAGGCAAACAATCTCCATCAGGCAACAATTTTTTAATTAACTCGAATAACGTGGTGAAGATCCCGTCCAACATTCTTGCTAAACACTTGATCTGATACAATCTTACAACCATCTCCAATTTTTTATATTCCTTACAACCTGGCCATAAATCTTGATCTGCCTCTTCAAGCAACTTAAAAAAAGTCTTGACCTCTTCCGGATGCCCTTCCCTAGAAAGGGGTTTAGTAGACGGCCCAACACCTTCTTCTGTTAATGGTTGGAAAAATACATCATTAAGAACATCATGAATACCAGTCAACCGATCTCCTGTTTCAGTAGATGGCCCAACACCTTTTCTCTAATCCCCATATTTTGCTCTCCAATGAAAGGTTCCCCATGATGTCGCCACGAAGCATTTTTGTAATCTTTATCCATATCATACAACACAAGATGTTCGACAATAGTTTTTCTAACAAAAGTATATCGATTACAACATCTTTTGCAAGGACATCTAAACTTATCAGGGCCAGCACCATTCGCAACTGCTTAATCCAAAAACAAATTAATTTCATCTGTATACGCTTCCAAATTTCGTGATATTGTCAACCAACTTTTTTCCATGTTTTGCACTGTACGAGAGCAAATATTACGTTGAAACTGAGATGCCTACAATCTTTCAATCCCTATCATGTAGGCATAACTATTAGAAATTTCAATCCATACCTTTCAACCTCGAACTATCACGATTGCAATTTAATTTCCAACACCTGTCACAGTAAAACAAATTCAAAAAAAAAACAATCAAAGGTTAACAAAAATATGTTTAGCTACACTCTTGATTATTTATTAAATTTAAGTTTTGTATATCCTCATAGCAATTAGAGCGAAATATTTACTTAATTAACATAATATATACCTATATTACTAAATATTACCAATTTATGGTATATTAAATATTGTCAATTTCACATAAATATTTACAAATAATATTTATCGCAATTTCTTCATAACAATTTAAGTAAATAAAATAAACTAATGGAACACAAATATTCCTAATTTATCTTACTAATTAAATTAAAATCTCTTAATAAATAATCTTGTGTGTTAAACAAACAATTTAAGCATGAAGAAGTTCAGTAATAAAACCTGAACTATTGAAGAATTATGTCGTCGGTCTACTCTTTTCGTAGTCAGCCAACTAAATAAAGCCCCTGCAAAATCAAATCAGAAAATAAAAATAAGCCACAAAGTGCTTGATGAAGAAAGAAATAGAGGATGAAAACTATGGAAGCAAAAGAAATGAAAAACATACTGTGAGATGAAGAGAAGAAACAGATGAAGTGCTTGATGAAGAAAGAAATATAAGATAAAAAGTATGGAAGAAAAAGAAATGAAAAACTTATTGTGAGATGAAGAGAACAAAAAGATTGAAGATGAAGAGAAGATGAAGAGAAGATGAAGATTGAAGATTGAAGATGAAGATTGAAGATTGAATATTGAAGATCGAGGATTGAAGATGGAGGATTGAAGATTGAAGATTGAGGATTGAACATGAAATAGTGAAAGAAATCTGAATGAACAACAAACATTTGGCATAAAAATAATAAAATAATCAATTTATGTCGGTTATAACCGCCATAATACTAAAATAATAACCGCCAGAATACTAAAATAATAAAATAGACATTTTCTGTCGGTTATAACTGCCACCATTAACTTCAAAACCAACAAAATATATAAAAAAAAATTTAAAAATTCACAAATACTGGCGATTATAGTAATTTTATGTAGGTTTAATCTGACAATAAATATCCGCCAGGAATTTCTGTTGGATATAACCGACAGAAATTCACTTTTACCCAACACTAACTAAATGATGTGTCGGATATCTTTTATCCGACATTATGGCTTATTAACCGCCACCATCATCTGACACTTAAAGCTAATATTGTAGTAGTGCAATCCTGACGCACCACGTGTCACTGTCTGTTTACATTAATTTAGTCAAGAATACGATAAGATTTTCAACCAATCTTGTCACGCCACGTGTCGTTATTCGAACGTACTATTTTATGGATAGATTTCTGATAAGATTTTCAACCAATCTCGACGCGCCACGTGTCACTTCCTGTTTACAATAATTTAGCCAAGATTTCGATAAGATTTTCAACCAATCACGTTGCCACGTGGCATTGTCCTCATCCTTTCTTTTTTTGTCCATATATACCCTACATCCCTACATCCATCCTCACACCAAACTCAATCCTTATTTTTAGCTCAAAATCCTTCTTCATCGTTTTCAAATCTTGAGTTCTTACAATGTCTTCTTCAAGGAGAGTGTATAAACAGTTTGAGGAGCAACATAAAAGACTTTTTGCACAACATGAAGAATTGGTCAATCTCGAGGAAGGTGGAGGTGGAGATGAGGCATTCGCAATGGAGGAGGATGAGGATGATGACCATAGAAGGTAGAGGGCCTCACATTACCTCCGTGTCATGGAAGCTGCGGGTCAGATAGCCAAACCAGACGTGCCGTAAACTTTGATAGGGAAAGACGAGGTAAAGATCTCTTGGAAGATTATTTTATTCCCAACAGCGTATTCCCTGATCATGTTTTTAGACGTCGTTTTAGAATGCAACGAAGTTTGTTCGACAAAATCATGAGTTAATCATAAGTGCTATTTGTAACCATGATTCATACTTTGTGCAAAAAGATGATGCTTTTCATGTTTAAGGTCTTCTTCCTGACCAAAAAATTATGGTTGCCTTGCGAATGCTTACATATGGAGCATCTACTAATCAAGTGGATGAGATCGCAAGGATGGGAAAAACAACTGTTCTGTAGTCCCTGATGCAGTTTTGCTCTGCAATTAAAGCCCTTTACACCATGAGTACCTCCTGAAACCCACGCTAAGGGACATGCGAAGGCTTCTAAGGAAGGGTGGAGATGCAGGCTTCCTGGCATGATTGAAGCATTGACTGCATGCACTGGACTTGGAAAAATTGTCCAAGTGCGTGGCGAAGAGCTTATGTGACAGAAAATGAAGCGGTGGCTTCATTTGATACATGGATTTGGCATGCTTTTTTGGTGTACCAGGAGCTCAGAATGACCTAAATGTCCTTGCCCAATCTTCAGTGTTCGACGAACTGCTGCAAGGAAAATCGCCGAGATGCACATATTGGGTTAATGGCCATAAATACGAGGGACCATACTACCTTGCAGACGACATTTACCTAAGGTGGTCAACGTTTGTCAAAACAGTGCCATATCCACATAGTGAAAAGGAAAAACACTTCGCAAAATGTCAAGAGGGGTGTAGGAAGGATGTGGAGCGTTGTTTTGGTATCTTGCAAGCTCGCTGGGCGATTATCAGGGCTGCTGCTAGAATGTTTGATGTCTAGACTCTTTAATCCATCATGATGACGTGTATTATTCTCCATAACATGATTGTGCAAAAGCCATACTGGCACATAACCCGCCAGAATGACTTGATTAAGCACCAGTGGGGATTGCAAGAAGGTGAAGATCACTAAAATGAGCTTGTGGTTGAAGAATAAAATGTATTTTTTTTAAGTTTATTTGGTGAGGTTATGTAAATTTAATTGGTGTTTTTTTTTAAAGTTTATTTGGTGAGGTTATGTAATTTTATTTGGTGTTTTTTTTTTTAAGTTTATTTGGTGAGTTTATGTAATCTTATTTGATGTGTTTAAATAAAGTACAAAAATAAATAAGAAATTACATAAAGTACTAATAATAAATAAGAAATTACACAAAGCACTAATAAGAAATAAGAAATTACATGTATTAATAAAAAAAATAAGAAATTACATAAAAATTAAGACAAAATCACATCTATTTTTAAATTACTAAAAATAAAGACGAAATTACATAAAAATTAAAAAGAAATTACATAAAGTACTACAAATAAATACGAAATTATACAAATTTTGTGGGGCAAGGATATGTGGTGCTAGGATCTTCGTTGCTAGGATTTGTGTAGATAAAACCCCCTCGACTTGTTTCCGCATCTCTTGCACGCCTCCTTCGCACGACATCTCTTTTTTCCTGTTACAACCCGTCCATAATTTTATTTTATTTAAAAAAAAATGTGAAACGATCAAAATGCCCTTAGAGGGTATGTGTCGACTTTCATTGAAGTACTGCTCAGGACACTTGTGATATATTAATTAGTATATTATGACAACACTCGGTATTATGAACAACTGATCATAAACGTAGCGAAAATTAGAACTAGAAGAAAGATTTTACGAAACACGTATAAATTATTTTATAAAGTAGTGGAAAAGATAATATCGCTAGTTATAAAATATTAGTGATTGAATAAAAATAAATAAAATAAATAAATATAAGGAAATAAAAGAGAAGAGTGGAGAACTCCCGAGAAGGGAGAGACGTCGGTGGAGAAGAAAGGAAAAAAAAAGAGAAGAAGGGAAAAAGAAGGAAGGACGAAGGGGAGTAAGACGATGGGGGAGAGGGGATTCTTGTTGCTGTGGATGTTGAGATCAGTGGGAACGCCCCCATGCTTCAGGTTTGAGTTGTATCGTTTCATCTCTATAAAATACTAACCTGTGTCAAAATATAGAAATAGATATCTAGCACTTCAACGATAGACACCAGTACTTCCAAGAATTTTACTCACTTAGTCTCCCCTGCTTTCTCCTTGTTATTTGGGTGATGTGAGACGAAAACTAGCTCTGGGTTTCTCACTTTTTATTGGAGTTGTTTACAGCAGTTGATGATCCTTCCATTGTTGTAAGTATTTCCTAAGAAACTTCTGGGTATAATTGTACAATATATAAAACATTGACATGCATGCTTCAATCAAACATAACCCTCTTCATTCATAAATATATATTGCTTTGTTTATAAATTTGATGTGTTTTAAGCTCTGCACTTGTATAACCTTTTTATGAAAGGCTAAATTGATTCGGTGGATATAAGAATCTGTCAAGTATGTGTGATTAGAGGATTAGTCATTTGAATTACATAGAGTCAAACTTTCGCTTTATTCTAAAATGCATTTTCTAATTAAACGAAGATGGAGCTAGACAACTTGTGACCCAAACTATGTTATATAATGAATTGACAATAATTTATTTTGAATGAATGCTTCTATTCGACATGCTGTGAAATTAAATTTCTTACTTGTTGGGAAATGATGTTGGTACACTAAGATTTATAGTTATAGACAGAAAGCATAAGATTAGCTTGCATTTTTGACGCACTTCATAATATGTTCTTTGTTATTGGAAGTACCTTTGGGGTTGAGTGAATCAAATGCTTGGTTACGTCCATGTAATACGTAAGTAGAGACTCTGTCTTCCTAGTAAAGACCCCAAAGAAAGTCAGTACGCATGGGTATATCGATGGCCTTATTTCGAGGTTGTGGCCATGACCTTTTATTAGAGCTTATAGACACGACATTGAGGCATAACCAAGATGTTTAGAACCAAGATTGAGAAACGTTAAGAAAGGATTTTGTAAATAAAATAACGTATAATCAACCTGGGTTTTTAGAATAGCTATGAAATCTTCTATTGAGGTGAGTTAGTAGCATAGGTATGGATTTATTTATTAAGGTGAACTACGAATGACTTGATCTCTATTTAGGGTATGTAGGCAGTCTAACGAGGAAGTTAGATGCAGCCATAAAGCATACGAAAAAATTACTACGAAATTGGGACTTGAGTTGTGCTTTGTCCACTGCCCGGAGGCGAGATAAGTTAGTTATACGGGTTTTTGGTGGTGTCATGTGTCGATGCTGGACATATGTCGGGATCGGGGCGTAACTACTTTTAGTGGTATCAGAGCTTAGGTTAATAACTCGGACCGAGGAATATGATTAGGAGAAATACCATGATGCATGAATGCTTAGTTATTATAACTATTGCTAATGAACCTCTACATGCATGTTTGAAGTAGTATCAAACAAGGTGTTTTGAGTAACTATGCAAGTATTTCTCATAATGTATAAGAAGCCATAAATAAGCTCATATATGTGATCCGTTGGTTGAGGTTGTTAATTGAACCCATTATTTTGTTGGATTATCAGTTATTGAATTCTTATTCATTTTGATCTAGTACACTCAATTTATTTATGTCTTGTCTGAATCAGTTTATGTGTTAGTGAGTAATCTGTCAACTACCCTTACATAGATTATCAAAATTATTTGTTGTAGTTCTTCGCATTGTAGAATGCTTGTGCTTGTAGTGTCTATAAATGTGGGATAAGACAATATTATAAAATGCGGGTGTCCACAAATAAATAAATTAAAATATTGATGTGGGTGGAATACATTAATAAATAAAAATATTGTCACCTGATTTGCTAAACTTGTCCCACTACGCAGATTACCGGAAGCATGAGAGATGGCGTTTTTCCAACAAGTAAAGGATGCATTGAGTTTTTTTCCAACGACCTTGAAGACCTTGACTACTTCAGTCGTCTTTTCCATGTACATCGCAAAACGCTTTTGTAATTTTACTCCACATTTCTCCCTTATCCATCTCATTACCCGTAATCGGGTCATGAGTAGTGTGAACCCAACATTCACATAATGTAACATCTTCAATGAGCTTCCACGAAGTCATTTTTTTCTCTCAAAGTGTTGAAAATATTGAAATGTAGAAAGTGTAGAAAATATTGAAATGTGGTATTTATAGAAGAAAAAAAATTAAATTTAAAAAAAATCTGTATTTTTTAACAATTTTCTTAATTTTTTATAAATTTTAATGTAGTTAATTAATCTGGACTGTTGGACAACCTATAAGTTGACACGTGGCCAGTGGTCATAATTCTGGCAGTTGTGCCTTTTTTTAAAAAAAAAAATTGGGGGGAAAAATGTGGACCGTTGATTTGTGATCGGATGGTCCAGATCAAAATTCAAATTTAAATTTTTTTGACAGTTGGAAATCCAACGGCCCAGGACGGACCACATGGCCTCCCATTCCGTTCGTTGAGTGCACCTGCGCATGTGGGCCCCAGCTCTGAATCTTGTCTGCGATGCTCGCCCAGTCGCGCGTGTTTTCTACGCGCCTGGTGCAAAAAAAATTTCAAACGCCCGCCGACGCCACGCTGGCGTCTGCATGGCGTCAGTTGGACCATCTCCTTCCTCTGTCTATTCTGGGCCGGCCTGTGGCCTGGCTTGGGCTAGCAAAAAAAATTTCAAACGCCCACCGACGCCACGCTGGCGTCTGCATGGCGTCAGTTGGACCATCTCCTTCCTCTGTCTATTCTGGGCCGCCCTGTGGCCTGGCTTGGGCTAGGTGCCAACCTAAAGGGCTGGGGTGGAGCAAATTGAAGGGAACCGATCCATTTTTTGGCTTGGGTGCCGGCCTAAAAAAAAGCGGTGGAACAGCTCTTACATACCTCTGTCGTGACTTAAGCTAAACGCGAAAGCTTTTATATCAAAATCGAAACTCAATAGAGCACCCCGAATTCAATAAAATCCAGAACTTATTTCTTTGTCCATAAAATTTAGAACTTATTGTTGTCCCTAAATATCACAACTTATTTTTTCTCCCCAAAAATTAGAACATCTCATAGAATGACAATTTAAGGGCCCTATAGCAAGTGGCAAATAAAAATAAGAACAGAAAAGAAAAATACCAATCAAAATAGAGCGGCATTGAACAAGTCGGCACGGGCAGAAGGAGAGACAAATAAATAGGGATTTACTAAACTCTGTTTCCCACTATATACACACTGAGTTTGAGAGAGAACTGGGAGAGACAGAAGAAGAAAAGTCTAGAACTCAGAGAGAGAGAGAGAGAGAGAGAGATGGGGAGGACAAGATGCTTTCTCGACATTAGCATCGGAGGAGAGCTCGAAGGGAGAATAGTGGTCGAGCTTTTCGACGATGTGGTACCCAAAACCGCTGAGAATTTCAGAGCTCTCTGTACTGGTGAGAAGGGCATTGGCCCCAATACTGGTGTTCCTCTCCATTACAAGGTCCTCTCTTTTTGTTTGCTTTCTGTATTTGTGTTTTGCTATGTGTTTGTTTATCTGGGTTGTTTTTATTTATTGTTTTTGTGATGCAAGATACTGAGATGTTCTTGATTGATATGCAGAAGTTATTGGATTTTGAATTTTTTTATTGGGTTTTGTTTAATAACCTGATTAATCTTATTTTAAGCATATATATCATGCAAATCTGCAATCTTTTTGCTTTTGTGATTGGGATTGTGTACAACCAGTTTCAGTATTCTGAAGTTCATTTACCATAGGTCTCATTTACTTTCTTGAAAAGTCTCATTTAGTTACTATTGTTTTGCAATTTTTGGACATTTTAACAAAGAATTGCAACTGTTGATAAAAAAGGGTTAATTGTTTGATACAATGATGAGTTTTTGCCCTTGTCAAACTGTCTAAACTAAGAGAAAGTTTGTTAAGAAGGCCGAACAATCGGGTTACAAAATGATTTCGTATTGTAGCTCAAGCTTGTTTATTTTTGGTACACAATGTGCTTTTAAAGTTTGTATAGCGTTTCTTAAAGCTGCCTTTGGGATAAGTGTATTGATGTTATAATCATATATTCATATGCTGTTTCCGTGTCATGTCAGGGAGTTCGTTTTCATCGTGTCATTAAAGGGTTCATGATACAAGGGGGTGATATCTCCGCTGGAGATGGTACTGGTGGAGAATCTATCTACGGAATGAAATTCGAAGATGAAAATCTTGAATTGAAACATGAAAGGAAAGGCATGTTATCCATGGCTAATTCTGGTCCGAACACCAATGGGTCTCAGTTTTTCATCACGACAACTCGCACGGCTCATTTGGATGGGAAACATGTTGTATTTGGGAAGGTAATTAAAGGAATGGGAGTTGTCCGCTCAATTGAGCACATAGCCACAGCTGATGGTGATTGCCCCACTATGGATGTTATAGTTGCCGATTGTGGAGAAATCCCCGAGGGAGAAGATGATGGAATATCTAATCTTTTCAAGGATGGTGATGTTTATCCTGATTGGCCTGCTGACCTTGATGAGACTCCTGAAGATCTTTCTTGGTGGATGACTTCTGTAGATTCAATTAAGGGTTTCGGAAACGAATATTACAAGGTAATGAGGCGTCATGTTTAGTTACAGCCTTTCGTTGATCTTCTAATTTGGTATATTGAATTATATATCAGGAAACTTAATTGTTAAGATATGTTTTTGGAATGTTAAGGAAACATTGTTCTAGAATGCTTTTGCCCAAGCCCCTAACAAAAACAGTAATACTATACTGAAAAAGGTGATATTTACTGTTCACAGAAACAAGACTATAAGACGGCTCTTAAAAAATATCGCAAGTCTTTACGCTATCTGGATATATGCTGGGAGAAAGATGGAATTGATGAAGGTGAACTTGCTTTTCTCAAATTATGTTATGTACTTATTTCCTTGGTCATATTGGAATACAAGTTTGCTACCCATTCCAAGGCCTCCAGTCCATCTCATGATTTACTTCGTTTCCCTGTGATTCTGCAGAGAAGAGTTCAAGTTTGAGAAAGACCAAGTCACAGATTTTCACAAACAGCTCTGTAAGTTATCTTTTTTTTTTTTTTTTTTGAGTACAACGATACATTTTACCCTAAGGGGAGTGTGGTTTTTTTTTGGGGGGGGAAGTTTGGCTAAGCCACACAATGGGCAACCTAATTTGGTATCGAATTCGCCATCCACGAGATTCAAACCTAAGGCCTCTCACTTACAAGTGAAGAGGAATGCCACTAGACCGTAGTGTTGAGTGGCAAGTTATCTTTTTGTGTTGGCTTTAAAGTATTTTGAGCTTATTAGTTAAAATTGCAAAGAGGTAGTAGTATGCTCAAATATATCTGAATTTGATTGTCAAACACAGGGTCTCTTAAAGGTTTAAATATCAATAAAGTGTTGGCTGGACTACACTAATATGTAGTACTGTTCTGTGTGATCAACGCTCAACAAAGTTCCATCGCGTTCAAGTTATCATATTACTTAACTTTCCAATTTAGTTATTGAACTAATATTATTTTTAATTAAGGTACTGCTGAAAGTCATCCTAAATGAACTGTTGTCTTTTGTTTGGGGGCTGGGGTGCAGGGGTGATGTTCTCATGCTCTCTTTTTTCCTTCTAAAAGCCTACCTAATACCTTTATTCTTGCCCGATTTCATTGTATTCCTAGTGCCTTTTTTAACTAATAACCAAGCTTGGTATGTTGTATAGGCTTGTAAGTTGAAGTTGGGGGATCTGAAAGGAGCACTGTTAGACACTGACTTTGCAATGAGGGATGGAGAAGATAATGTTAAAGCTTTGTTTCGACAAGGTCAGGTTAGTATCTTGGGTTTATGCATGTATGCCAGGGTGGCCCTGATCGATTTAAGCTTCATGGCATTGCATTAGTTCACTTCCTGATGCCTTTAATTCTATATTTCCAGTTTCTTATCTGTGTGGTCTGGCCTGTGTTATCATTTACTAGTAAAATATTAATTGTTTCCCGTTACTATTGTGGTTGGTAGTTAACTATGAGATATCAATTGCAGTGCTTTCTTGAATCCTAATGACTGGTCCTTTGTGCATATCAGGCATACATGGCGCTTAACGATGTTGATGCTGCAGTTGAAAGCTTCAAAAAGGCATTGGATTTGGAGCCAAATGATGGTATGGACGGTCCTTTCTCATAAGCCTGATGATGTATCTTGATACCAGTTTTTTTGGTTTGACTTTACGTGATAGGAAGAACCCTCACATCTACGATAAACTACTGGCTAAACTAAACATGGGGCAAAGCCCGGAGCTTTAGCCTGTATTTCTCACTGGTTCTGGTGATAGAGTTTCATGAGCCAAGCATTAGTAGATCAAACTACTTGATTTGAGGGAGCGTAGCATTGTAGCTGTCATTCAAAAATGAAGAAGAAAAAGAGTTTTCTTGGGGTGCTCTATAGATAATAACACAGTTTATGATAAATGTTTGCTTTCTTTTTCTATAATCACGTCATGGAGAGCAATAAAATAAAAAGTGATTGGTAATGGAATTGAACGATGTGGATCCAACCTTTTGTATACTTTCAATATGTAGCATTTAGCAGTATTAAATACAAGTAGCAAGAAGTTTCTTGAAAGGACAAGGACAAAGCGAGAGAATGTTTTTTTATTACATTTTTGCTAACACTTGTTATGGTTTACTTTTGATGTTCAGCTGGAATTAAAAAGGAGTATGCTGTTGCAAAGAAGAAGGTTTGTATATAAAACCAGACTTGAAAAATTCTGCGACTATAGATGTTACAGTCAACTTACAATCAACTGCGTTTTAAACATGTCTTTTGCAGATTGCTGATAGACGTGATAAAGAGAAAAAGGCCTACAGCAAGATGTTCCAAAAGTAGCACTCTGGCTGTCAACTGGTACATCACTGTTTGATTTGAATTTTTCACCTTGTGCGCTGATATTTGAAGCTCCTGTCTGATGTAGTTCCAAATACAGGCTGCCTATTCCTTGACCTTACAAATGCTTCATACCCGAATCTAGCCAGTGTCAAGGAATGCAGACTTTTATTGTTACAAGTGCTGCTTTCGGGAGGCAAAACCAGGTACTGTCATAATCTGCCCTATGTTTTTTCCTGAAACATTGTGTAACATGTTATGCTGGAATATGACATAAGCGCTGCTAATATTTTTTTCGCCAGATATTGTGTTGTTTTACTATAAATTAAGACCATAATTCAAATATGATTCGGGTTGACATTCTAGTAACAAGTCAAAACTATTTGACGAGAAAATGCTTTCGTTTATGCATATACTGGTATTTTAAGTTTCATAAATATTTTGTGAGGATAGGTTAGTTCAGTTATGATTATTTATGTTTTGTTGCTTCTATGTTCTGTTTGAATTACACATTTGCTGACGTAGGGTTTTCCTTTGGCGCAAACTCGTATGCCAAATTTATTATTTAATTTAGTAGCATGTTGCCATTGCAAAAGGTCAAATGTTTAGTTTTGGTTAATACGAGAACTACTCTATTTCATAGTACTTCGGTTACAACTTACAACTCTACTTCATACTTAGATTTGGGTCCTGTTAGCTTCTTGTACATACTTAAAAGAATGTAACTGTGACTAATTTAGGAGTTCACTCGGAAAGAACTCTTCATCTGCTGATTTGGTTTGTTCATGGATTGTGAATCCGTGATTTACTTACGTTTTTCCAGTTTTGCAGGTTCCAAATCATCAAGAAAATGCAACTGTAAAGAAGTAAAGATAAAGATCATCTAATTGAACTTCTTCCTTTTTTGCTTTTTGTTTTCCCCTTTTTGGTTCAAGGAAGGCAGCTGAAATTTGAAACTTGCAAAATCCAATGAGTTGTAATCTGATCAAACTTTAAACCAAACAATTTTGTCATGTTACATGCTTGAAGCATTTGTTGGTATGGGGGTGGAGATAAGGAACCTTACTTGGACTACGTATATAGCTTGTTTATGTCATATGCAAGACTGCAATAGGTCTATTTTTAGTTTCCGCATTCGTGCCGTATTGTCCGCATACTTATTTTTTAATGTGCCACCCGTTGCGAATAGCTAAGCTAATGTGCGAATTCAAGCTGCACTTGAACCTTGTTATCGGTTAGTTTGCCGTCCCGTTAACGAAGAACTTGATTTACAAGTAAAGTTAATACTACTCAGTACACAATACACTGCTCTACATCTTTAAACTGATCCAATGCAAGAAATACATGAAAAATCTTTAGCACGTCTTGCAAGTTGCAAGAAAATTAAACATTGTTTCTCGAATTTATGTTTAATTGTGTGTGTAAAAATGAAGGAGTTGGAATCATAAGCTAGGTTTAACTTTATTGGTGCATGAAAATACTAAAGTGATTATCAACTCCAAACATTAAGCTCCAATCCAAAACAATAACAATAATGTGGTTTAAATTCGTCTTTTTGGAAAATCAAGCATAAAATCACTCACTCACAAATAAAAAGAAATATTATTAGACCGTACTACTAACTGTCTGCATGCCCTTTTTTAACTACTAAAACCATCTCCAACCAAAGGAGAGCCAGAGAGTTCCTTTTAGCCCTCTAATCCTCCAAGAAATTAATATTTTAATGAAAAGTGCATGACCATATTTCTTACCATCTTCAACCGAGGGCCAAACGGCCATAGGGCTCGTTTTAGCCCTGTCACAAAGAACCGTCTCCAACCAAGGGCCAAAGGGTTATAATATGGAATGTGAAGAATTGAAATAAAATGAGGTAAGATAGTATGGAATGGTGAAAAATAGTGAGAAATGGTGTAGGAAAAAATTAGAAATTAAAAAAAAAAACGTCCAAAAAAAAAGTGGGCTGGGCAAACGGAAAAGAACAAAAAAAAAGAAAAAAAAGAAAAGAAAAAAAAAGTGGGCTAGCCAGCCCGTTGGCTAGTTGAAGATGGTCACCCGGTTGGCCCTTTGGCCCTTTTTTGTTTCGTGGGGCCCACGAGCCATTGGCCTAGCCCTCGGTTGAAGACAATTTTTGAGCTATTTTCGACCCTCTATCCTTCTGAACCCTTCTGTTGGAGATGGTCTAAGAGGAGTTGTGCTAAAAATGAAAAAAAATTGTGGACTTTTGTCAAAAACATAAAGAGGAAAGTTGGCGCATTGATTGGTTGTAAAGTTGCATAGTTCTGCAGGTGAAAAGTTGGATTTCCGTGGCTTCACAGCAGGGGCCATGTACCCCTCTCTTTTAGGTTAGACACATGCACCTTACACACCGACGTTGATCGATTGATCATCTATGGGGACATCTTCTTGTGTTCTTTTTTATGAAAGTCGTCTTTTTTTTTTTTTGGAAAAAGGCTTCTACTATTAAACAAACTAAAAGATACACAGATACAATGCCAAGGCCCAAACAATACACAAAAACAAGCAAAAACACAGACCAAAAAAGACAAACTACAAAGGGCCAACCAGTAGTTGAAGCCCAAAACGCACAAAAGAGGTGACAGTCACCAAAAAATTCTACTACATATGTCGCCGGTCTCGATCTGACCAATTCTCCGTCCACAGCCAAGCAGCGCCAAATCAAGTGCAGCATTTCACCTCGATTTCCTTCCTTAGCACAGCCACAAAGAAAGGATAGCCAACAACGGAGTGGAAGAAGCCAACGATGAGGATGAAGTTCGTGGCAACCCATGAACAACACTGCTGGGAAAGACAGAGACAATGAGAAGGTGGTGGTGGTGGTGGTGGTGGTGAACACCCGAGCCGGTGGGAACACCGAAACTCTATACACCATCTCAAAATACCGCAACAATTCGCGGTTTGGAAGCGGCTGCAGATCGGAGCAGAGATGAGCAATTAGAAACGCCGTTGGGGGTAAGAAGAAATGGTCAGAACGGAAAGGAGAGCAAGGGAAAAAAGTAAGAAGCAACGAGAGAAACAAGAAGAAGAAGAAAGAAGAAGAACTATCTCATTGAAGTGACAACCCGCAAATAAGCGGTAAAGAGATCGCATGCAAGGGCTCTAAGAGAGCTAGTGTGAAGGAGAATCGTAATCGACAAAGATTCACATCCTTCTTTGAGCACCCATATTGGTACGTTGCAGAAGTCGCAACTTGGCATATGGAATGCACACCCAAAACGCGTAAATACGAAGCGTCAGGTTCGTACTCAGTAACCAACTATAACGTCAAATAGGTTGGGTGGCAATGGGCCTCAAGGCGGACTAACATAGCTGAGTACAAGATTGCATAGCCCTAGGCAGAAAACCAAAAACTTGGTAGTTCACCAAGGTTCGTGTGATCCTTTAAATTGCGCTTTATGATCACTATGCGAGGCTATTTGAGGTGAACATGGGAATTCGATGTTTAATTATAAACCCAAAAGACATGCAATACTTATTGAAAACTGTCGATATAAACTCTCCGGCATTATCCAGTCTTCTAGACTTTATGGGATAAGTAGGGTGGTGAACCCTTAAAATCAGCCATAAGGTTTAGCAGTAATGTGTGTGGACAAACATGTGACCATTTTCTCAATTCATCATCCAAAACCATAAGTATTTATATGGTCCGCATTTTGGTTGGATTAGTCCACATATATTCCCTTGAATCCACTGTGAAAAGAGGGTTGTTTCGTATCTTTGCTATGGATGAATTAGAAAATCAATTTCCCCAACGAGTAGGCTTGGGAAAATGTACCTTGTAGGCACAAGATCCCTACTTTGGGTAAGGAGATGCGTTGTAGCATCATTGTTCGACCTAAATGTCCTAAAAAGGTTATGCCAAAGCAGTAAGCTGCTCAATCACTTGGCTCCAGGGCGGCCACATGTGTATGTTCCCAGTTGGAAGACAACCCATTGGCCCCAAATCAAAGGTTCAGGCTCATTTTTGGAGGTGGTGCAAAGATATTTCACTCTATTTTCCATCAGTGGTTTCATTCATGATCATTGTCATCTCGAATATCCTTTAAAACTCAACGACATTCTTCCGAAACGGAGATAATATAAGGCCTCTTAAATGGTAATTTAGTACCATTCATAAATCGAGGAGCGTGCCACTGCTCTTAACCAGGTTGGATGGACCTGAAGTCATTGCTAGAGATGTGATTTAGGTATAAAGTTAGTGTGTGTAGTATCACATGCATCCAGACAACTAACTTTCCCACATTCGTACCTAATCACGTGTTTAATTGAATTCAGTCACATGTATACAAGAAACATGATTCAATTAACTCATATTCGAGGACAATATCAATAAGATTATCCATAACTAAAACAAACACCAAACTTGAATCTAAGAACATGGAAAAACGTTCACAAAGTAAACCAAAGTTACTAAGGGGATTCGGCCAACAAGGCCATTCATGTCAAAATTCTACTATTCCAACAGTGTTCGGTGAAGCAAAATCAATCTCACATATTGACTATGAGAATGGTACTCCTCAACGATATTGGTAAGGGCACGAACAGGTGCATAACCAATAATCTATTCTATCAAGATGGAAGTAGATTCTGTAGGGTTGAGGTTTGGGAATATTATCCCTAATTATTAAAGTTTTAGGTCTTAGGTGCCAAGGATCACGCTTCGGGCATGATGCCACACCTTGGCAGGCCCTAATTATACCATATGTTGTAAAAACAAACTCGAAATTGGATCGTGAGAAAGACATACCCAAACTTGGGTTCAGTAAGTTCCAGCCAAAGCTGGAGGGGTCTACTCGATAGGCCTCTGCCGAAGTAGAGCAATAACGTTCGATGTATCCCTGCCAAAGCAGGGCACCACCACTTGATAGGTTTTGACTGAACTGGGTTAAGCCATTCGATAGACTCTAGCCGAACTGAGTCTATACCGTTCAATAAACTCCAGCCGAACTGAGTCTATACCGTTCGATAGACTCCAGTCAAAGCTGGGTCTATACCATTCTCACACGTTTGTGGTAGTAATCAGATCCGAGAATTTGATAAACTTCCACTTTCTATACTACTGCGTCAAGAGTGAGTTAGAATCATGGAAAGATGAGAAAAGTATTCTCCAGTCAAAATTCGATCAGATTTATAAACTTCATAATCGTACTCATTCATGGACGTAATCATGGTGTGCTTCAGGCAATGTCTTTCATGATTAGACAGTCTGTAAGAGTGAGTCAAAGAGCCGTGGAATCCTCGTTCGGTAGGTACTTCCGTGGGTAATGCTTCGAACATAAGTCTTCGAATAAAGATCATGGTGGAGGCTTATTCAGCTCTTCCCTGCCATTGTTGGCTTCAATAGTTTCTCAGCTTCTTGATAGTCAAGTGGAGATTCACGTCTTGTACCCACATAAATGGTTTTGGTCAAGAAACGTCCAAATCAGTGAAATCGAACTTGTTATGGTTCGACAATCCGCTGAATGGAGGGAACAAAATTGTGAATAATGCTATAGGAAATAAAATATCCATAATCATCAAAGTTAGAACATTCGGGTTCTAAGACATGGTTTTCATGAAAAACATCGGGTTTTCATGGGTGTATTGTTTTATGAAAACTTCGGGTTTCAAAGGCACTAAATTTGAAACTACATGTTTGAGTTTAGTTATGAACTGCCGGTTCATAAAAGGAGGTACCTATAAGAACACATATTACAATATACAACTAAGTCTAGTGGATTTAGGTTGCTTCAGGAACTCAAGTGTGAGTGCTTCGGGACTATGATAGGTAGTTAACAGTTCAAAGAAAAGAAATAAAATATTGAATCGTTAATGTCCAAAAGTGGACTTCAGGGCAATAATTTTGGATGTCTTGTCAGATTTTGATCGTAGAAGCAAAGAAAAAATATATAAAGATTTAGGTCTATGCACAGAAATCATGTTGGCTGAAGGCCAAAAGAAAAAGGGCATAAATCTGTTGTGGGCAACCCCAGCCCAAGCTGGGTTGCGGGCCATATCAATTAGGGAAGTCCAATTGGGCTTGGTCCATGAAAAAGAAGCAGTCCATGCTGCTACAAGGCTGAGGCGGGCCAAATGAAAAATGTAAAGATGGGTATAGGGCCAAATGACAGCAGGCCCAAAGGGCTGCGGTGTCCTGAGAGCGAAGCCCAGCATAGCTAGGTGTGAGATGGCCGAAGATCATCAACGGCGTCGCCACAAATGGTTATGTTCTCAGACGGGAAAATGAGTCGGCGATGGTGGCTCCACGATAGGGGGTTGAGTCAATGACTCCAAACCGTTATCTCCTTCTCGAATTCAACCGCAAAAGAGGTGGAGGCGATGGTTCCTGCAGGCCTGGGTGTGCACACCAGTAAAGATGGGTGCTAAGATCAATCGAGCATCAATGGGCTGCGACAACCAAAACAATGGTCGAATTCAAGGTTGCCACAAGAAAGTATGGTGAATCTCGGCTCTGTAGGTCACAAAGCGCCAAAAACGGCGTCGTTCGAACCTTAGTGGTTCTGTGCGTCTGGTTTTAGGACAGAACCGGCTCGGCTCAGCTCTGCAGCTTTGTGTGAGCGCGGCTGCAAGCCGCGGCTTCAGCATGAATTTTTTTTTTCTTCGATTTCTAGGTTTTTAAAACCCAAAATAATAAAATAATCATGCTTCTATTTTATTTTTATTTTTTTACTCACAAATTCCACATAGCGATTTTATAATTGCGTAATGCATGAATGTGTGTGTGTGTGTATATATATATATATATATATATATATATAAAAGAAGGAAAATATAAATATAGGGGGTTCATGGATCATGAAGAATGTTTTCATGCTTCATGGTCATTTCAAATATCTTAATTTATTTTAAAAGAACTTAATTGGCAAAAAACAATTGAGCCTTTGAACTTGTAGAAGATCCTTCTCAGAAAGCCAGAATTGCATCTCCAATGCGTTGTATCACGTTCAACACAGAAAAATTAAATTGAATCAATAGCATGTAGATCAATTCAATAAAGTAATAAAATAATCATAAAAAGAATGATTGAAACGTAATACTCCCTTGATTGAAATTCAAACTCTCTTTAGGGCAACGTCAAAAGTGTGCTGATAACGTGTTGTAAGCATAATTTACTGAACGATTATAGAGGCCATAGAGAGAGATGGTGAGGCACATAGAGAGAGAAGAGAGAGATGTGTAATTGTGAGGTATGTTCTATTCCACCCCATTTTGCCTTTATTTATAGTAGTAAGGAAGGTTAATTCCTTACCCTTTTAAGATTACAACTCTAATAGGATATTAACTACTAACGAGAATATTCAAAGATATCCCTAAATACACTAAGATTTACACAATCACATTCCTAATCTAATAGGACTGCAACAATACTTTATTTTTATGAACATTTTACATAAAAATATTTAGATTCCTAGAAAAGTTGAAAATTCACTAAACTGACCCATCAAACATGTATTTATATTTTTTTTTGGTGACTTTAAAATTGTTCAATTTTTTTTTTTGTTAAAGCTTATTTTAGACCCATCCCCATTGGAGAAGAATTGAGTTAGATTAAAACCTAAATTTTGGTGAGCTAGCCTTTTAATCCTGGCCTATATTCTTATTTAAATTTGCTCAAATTTTAGATTTTAACTCAAAAGTTATTACCTGCTCCTTCTCTTTTTCCCTCATCATTTTGTTTTTGGTCTCTTTTTCCTCTCCCAAGATCTCTAACATTCTCATTGCTTTTGTAACTTCGTTGGACTTTAAAGTACTTTTGATGATTTATATGTGTGTGTGTGTGAAACTAATGAAAAGCCCCTAAAATCTTTGTGTATTTTTTATTATATATATATATATATATATATATATATATATATATCTGTGTGTGTGTATGTGTGTGTGTGGAAAACTAATGAAAGGCCCCTAAAAACTATGTTTAATCTTGATGACAATAGTTTTAAAAAATACCTATTCTACCCTTTAAAACATTCAGATAGAAAAAGGCAGAAGGAAAAACAATCTGACAAAAGTGGTCCAGCATTCAGCAAAGTTCGCATGGCCTTCATTAAAGCAAATACAAAAGAAGACAAAGAAAATGCAGCAAAAAAAAAGGAAAGGACAAGTCAATAAAAAATGATAACATCGACACTTTCAGAAATAGTGCTGGCACTTTCAACAGATTTAGAAACAGTGACAACAAAAGTGACAAACCATCAAGAAAAAGTTGACAAGTGCCCAGTGACATGTCCACACCATTCCTTTGTAAGTATTTTTTTTTATACAATAGCACTCCCATTCATGTCTATCACCTCAACCTGCAAACACTCAAGCATAGAGCATCTGAAGCCTTCCTACGATCATTTGTAAACTTTTCTTGTAAACACTTCCTTTGTAATTATCTTCTATACATCAATAAAAGTTCAAGTGTATATATTCAAGCAAGCTCCAAGTCTTAAGTAAGTTTTTCTTTCTTTCTTTCTTTTAGTGTGTTCTTTTAATTAGATTTTCAATCCAAAACATAGAAACACTATTGTGGTTATATTATTAACTTGCTAAACTGACAATCATACTTTGCTCAAGCACTCTGTTATAGTTGAATGTTTGCTATACAAATAACTAGACATTAACCAAGGTACCTCTGAGTTCAGCCTTATACGTACATTATGAGTGGTCGTCATGCTGAAACATGTCGAGTTCCATGTGCAAGATTTTATGTTCTAGTTGTTCTAATGGTCATCCGACTATTTAACCGGGTATTTACTTTTCGAATTCGGTATCACATGGACTGTGATGCTCTGCTTAGGATCTCATTTTGCATATTTGGTGGCATTATTCTGAATTTTGCTTTTGAAATTTCTTCTAATAAGATATAATCTTTTATTAATTCTAATGATATATTCGTAAGAAAATTTTCATATCTTTCTTGTTTTTCTTTGTCTGTCAGATGCTGATGCTGCTTATTCATTTTATACTGCTCCATTTCAATATCTTCTTCTAAGAGCTCAATCTTAACTTCACACTCTTCAACGGGCTCATTAGCATATTGTTCTTTATTATTAGATTCAATAACCTTTTTTTCTTTATTCTTATGTTGATTAATTTCTATGCCTATTTTCAATTCTTTTTTCAGGGTGTTACTTGTCTTATGCTGCATTCTAAGAGATTGGAGTTCTTGGTTCATTTTGGTGAACTAGTTAAGCAATGACTCATGGTCTCTAGAAAGGTCTTGGAGGATGTGTTTAAGAGAATGAATATGATATTGACTTTGATGGAAATTAAAATTAAAACTATAAAACTCTTGTTCTAAGGTTTTTATTAATTTTTCATGACCTAAACCTCATTCTTGGTTGCTTAATTTGAATATTTCAAAAATTATCTAAGAGAACCTGCTGCCGATCAGTGAGTCCTAGTACCCTTGGCCTACACCTTAAAGTTGGATTTTTTATTCCTTCAACTATAGTAACATTAAAGTTAAAAGTGGGTACTGGTGGTGATGCTGGTCTGCTTATACTATTTTGGAATCCACTAAATAGTAGAGGTCCATGATGCATCATTATGCTATCGAATGATGGTCCACGATATTCCATTCTTGTTCAATGAATAAGTCTTGATAAGATATCAGCTAATGTATTATCACTACCTTTAATATGTTCAAAAATTGGTGTGAAACCATTTCCTATAATTGAATAAGTCTGTAGACATCCATCTGGACAATTTAGTAATGTACAGTCAAGATTACCAATAACATAGTTAGAAATTCTAAGAATAATTAATTAAAGCATTTTCTTTATTTTTACATAATGAAGTTTTTTACAATTAAAACAGACTGTCAAAACATAGTTTCTCATTATAATAAGATACATACTAATAAACAATCAGCCCGATCATGGGTCAATTTTGTTGATTCAATTACAGGAAATGGTTTCAAACCAATTTTTGAACATATTAAAGGTAATGATAATACATTAGCTGATATCTTATGAAGACTTAGTCATTGAATAAAAATAGGATATCGTGGACCATCATCCTCAAATAGCACAAGACCACAAGTTAGACAGCACAAGACCATAAGGCATAATAGCACCTTTCAATAACATAATGATGCACCATGGACCTCCACCATTTAGTGGATTCCAAAATAGCATATGGAAACTAGCATCACCACCCCACCTTTAACTTTAATGGCACTATAGTTGAAGGAATTGATGTGGTAAAAACTAACACACAAATTAAACCGTTTTTTAGATAGTTGTAGTATAAGTAAGTAGGGATCGTTCTAGGCCAGGGATTATGAGGGATGCTAATGTACACTAATTAGACTAAAAAACACAAAACAAAGCTAAACTGACTCAAAGTACGAACTCAAGGGTGACTGGGGACGAAAATTGAACTAACTTGACTCGACACACTAAGGGGGGGTTGTTTGGACGAATTTTAGATTTAAACTAAGTACGTTGCAAAAAATAACTAAGGGTTTGCACGAAATTGGGTGATTGAATGGTGAAAGGCTAGCTAGAGGATTCTTCTCCACACATGACACATATGCATACAAATCGATTTCCAGTTATTATTCCTATAAACCATGAATGACAATGCCCCAAATTAACCGTGAACTGCACAAATTAATTCTCAGATTTTCCTAAGTTCATTAAATTGAACTCAGCGACGCAACCAAAGTATTCTTATCAAGTTCCCTATATGAAATGCATGATAGAGATACATATCAAAGATCATTAAGTTCTATGAAAAACATAAGTATTGACAAGGCATTCGTAACTATGAACTGCATGATACTCCTGCCAGGAATTTACTTAACACAATCATGACTAGTGACTTTTACTACTTATAAATATAAGTTCATAACGATTAGGTGAAATTCCCTTATATTTTAGCATCAAATTCATGCATGCGAACTAAGTACGCGTCCTTAATCAATACACAAGAATAAGTTCTCAATAAGACAGATAAGTAAATTGCATTCACGATTTATGAAACAATAACTGGATGTAATCAATTCATATAAAACATATGATCATGGCTTCAAACTCACCTCTAGCTAAAACGAAATTTAGTTCCACATATTCATCATAATTGAAAACCAAATTAAAACAAACATTGAACTAAAACTAAGGATAGAATAAACCCAGAAACGTTCCAGCACTCCAATGGCTTTGGATGGCAGGCACGACACCAAGATTCTTCCCTCCTTCCTTCCTTGCAAAGCTGCGGCACTACGTGTGGTGTATTTATAGGGCTAGGGGGCACGACAAAGGTTGTCAAGGAGAAAGATTACACATTCCAATCCCTGCAGGAAAAGGAGAGGCACACGGCAGATTCCTAGGGGAAAAGGTTAGGGCTTGTGCGGCACAATTTTAGGACAGAGGATAGGGGCTTCTAGAACCAGATATTTAGGTGATTTAATATGAAAATGATTCCCCCTTGCAGCTAGAATTAAGGTAGGATAAGATTAGGATAGGATAGGATAAGATAAGGTTGGTTTGGATAATGTTTGGATAAGATAAGGTTGGATAAGGTTTCCTTATTTTTAGCTGATTCCTTATCTTCCAAGTCTTGAATTAATTCTCCAGATGTTTAGCACATTCCTAGCCTCTTTTGAACTCCAAAAACGTCCATCCACCTTGCTGCATGCATATGTTATCCATTCCAAGCCCAAAACTGCTCCAAAATTGCTCCAAAATGCTGTTTCTTGCAAACTTTGCCATATGGACCTATAAATACACGAAAATAGCTTAAATCACTCTAATAAATAGAAACTAACTAAGTAAATGCAAAGAAACAGGCTAACAAAGTCGCATAAATATGCTCGTATCAAATTCCCCCCACACTTAGCTTTTGCTAGTCCCCGAGCAAAACAAAACAAACTAAACCTAACCTAAACCTTCCAACAATCGCCTCAGGGATTTCCAATGAAACATGACATGTTAAAAATCACTACTCCCATAGATTTTAGCCATCCTTACCCTCGAGCTCATACTTAATCGCAGTAACCACTCACTAGCTTGCATTTAATCAATTAAAACAATATTTTGAATGTAGTAACATGCCTTAGAGAATTCACTCAATTCCTCACCGGATATACTCTCTATTTTCACACAGATTTTCTGACTACACTCCCTATACTAAGTATATGTGAGAAGATTGATGTAAACATGTAGACTAGCACCCACATATGTTATGACAATGAAGGCACTTTCTGGAATTATTAATATAACATGTATATGATCTCATGAACGGAATGCCACTACTTAGACGCGAGAACCAGGGATTCCATATGCTCGTACCAATTTCAAACTCCACATATTGAAACACATAACAATCAAGATAGAAGTCTAAGGGTTGTAACGGGGCTAAGGTATTGGCTAACAAAGAAAGGTAAAGATAAACATAAGTTCTTAAAGCGATAGTAAGCAAGGTAATGAAATCAACACATAGAATTCACCTTTTGATTGTAGAAACCAACTTTAAACACCAAGGGGAGATTCACACATCACTTAGGGCCAGATTCAAACTTTTGGACCCTTTCTTCAACGACCAATACTTGTGAGTTCATTCTCACTTATTTTGAACTCTTTTTCTTTCTTTTCACAACTTTTTCTTCTTTTTCTTTTTTTTCCCGTGCTCTTTTTCTTTGGCACACAAAACGTACAACCTCATAGATTTCCAACGAGAAGCCTTTCCCCCACACTTGTTTTTCTGCATAATGTCGATCAAAAGGAATTCCCTCTAAGTCATGCTCCACTATTGTTTAAGAACAAGGGTATGGATATTCCTATTCTAGGCTAGGTAGGGATAATGCAAGCTAACAAAGAAAATAGGCTAAATAAGGCTCAAAGGGGTTAAACCTACAATGCATATGCAAGGGATAAGGCTTTTTGGCTCTGGTTTTAATTAAACAACTTCATCTTGTTATTTGTTATGCAATCAATGTAATGCTTTGAATGAAATGGGCATGAGTTCTACTATTTGGAACTAAAATGATGAAAACGCATTCTAAGTAGCAACCAAGCAATGAAATAATGAGATCATGCAACGACTTTAGAAAACAAGAATGTCACAGATTAATAACTCTCCAAACAAAGCATAGGCTCAAGTCTCACAGGGTTGTAGCGTTAGTTTGAGTTCCTTCCTTCAAGCATGTTACAAAAACTGTTTTTTTCCTTTGTGATTACATGTGAATTCGTAAATGACAACTACAACTAAGCATAAACCAAAGAGCATATCAAACTTCCATCCATGTTTGTAACTTTCTTTAACAGTCATGTTATTAAAAACCAAATCCTCATCATTGTGTTGGAAGGTACCCTAAGACACAAACAAACAAACAAAAACGACTATTTTTGGCATTTTTCAAAACTTTTTCCCCTTTTTTTTTTCAAGATTTTCGAAAATTTGTCAATTTTTTTCTTCTTTTTTCGTTTTTATATGACACACACTAAAACACACATACTAAAACACTTAAAACACACTAAAACGTTTAAAAACAGTGAGTAACAATATTAGAAGTGATAGATGGTGAAATTCAAAGTTTCAAACAAAAACTCAAACACGAAAGCAATCAACAAACAACTAGCAAACACGACAATCATGGCAAAGTAAAAGTAATAAATAGAAGGGTTAAGGAACGCAAATCTGGTTGTAGGAGCCGGAGATTCCGAGATCTCTTTATTTGAACACATGGGTTGCCTCCCAAGAAGCACTTGCTTTAACGTCTTCCAGCCGGACGATACCTCCTTTTAAGCTTGAATAGAGCCCACGACATGTTCTTCGAAATACTCATGCATTGGATCTATCAACGGAAGGGGATAGTGATCCTTCCTGATTGTGGCGTTACACTTCCTAAATTCAAAGTAAACTCTCCCACCAACTTGGATTCGATTGGGTACCTACACCAAAGAAGGTAACAACCTATTAATTGAAATGGGAATTGGAATTGGAATAGGTGGCTCACCAATATACTGCGATGAAGGCTCAAAAGTAGCAGCACTGTCAACAAATTCACAAGGGGTGCTATCGGCCAGATTTGGTGTTTTGAGGGCAGTGGCTGTGTGATCCACTCCAATTGCCTCTTCGATAGTGGTTCTTGATACATCCTTCTTGATTGGTGCTGCTGAACGTTCATGCCTTATATTTTTAATCACATCTCTGGCAAAACAAGAACGAACATCATTAGGATTCTTAACATATTCAGAAACATTGAATTTAATCATATCACCACCAAACTCCAGCGTTAACGTTCCCTTGGCCACATCAATCTTGGTTTCGGCTGTTTTCATGGAAGGTCGTCCAAGTAAGATTGGCAATGGTGGAGCGTGGGCTAAATCTTCCATCTAAAGCACATAGAAATCGGCTGGAAATATCAAATGGTTAACCTGCACCTAAACATCTTCCAAAACTCCTTTCGGATATGCATTAGAATGATCGGCTAATTGGATAATAACTCCATCATTTTTAAGCTCTCCTAGATTCATAGATGCATAAACAGAATATGACATGACATTAATGGAAGCACCTAAATCTAGCATAGCATGTTCAAACCTTGTATTACCAATTACACAAGGGATAGTGAAACTACCTGGATCTTTGCATTTAGGTGGCAGCTTTCTTTGCAACATTGCAGAGACATTTTCACTTACATGTACCACCTCTTTCTCCCGAATCTGTTTCTTTATTGTACAAAGCTTCTTCAAAAACTAAACATACTTCGGAATTTGCTTTATCGCATCAAGGAGCAGGATATTGACTTGCACCTTCCTGAAGGTCTCTAGAATGTCTTTTTCATTCTCTTCATTCCTAGATTGCGTAAACTTGTCAGGGAAAGGCAAATTTGGTGGAATAACGTTAGAAGGAATTGAATTTGGACCTACCTTAGTTGAGTTGGACGGCATAGGGTGCTTAGGGGGCTGCAGCAAGGGGTGTTCTTCCCTTGCCGTGGCTTTTGCTTCTTGTTGTAGCAACTTTTCGTCCTCATCTTGGCTTGGTTTGGTCATTTTTGAACTTGTTCCAATCTCCTTGCCACTTCTCAAAGTGATAGCGTTGGCGGTTTCAAAACCTCTATTTGGATTGACAATGGTTGAACTAGGCAGTTTGCCTTGTTCTCTAAATTGTCCCATGAATTCTGTCATCTGCCCCATTTGTTTCTTCAATTCGCCCATCTCTTTGGCTTGATTTTGTAGTCCCTGCGTCAAAAAGGTTATTACTTGAAGAATTTTATCGTTATCCATTAACGAACCTACATTTGGTTGGGCAGATTGTGGATGAGGTTGTGTTGGTGCGAATGGCCTTGGATAGAGCCCCGAATGTGGTTGTCTAAATCCGCCTTGTTGTTGAGTTTGTTGAGGCTCCCTCCACTTCATGTTTGGGTGATCTCTCCAGCCTGGATTGTAGGTGTTGGAGAATGGATCATACTTTGGCTGATTTTGACCTTAATAACTAATGGCGTTGGCACTTTCCCATCCCTCATTCTCTATCAATTGAGGGCATTGCTCAGAGGGGTGTCCTTGCATAGAGCACACGCCACAAACACTTGTTCCTTGCACTTTTGATCCTTCCACAACCTGTGACAAAAGAACAGAAAGATTAGCCATTTGAGATTGAAGTTCGAAAATTGGACTTACCTCATGAACTTGGTGTTGCCGTGGGGGGTCTCTCTGTCCAACTCCTTCGTATTGTTGTGCATTCAAGGCTCGGTTCGCGATTAATATCTTTGCATCAACTTGTGTTTTATCAACCAAAGCACCACATGCCGAGGCATCTAGCATTTGTCTCTCAATTGGAAGAAGTCATTCGTAGAAATATTGAATTAGAAGCTCTTCCTTCATTTGATGTTGTGGACAAGATGCAACTAGAGTCTTGAAACGCTCATAATACGCTGGGAAAGATTCTCCTTGGCCTTGTTGGATTCCACTTATTCTTTTCCTCAAAAGAATGACTCTCAAAGTTGGGAAGAATTTCTCTAAGAACGCTCTCTTCATGCTTTCCCAAGACGTTACAATTCCAGGTCCTAATTCAAATAGCCAATCCTTAGCCTTTTCCAAAAAAGAGAATGGAAAGGTTTTCATCTTCAAAATGTTCCTATCTACGTTAATTGGCTTCATGCTTGAACAAACCACTTCGAATTCCTTCAAATGCTTGTTTGGATCTTCCATGGACAGCCCATGGTACTTGGGAATGTGATGCAGCAAACTAGACTTCAATTCGAACTCATTAGTCTTGCCTTGAGCTGCCCTAGGATATTGAATGCATAAGGGAACGGCATTGTCCAATCCCGAGGCTGAAAGTTCCTTGATTGTTCGATTATCCATAGCCATGGCTTGTTCTTCCTCTTCCTCTTCTTCAAACTCAGATTCAGAGCTGGAACTAGGTAGATTAGGTTCTGGCTGCTTCCTCTTCCTTCTCAAAGTTCGTTCAAAATCGTCGTCAAACTCCAAGATATGTGCACGAACACGTTGAGAACTTTGAGTCATAAACTAGTACCTAAAACAAAGAAAACAAAACAAAACCAAAACAGGAAACAAAGCAAAAGACACGAATCGAAACAAAGGGGAGATTAGCAATTTTGCTAATCCCCAGCAACGACGCCAAAATTTGATGTGGTAAAAACAAACACACAAATTAAACCCTTTTTTAGATAGTTGTAGTATAAGTAAGTAGACATCAAATTTTGGCGCCGTTGCCGGGGATTAGGAGGGATGCTAATCTACACTAATTAGACTCAAAAACACAAAACTAAGCTAAACTGACTCAAAGTAAGAACTCAAGGGTGACTTGGACGAAAATTGAACTAACTTGACTCGACACACTAAGCGGGGTTGTTTGGACGAATTTTAGATTTAAACTAAGTATGTTGCATAAAATAGCTAAGGGTTTGCACAAAATTGGGTGATTGAATGGTGAAAGGCTAGCTAGAGGATTCTTCTCCACACATGACACATATGCATACAAATCGATTTCCAGTTATTATTCCTATAAACCATGAATGACAATGCCCCAAATTAACCGTGAACTGCACAAATTAATTCTCAAATTTTCCTAAGTTCATTAAATTGGACTCAGCGACTCAACCAAATTATTCTTATCAAGTTCCCTATATGAAATGCATGATAGAGATACATATCAAAGATCATTAAGTTCTATGAAAATCATAAGCATTGACAAGGCATCGTAACGATGAACTGCATGATACTCCTGCCAGGAATTTACTTAACCCAATCATGACTAGTGACTTTTACTACTTATAAATATAAGTTCATAACGATTAGGTGAAATTCCCTTATATTTTAGCATCAAATTCATGCATGCGAACTAAGTATGCGTCCTTAATCAACACACAAGAATAAGTTCTCAATAAGACAGATAAGTAAATTGCATTCACGATTTATGAAACAATAACTAGATGTAATCAATTCATATAAAACATATGATCATGGCTTCAAACTCACCTCTAGCTAAAACTAAATTTAGTTCCACATATTCATCATAATTGAAAACCAAATTAAAACAAATATTGAACTAAAACTAAGGATAAAATAAACCCAGAAACGCTCCGGCACTCCAATGACTTTAGATGGCAGGCACGGCACCAAGCTTCTTCCTTCCTTCCTTCCTTGCAAAGCTGCGGCACTATGTGTGGTGTATTTATAGGGCTAAGGGGCACGGCAAAGGTTGTCAAGGAGAATGATTACACATTCTGATCCTTGTAGGAAAAGGAGAGGCACACGGCAGATTCCTAGGGGAAAAGGTTAGGGCTTGTGTGGCACAATTTTAGGGCAGAGGATAGGGCTTCTAGAACCAGATATTTAGGTGATTTAATGTGAAAATGATTCCTCCTTGCGGCTGGAATTAAGGTAGGATAAGATTAGGGTAGGATAGGATAAGATAAGGTTGGTTTGGATAATGTTTGGATAAGATAAGGTTGGATAAGTTTTCCTTCTTTTTAGCTGATTCCTTATCTTCCAAGTCTTGAATTAATTTCTCCAGATGTTTAGCACATTCCTAGCCTCTTTTGAACTCAAAAAACGTCCATCCACCTTGCTTCATGCATATGTTATCCATTCCAAGCCCAAAACTGCTCCAAAATGCTCTAAAATGCTCTTTCTTGCAAACTTTGCCATATGGACCTATAAACACACGAAAATAGTTTAAATCACTCTGATAAATAGAAACTAACTAAGTAAATGCAATGAAACAGGCTAACAAAGTCGCATAAATATGCTCCTATCAGGAATAAAAAATTCAACTTTGAGACATAGGTCAAGGGTACCAGGACTCATTGATAGGCAGTAAGTTCTCTTAAATAATTTTTTGAATGTTCAGATTAAGCAGCCAAGCATGAGGTTAGGTCATGAAAGCTAGCACTATTAAAGCTAGCACTATATCCATTCTCTTGAACACAGCCTTGGAACAAAAGTTTGATAGTTTTACTTTTATTTTCTATTAAAGCTAGCACTATATCCATTCTCTTGAACACAGCGTCCAAGCCCTTTCTAGAGACCATGAGTCATTGCTTAAACAGTTCACCAAAATGAAACAAGAACTCCAATCTCTTAGCAACATAAGCCAAGTAACACCCTGAAAAGAGAATTGAAAATAGGCATAGAAATTGATCATCATAAGAATAAAGAAAAAGTGGTTATTGAACCCAATAATAAAGAACAATAGGCCAATGAGCTCATAGAAGAGCGAGAAGTTAAAATTGAGCTCTTAGAAGAAGATATTGAAATGGAGCAGGATCAAACGAATAAGCGGCATCAACATCTGACAAACAAAGAAAAACAAGAAAGATATGAAAGATTTCTTACAAATATATCATTAGACTTAATAAAAGATGATATCTTATTAGAAGAAATTTCAAAAGCAAAATTAAGAAAAAAGCCACCAGATATGCAAAATGAGATCCTAAGCAGAGTATCACCTACCATGAAAAAGTTACAATTACAATTGCGATGTGCTTTGTATTAGTCTATCTTTGGTCCAAAATCAGGGATAAATATTATTACAAAGATATATTCACCATGTCTTTGGATAGTACAAATAGTTGTATTTGTAAATGAGCAGTTAGCATAGCTATAACTAGGATTAATATAAGAGATTTTAGACCACGACATTTTAGTTATGAGCCTCAAAAGAAGCATAATGTAGTAAAAATTATCCCAGCCTTACTATTAGAGTTTGGCTACAACAACAACAAAGCCATATCCCACTAAATGGGGTCGGCTATATGAATCTTAGAAAGCCATTGCGTTCGATTCTATGCTACGTCCTCCTTTAGATCCAAGTACTCCAAGTCTTTTTTTAAAGTTTATTTCCAAGTCTTCTAGGTCTTCCTTTATCCCTTGAGCCCTAAACCTCTGTCTTGTAATCACATCTTCTAACCGTAGCGTCTCTAGGCCCTTGTTTCACATGTCCAAACCACCTTAACCAATTTTCTCACAATTTACCTTCAATTTCGGCTACTAATACTTTACCTTGGATGTCCTCATTCCTAATCCTATCATTTCTAGTGTGCCCACACATCCAACGAAGCATTCTCATCTCCTCTACACTTATTTTGTGTACGCGTTGATGCTTCACCTCCCAACATTTCGTGCTATAAAGCATTGTTGGCCTTATTGCCTACCTATAAAAAAAATTCCTTGAGCTTTAGTGGCATACGACGCTCGCACAACAGACTCGATACACTCTTCTACTTCATCCATCCAGCTTGTATTCGATGGTTAAGGTCTCCATCCAATTCTCCGTTGTTTTGCAATATAGATCCTAGGTAGCAAAAGTGGTCGCTCTTTGGTACTTATTAATCTCCAATCCTCACCCCTAACTCATTTGAACCTCTGTTCGCACTAAACTTGCACTCTATATACTTTATCTTTGACCGACTTTGGCGAAGACCTTTAGATTTCAATACTTCTCTTCAAAGGTTAAGCTACTCATTCCTAAGTTTCATCTATCAACACTATATAGTTAGCAAAAAGTATATACCAAAGAATATCATCTTGAATATGTCCCTTAAACTCATCCATTACCAATGCAAAAAAGTAAGGACTTAAAGATGAGCCTTGATGTAACCCTACAGTTATGGGAAAGCTTTTGGTTTGTCCTTCATGAATTCTTACGGCAGTCCTTGCTCCATCATACATATCTTTTATAGCTTGAATATATGCTAATCGTACTCTCTTTTTTTTCTAAAATCCTCCAAGGAATGTCTCTTGGGACCCTATCATACACTTTTTCTAAATCTATAAAGACCATGTGCAAATCCTTTTTCATATCTCTATATCTTTCCATTGATCTTCATAAGAGATAGATTGCCTCTATGGCTGAGTGCCTTGGCATGAACCCCAATTGATTGTCCGAGACCCGTGTCTCTTGCCTCAATCTATGCTCCATTACTCACTCCCAAAGTTTTGTATGACTCATTAACTTAATACTCCTATAGTTCATGCAATTTTGTATGTCACCCTTATTCTTGTAGATAGGCACCAAAGTGCTCTTTCACCACTAATTTGGTATCTTATTCGTTTTCAAAATCTTATTGAAAAGGTTTGTGAGCCATGTTATACCTGTCTCTCCCAAGACTTTCCACACTTCGATCGGTATATCATTTAGGCCTACTGCTTTTCTATGCTTCATCTTTTTCAAAGCTACAACGACTTCTTCCTTCCGGAGGTAAAAGGAGTAATTTCTACACTCTTCTCTGTTACTCAACTCTCCTAAAGAAGTACTCATTTCATGTCCTTCATTGAAAAGATTATGAAAATAACATCTCCATCTATCTTTGATTGCGTTCTCCATAGCAAGAACCTTACCATTCTAATCCTTTGCACCTTACTTGATTCAGGTATTTTGTCTTCTTTTCCTTTACTCTAACTAGTTTATAGATATCCAACTCTCCTTCTTTGGTATCTAGTTACTTATACATATTGTCAATAACCTTTAGCCTATGGAAGTTTATCTTACATTGCCGATCCCAAGCTGGATAAATAAGGAAGGGGGCGTTAGGTAGTCGACAGCTGACACTCGTATCTTATGTCAAATCTTTATGACTATTAGAGTTTGGCTATCTTAATAAAATATTCATTAACCATAGTTCTCAATTAGACGCATTTCCTGAAAAAGCTTATAAAAGTGGTAGAAGATTATCTAGAAGAGTGGAAAGAAATTTGTAAAAGTTTTGTTAGTGGTCATCTATATTGGTATGTACATATGCATAAGGAGAAAGTTAGGCATATAACCATGATTAATGAAAAGTCCTTTAGATTATCCTCTAACTCCCCCCACACATATTGACTCCTTCATACAAAAATATTCTGGGATTTTGAGAAATTCAAATGTTAGCTTTAAATGAGTTTGAACATTTTAGGTATAACATGATATTAGTAGCAGAAGAAAAAGAAATGTATATTTACAGCAAGACAAAAGTCTGTCATCAACCCCACTGGAAGCATCAAAATTTCAAAGGAGAAACATCAAATATGTATTACAAGGTAAAACAAGATAGAAAAAGAGAGGCATAGCTAGTAGAAGAAGATGAACAATACTGAAACAATTTGACAGAAAAGGAGTTGCACAATATCAATAACATGATGGAAGCATAAAGAGCTGGCAGAAGATTAGCAAAAGACGAAAAGTAGCATAAGTAGAATAAAATCTTGCAAAATAATGTATTTCAACCAGACAAAAATGTCAATATCATTGTGGACCCCACTATAATAATGATAAAATGGCATACGAGTAAATAAAGAAAAAATGTTTGACCCATTAAGAACTTTTCACGCTGAAAATGTCTTTAAGATTAAATTTGAATAGCATTAGGAGTATTTCATTAAGACTCTCATATATATATTGGTTGACAGTCCATAATCACAAGCCTAAGAGCATAAACTTAAACATGAGGAAAAAAAATGGAAATTCAGAAAAAATAAAGATTCAGAACTGTTGTACCGTATGGAGCATCAACAGGGCCAATTAATGGCTATAACAACATACTGTCACAAAAGATACATCAAAGTCACACACATGCAAATGCTAAAGCAAACAGGGAAAATAATCCAAGCATCCAAAATTTTGGTTCAAGGAACAGGAGTATATGAACTTTGAAACTTTAGACGTTGTAGTCATCAAGTCCTAGATCCCTCAATGCATCGGTTGCAGCTTCCCTACAGCTTACATGTTTTGCTTGGCCATCTTTATGTGTCTCTCGATACAGCTATTGAGTAGAATGGTTCTGTGTAGTGAAAAGGTTGATTTTCACAACAGTTGGGTGTCATTGGAAAACCAGAACAAATACTGGCAGATGAACCGAGAATTTCACTTGAAAGGAAACCTTTGTCAGCTTATGTGTTCAAAAGTATGCAATTTCATTATGAAAGAATCATTGTTCCTCACCTCTTGGAGGACAGAAGGGTCATAATAAAACCTAGATGACAGCTTAATTAGCCTATCCATACCCTTGTTCTCAACAATGGCATTCTTATTTGCGTCACTTCCTGCCAACTAAAACACAATAATGCACAAGTAAATGACAACTAATGTAGCACTAAAATGTTTCATCAGAAAGTAGCACCAGTAATTTTCTATGTAGCACGAGTAAATGACAACTTATGTATTTACTCACAAGAATTGTGGTCCAAGAGTTCTATATAAGACCTAATAAAAGTCAAAATTTAAAACCTTCAAATTTGGATTAAAGCTTAATAGAAAACAAATTCACATCAAAATTGATAGATGTGATTTAGACCTTGCAGAGCAAAGAACAGCAAACTTTTAGCAACAGTTTTGTTGCCTTGTTCACAACTGTTATCAATACATAGGAGAACTGCATCAAGTCCGCCATTTTCGGAAACGGATGTACATATTTCATCATGTAGAAAATCGAAGATCAATAAATAACAGAATTAGAATAAGAAATGGTGTAGGAATACCTAAGCCATTCCTACACCATTTCTCACATAATTTTCACCATTCCATACTATCTTACTTCATTTTATTTCAATTCTTCACATTCTATTCTCTTACATCTTCCAATAATCTTTCCATCAATTTTTTCAATAATTTTCAAATGGCCACATCTGCAATGAAAGGTAGGGCTTGGACCCGAAAAGAAGATGAAGCTCCTTCCAGGGCTTATAGATAGGTCTCGAAAGATAGTGTGAGGAGGAGTTCTCAAACAAGTGAAGGTGGCCTAAGACGCCTCTCTCTGAACCTCATTCGGTTGGAGATGGCCTAAGACGCCTCCCTCTGCTACTCGCGTCCTCTCTTTCCTGCTTGTGTTCCCTCTTTGCTGGTCACATCCTCTCCCTCTCTCCTCGCATCGAACCCAGAATCACGACCTCAGATTCGAACCTCCAATTAGACTTCGTCCTCCTCAACCTCAATTTTCGATGACACGGGATTCGGGCGCGACTGCATCTCCGACGAGGACCTCGTCGACTGCATCATCTCCGTTGTTTTCTTCTCCTTCGAAATCGCCATGGTTGTGGCTTTAAAGCAGCTCCTGGTAAGAGATTCTCCCTTTTTAGCATGCAAGTTTTAATCCCTACACTTGAAATTGATTTTGTCATGGTATAATTGTGAATTTCAGTATGTATGTTTTTATGGGTGATAAATTTGATGAACCAAGTGGGTGATGAACCAAGTGGCAGATGAATATGATAAACGTGATGAACCAATTGGGTGATGAATGCATGTGAAGTATTGGAGGAAGTATTAGGGGTTTATTGGAAATTAATTGGTACTCGACTTGCCAATTGGTATTTGTCTCTAAGATCAATTGGATTTCTCCATTGGTTTGGTTTTTTTTGGTGATAAACCAATTGGTTTTTGAACAAAAACTGAGAAGGGTAATGGGGTTTACATAGTTACCCAGGTAATAATGGGGTTGTGAACACGGAAATTTCCTGAAACGAAACGCGACAAGAACACATGTACAAAGTAATATTTTGTATTTAATTTTGGGTTTGCAATCTCTCTTAACCTTATCCTTTGATTCGATCTCCGTAAGGTGTTGATTTGTGGATGTGTGATTGATCCAAAGGCTGTCAACCCTTGATCTTGGATGAACGGTTCGAAGTTTCTTCAAGGGCTTTTGGGCTTGATCTTGAAGGTTGATGAACGGGACTTCAAGGGGATTTTGGGCTTGATCTTGAAGAACAGTTGTGCGGATTTCCTCAAGGGCTTTTGGGCTTGATCTTGAAGGTTGATGGATGAACGGATTTGTTGATGTTGTTGATCCAAAGGGCCGTTGGGGCTTGATCTTAGGATGAACGGATGAACGGATCTTCAAGGGCTTTTGGGCTTGATCTTGAAGAACGGTGAACGATGAACACTTTCTTCAAGGGCCGTCGGGGCTTGATCTTGAATTGGTGGAAGTTCTTCAAGGGCCTTAGGGCTTGATCTTGAAGGCGGATTTGGCGAAGAACGAAGAAAGCTTTCTTGATCCTTCGGGACTTGCTTGAGAGCTTTAGAGCTTCAAGGCTTCAAGGCTTTGGGGGAATTCTCTTCCAATTTGGGAGTAGAGAAATGTATTTGTGAATTGGTGATTTGATACCTTGATGGAGAGGCCTATTTATAGGCTTTTGGGAATGAATTACCACCACAAAATTTTCCCACCCAAGCACCATTACCTAATTTTCCCACTTAATAACATTTTAAACTTTGAAGTGGTAAATTTATGGCCTAATTTCCCACTTAATGCAATTTTAAACTTAAAATGTGCTTGCTTTGTCATTTCCCAAAATGAGAAGAAAAACTTGTTTTGATCCTCCAAGGGTATTTCTTCCTATTTTGTTTGAGTCACACGCCATGTGTACAATTTGTACGACACATGGCGTATGCCATGTATGCCTTGACATATCAAAACTTTAATGCATTGGTGAACATTTGTTTCACCAAAATTTCGATGTCTACAGGGGTTTTTTTCGATGATGAACCAACTGCTGAAGTGATCCAAATCTTCACATTCATCAGAATTAGTCTTGCATAATCAACTTTGTTTTATTCTATTGATTATGTAAATTTCTGGAATTTTCCTTATCCTGTTTCTTAGTCTAACATTGCACCAAACGCTTCACTAAGTCAGTCTAGTGCAGTGTATTCTAAGCCAGTCGAGCTTGATCCCTAAAGCTAGTCCAGTCAAAGATAATGGGTGCAACAAACGCACCCTTACTCTACTATGCAACAAGTAGACAACACAACAGTGGCTCAAACAAACACATCTTACCACAAAAAGTTAATCTTAATCATGTTTGGGTTTTGTTAAGGCGCCAACCAAAGTGGTTACATGTGATAGAATCTTTGAAAAAGAACTCTACTTCAAAAACACCAGTAGAAATTAAAGAAGACAACATTGATACTAAGAAAAAAGGCCACCAGGTAGCAAGGCTACGAAAAGAAAAATAAAAGAAGCAACGAAGAATGACTCCACACCTATTTTGGTGCAACCAAAAATTACATGAGGAGAAGAAAAAAAAGATGAAAAGTGGAACTTCTTAAGAAGAAAGTTGAGCAAGATGAAAGAAACTTCGACTTAAGCGACTTGATTTTGAGACAAAAATTATGTCTATAGAACAATTGAGATGAATGATGGGGAACGATTATATCATTCCCAACTTAGAATGAAAATTCTTGGAGGTGATGGTTATTGAGTTATATTTCTATTTCTTCTATTTTCGATATATAGGTTGTCTTTTGTTGGATTATTTGTATTTGTATTTCTTTCTTAATTAGTATGAAAGCAAACTTTATTTTTGGTTCACTAACTTGTAATATTTCAATTTTACAGAAGAAAATAGAAAAATAAAATAATAAAGAAAATACAACATTAAAAAATAAAAAGCCTTAGTCTTTTTGCAAATAACATGCAACCTATTTCAAGCTCAGGATCTTGTGAAGATAGAAAACACTTCTCTCCACCAAAGCAAACTTATTTTTTGGTCACTAACTTGTGTTTCAATTTTACAGAAGAAAATAGAAAAATAAAAGAATAAAGAAAATACAGCATTAAAAAATAAAAGGCCTCAGTCTAAGTTTTGTACAGGGCCCTAAATGCTCAGGATTAGCAAGTGGCCTAATGATGAAGATGAATATGGTCATGAAGTGTTATGCGTGTGCATGAGCACACAAAAAGGGAATAATTATTAAATAGGACTTAAGGCACTAGCCTAGTGAAAAATATGAAAAAGATGGAAAGATATCCTCTCTGGATCTCTTCCACCAAGATCACGGGATCAAGTGATCCGGGTCTTTGAAATTTCATCAAACGACAAAAAATTATTATAGATTTTAAGGGATAAAAAAGGTGGGTCGTTGGATGAAATTTCAAATGCCCGAATCTCTTGATCCAGTAACCTTTACGGGTGGGTTCAAAAAATAAAAAACCGAAAAAAATCGGACCGAGGTCGAAAAAAATCGAACTGAATCTAGTTTGTTCGGTTTCGGTTTTTGAGGTTCGAAAACCAAACCGAACCAAATTGAAATATATTTTAATTATAAAAAAATAAAATAAAAAAGTATAGCCCCAAGGGGGTTCTGAACCCAATCCCGCTTGGTTGAGTATCTTTCTCTCTAACCATTTTGACAGCAAGTTTGTTCTTGCTAAGAGCAACTCCACCCATGTGGATTGCTCGGGGGACAGGGGAGAGGAAAGGGCCCGAGGCCCGGTGGACTGTGCTCCAGCCTTGGAGAGCCCGAGTGAGGGTGGGAGCCCGAGGGCCGGGGGGGTGGGGAATCGACGGGCCTGTGGCCCGAGGGCCAACCAATTTTTTATTTTTTTTGTGTCAGGTGCGTGCCCCTCACTCGCGAGTGGGGGGCGCGTCGCCCGACCGGTTCAGACGGAAAGTTGTTGCTGCTGCTGCGTCGTCAGTGACCGTTGGGAAGCCACGTGGCTTCCCACGGTCCGTTCGATCAAATTTCGTTTAAATACCAGCCGTCCGATCCAAAAAAAAAAACCTGATTTCAAATTAAAAAAAAAAAGAAAAAATAGTTTAATAATTAAGAAAAGTTACCGTTGTGACACGTGGCACAATCTGGAGTGTTGGAATTCAAATTTTTTTAAATCCAACGGCAGAGATTAATTATTTGAATAAATTTTTTTAAAAAAATGTAAAAAATCCGAAAAAATTCTGAAATAATTTGTAAAAAATTCTTTTTACTTTTCTATAAATACCACTTCTTCTCCATCTACCTTACACCACAATTTCATATTTTCTTAACTACTTTCAATCAAATTCCTATCTTTCTCTCAAAGTTTCAATCCAATTTTTTTCCACAAAATGACTACTGATGCAGGTACGAATTGGTCGCTTCTTGAAGATGTTGCGTTGTGCACTAGCTGGGTTGAAGTTACTCATAATTCCCTTACGGGTAATGAGATGCAGTTGCGAGAAATGTGGAGTTTAATACATACCAAATTTCTTGAGCAAATGGGTGGGACAAGAACCAAAGAATCGGTGTCCAGTCGTTGGAAATTACTTAGCCATTCCTTTAGTACGTGGAGAGACGCCTTGACACAAGCTAGTAGTAATCTTCGAAGTGGGGAAAATTATGCGGATGAGGTAAGAATATATTATAATTATTTGTTTGTTACTTAATTTCATTATTATTATTTATTTGTCACCTAATTTCATTATTATTATTTGTTTGTATTATTTATTTGGATAAAATGACACGTGGCGCAACGAGAACGATTTAAAAATTCTTATCCGAAATTACAAATAATTTTATTTTGTATTATTTAAACAAACAAAAAAAACTAATATTTTATTGCCTATTGCCAGGGGGAGGGCTCCAAGGGTGGAGATGCAAATGGCAATGTTCATTAATGGCAGTTACTATTTGTGGATGCAAATTTTCTCCTCTTCGATCTTGGACGATTTTGCACCTACAAAACAATCAACACCTTAGGTTAAGGCCAAAAGCCTCACGCGCCCACGATGAATCGGGGGGGGGCGCTTTGGCCGAAGAACCTCCGATGCCAAAGTTAGAATTAGAGAGAAAAAGTGTTTAGAGTGTTTTTGCCAAAGGATTGGAATTAGGTTTTGTGAGAAAATGGGGTAGTATTTATAGGAGAGGAGGGGTGGCCGGCCTATCTAGGGTTTTTGTGGGAGATCTAGGTTTAATTAGCCTATTTATTGGCTAATTAAACCAAAAGGGGTATGTATTTGTATTTATGAAAAGGGGTAATAAGGAGTAATTGAATAATTGGCTTAAAAAGGAGGAAAATGGAAGAAAAATAGGGGAAATAAAAGGGGAGTGGCCGGCCTCTCTTTGGAGAGAGAGGGCCGGCCCTTTGAGGTATTTTCTTGGTCTTCAAGGCTCATTTAATTGACAAATCAAGGAAGAATAATCCCATTAATTTGCCAATTATCTTCATTTATGTGGGATAATTGGTAGATTTATGAGATAATTGCCTTAAATGAGGATGGATGAAATAATTCGGATTTGTTTACCTTTTATGGGCGCTTTTGACTTGACCGACGATAATTACCGGCTGCTCGCGCGTAGGAATTTTGATGCACCTCAAGGGCATTTTTGTCTCCTTAATCCGAAAGTCCACGTGTCGCCTTGTGATTATTTTTGGCTCCACAAATGCCCCCACACCTGTTGGGCTGCTTGCAGAAAAGGGCAACAGGTGTAGAGACTCTCATACTTTAGGAAACTTCAAGCTACTTCCCGTTTTGTTGATTTTCTTCTTACAAGAGAGAAAGAGAGCTTAGAGGATATTTGTTCCCCCTCCTCTAGCAGTCTTCCACATCTTGCCCGTGTAAAGGATCGCTCCTTGCTGCTTCTAGGTAAGAAAAAATTAATTTTCTTGTCTTCCTTGAGATTTTTGTTGAATGAGGACCCGAGACTTGCGACCGGAGATCCATGAGTCCATGGAAAAATACATATGAATATACATAGTTTTCCTTTGCTTTTCCTGGGCGCGGGGCGCTGGTGAGAAAGAAACCAGGCCGTGGGGCCTGGCTGGTTGCTGGGTCCTGCGGCAAAAATTTAAATTTTTATTTTTTTTATTTTTTTATTTTTTTTTTTGCAACCTCCTAACGGATCTTTCTCGTATCTTTCTTTGTAGAATCTTTTCCTCCATGTCTTCTTCGGGCCTCAAGAATGATGACAGCGTGCCGCCGTTGTATCATCAAGGCGGGTCTTTGAGCAAGGTTGGCTACTTCAAGGCTGCTCACTTCAAGATCAATTCTGATGACTCTTTTAGGGACTTCCTTGAGACCTACTGGCATGCCATTCCATCCGGGGTGCGTGTGAGGCGAGTCAAGGATGGTAGCAGTCATGAGCCATGTGATGAGGTTCAGAGGGCTATCAAGTTCCACCCTTACTACTTTGTATTGGGGTTCACCTTTCCCATGCCGCGTTTTTTCCAAGAAGTGCTCTGCTCCATGAGATGTGCGCCTGCTCAATGCTCTCCAAATGCGGTTCAAGTGATGGTGGGGTTCCACAACTTGAGCCAATTCTTTGATTTGGGACTAACCACCAACGAGTTTTGGTACTTCTTCGACATAGGCCGTGTTGATGGAGTTGGGCAGCTGCGGACTCGTCATAGACTCTTTGACAATTCAAGTAAGGGTGACCATGACTGGGCCAAAGAGACCTTGGAGATAAGCGGCGAGTGGGAGTCCGATCACTCCCCCGAGCTACGGGTGTCAACAGTCTTCATATCCGGTAAGCAGGCTGTTTTAATTTCCTTCTCGGCTGCTTGATTTTGACGTTGAACTGCTCTTCGATTTTCTGATTGCTCTATGCCATATTCGTAGATTCGGAGTTTGGTTCAACTCCTAAGGTTTCTCCGGACATGAAGAAAGTGCATGTTGCTCTGGGCATTCCTTCCGAGTATCGTGAATGGCGCTGGCTGCTAAGTCCTCTTCGTAGGGAGAAAAATGGATTGCCCTCAAAGGAAGAAGTGAGACGGATCAAGGCAGCTGCATTAGCTCGTCCTATCACCATGGTGGAGCCTGTTGCCAACGAAGGTGGAAAAAAGAGGCATTCTCCGTCCGCGCAAGAACCGCCTGCTCAAAAGAAGCCACGGGTCGTTCGCGAGGGTTCGTCCCCTGCTCAGGAGGGGTTTGATGTGAAGAGGCCAAAGACTTCCTCCGCTGCTCCCGGGGGTCCACCAGCTGCTCCCAAGCTTGTGATTAACTTGACTTCAAAAGAGACTGCTGGACCTGTGCCAATGACGCCTGCCGTTCCGAAGGCTGCTAGCTCGATCGCCGATAGGATTGCTCAGCGCCGGGGTCCGTCAGTGCCGAAGTTTGTGCTGAAACGTCCGCCTGGGGTTAAGTCTGATTCTCCTTCAGAAAAGCTTGCGTCCGTAAAGAGTGGCACGACCTCCTCGTCTGCTAAGGTGACGCCAAATCTGGTTCCTCCCGCTGCTGAGGCCAAGCTGCCCGCTGAGAGGGATGAGACTGCTTGTGCCAACGGTCCTGGTAAGTCCGCCAAGTCTAATTCCAAGGAAGCTGCTGAGATTTGTGCGCTTTTGAGGCCAAACCTTCTGGAGGATGTGGACGCGTGTGCTAAATTTGTTGACGGCGTCAAAGGGATTATTGGTCCAGGCTCCTTTGTGAAGCATACGCCTGAGTATAGGAGGGCTGCTCTGCTGACTATGATGCAAAAGACGGCAATCTTGGCTGCCGAGTCCGTGGTTCTTGATCAAGAGGATATCAAGGCTGCCCAGGAGGTGGAAAGGTCTATGGCTGCTGAAGCTTATTCCTCGACCGAGAAAGTTAAAAATTTGGAGTTTGAGCTTGCTGCTTTGAAAGGGTCTAACGTCTCTGCCCCCACTTCTCTGCAACTTGAGACCGCTCGCCACGAGATCGCGAACTTGAAGGCTAGGCTTGATGCGACTCAAGTAAAATATGAAAGTGCAGAGAAGGAGATTGAACGTTACATACCTCAGATTCAGGATCTCGAATGCTCCATCTCTGAATCTCGCTCCGCTGCTTACGCTAAAGATGAAGAACTGATCGCTGCTTACAACCAGGTGATACACCTCAAGAAAATTGTTGACAGGCTTGAGCCTCAAGTGCTGGAGCTTCAAGGTGCTTTGAAGATCAACGAAAGTCTGAAAAAAGAGGTGGAGGAAATACAGCGGGTCCGTGCTTGTCTGCTTGAGGAAATGGAGCAGCTGAAGATCGAGAAAGCCGGGTTCGAGGCTTTGCTGACTCAGAATCAGTCCGACTTCTACAAACTTGGTTATGTTGATCATCTCTTTGGCGGCCGTCTGATTTTGAGTTTTCTGAAAAAGACTTTGAGACTTTCTCCATTTCTCCAGAAGACCTGCTTGCCTTTACTTTCGAGTCCTCCATTGGTGAAATAGCTGGAGATGGGAGTATCCTCGACGGGGCAGTCGGAAGTGAAGCGCCGAATGGTACCACTGCTGGAGCTGCCGTGGCTGCCGAAGGTGTGACAATGGAGCAGTCGTCGGATGGCCAAGCTGCTGAAGAGTAGTCTTCTAGGTAGCCTTTAGGATTTGTTTTTCCTTGTTGCTTTTGTTTGAACTCCTCCAGTCTTTGTCAGTTGTTTATCAATTTTGCTAGAAAATTTAATAAACTTGTCTCCTTCGTTTCTTTTGTTCATGCCTTAACCTTTAGACTTTATAGGCCAGTAGCAGGCGCGCCACTTTTTTATAAGCAGACAGGCCGCGTAGCCTACACAGTCGTAGGTGTTGGTGTAGAACTTTTCCTTGCAAAGTTGCTAGCCGTAGGGTTGGCAGCCGGACGCCTTACTTACAGAAGCAGACAAATTCACGTAACCACTAGGCTATTAACCTTTGCCTTCTCCAATTCTGTAGGTTGTGCAGCGAGTGCCACAACACTTTAGGACTTGGTGCAAGTTACCGCAAGGTCGTTGGCCGTAGGATCGCAGCCGGATGCCTTACTCACTATAGCAGCCACATCTGCGCGATCCCTAGGCTGTTAACCTTGGTTTTTCCCAATTCTGTAGGCTGCGCAGCAAAGTGCCACAACACTTTAGGACTTGGTATAAGTCGTTGCAAAGTCGTTGGCCGCAGGATCGGCAGCCAGATGCCTTACTCACTGTAGCAGCCGCATCCGCGCGATCCCTAGGCCGTTAACCTTGGTTTTTTCCAATTCCGTAGGTTGCGCAGCAAGTGTCACAACACTTTAGGATTTTGGACAAGTGAAGCTTATCGACTACGTAGCATGTCGGTAGTGGATAAAACTTCACATATGCCTGCTAGCTTGTTTAACCTTTCACAAGAATGTGCGGTTGTATAAGTCTAGTATGGCTTCACTGCTTGAAGGGCAAGCCGTAGGCAGTCTTCCGGGATCCGTAGGCTACCTTAGTATGCTCGGTAGCAGCTTTAGGGTTTCCAGGGATAATGTGCCCCCCCCCCCCCCCCCCCCCGTCTCTAGGGCCCGGTTCCCGCGGATTAGGCCAAGAGACCCAAAATCCTTCAATTAGCTAAGCCTTGAAAAAGACCATTGTGGCTACTTCTAGGAATTCCGTCGCAAGCCATCGTGCAGCTAGTTACACTAGGGCCATCAGGCTCATCCACGTCTGGATGTTCGGAGTGAAGAGTTTATCCTCCCGCGTTCGAGAGTAGATTGGTCCCTCGGGGGCCGTTGTTCCTGCAGTGAGTCCCTAAGAAGGGCGCGAGCTTCTCTTGAAGCGCAGGAGTTGTCAGTTGTCGCAATGGAATCAAGTTGTAAAAGCGTTCCTTATTGAAAAACAAGTGAACAAATAACTTAATTGTAAAGATTGTGGAACAACTGGTAGTCCTCGTCTTGCAAGGGTTGTGCCCGTCTGAGCTGCTTGAGCCTTCGGGTGTCGGTGGAGATCACACGTGGTATTTCCTCAAATTGTAGGCGTTCCACTGTTTTTCGATCTCCTTATCATTCATGGTGGCGAGGGTGTAGCTTCATTTGCCGCCTACTCTGCTGATCTTGTAAGGTCCTTCCCAAATGGGGTCCATCTTCTTCGATCCCTCCCTTCGAGCAGTGATGAAGGCCTTCCTCAGAACTAGGTCTCCGGGTTGAAATTACCGTATTTTGGACCTCTTGTTGTAGCTAGAGAGGATCTGCTGCTGGTAGGATGCGATGCGGGTTATGGTCTGCTCGCGCATTTCTTCCGCCAGGTCTAGGTTTGTGGCCATCTCTTCTCTGTTCTGCTCGACATCTGGCAGCAGGGTGGTGATGCTTGGCATGATGATGTTGGGAGGAATGATTGATTTCGAACCGAAAGCCAAAGAGAAAGGGGTTTCTCCGGTTGCTCGTCTTTTGGTGGTACGGTATGCCCACAGACATCCGGGGAGCGCGTCTGGCCACTTTCCTTTCTTGTCGACAAGGGATTTTTTGAGGCAGTCGAGGATCATCTTGTTGGAAGCTTCGGCCTGCCCATTGCCTTGCGGATACCTTGGTGTAGACATATGTTGCTTTATACCGTATTTCTGGAAGAATCCCACTAAGTCTTTGCCTACGAACTGCGGGCCGTTGTCGGTGACGATAGATTGAGGGATACCAAAGCGGCAAATGATGTTCCTCCATATGAAGCGTTCTACGTCTGTTTGAATTGTCGTCGTCATGGGTTCCGCTTCTATCCACTTGGTGAAATAATCGGTTGCCACGATCATCATTCCTCTGCCCCCAGCAGCGGGCGACATGGGCCCAACCAGGTCGATCGTCCATTGCATGAACGGCCAGGGACTTGCTTGTGGATGTAGCTCGCTGGAGGGCAGGGCCGGTACAGGCTTGTAACGTTGGCAGCGGTCGCACTTTTGCACTAACTCCCGGGCATCTTGATGCATGGTTGGCCAGTAGTAGCCTGCGTTGAGAGCTTTTTGCGCCAAAGATCGTCCTCCAGAATGGTTCCCAAAAACGCCTTCATGGATTGAACTTAAGACCTTCAAATCATCGGGAGGTGCCAAACATCGGAGGTGCGGTCCGGTGTAAGATCTTCGAACTAAGATGTCCCTCCACATGTAGTAGCGTGCTTCTCGGGTTTGAAGTTTCCTTGACTCCAATCTCTCCGCAGGGAGCGTGCCGTTGACCAAGTAATCTATGATAGGACTTTGCCAATTTGGAGTTGCACTAACCTGTGTCACCTCGGCCACTGGCTCGGACTCTATGCTCGGCTTATCTACGTATTCCACCGGGATTGACCGCTTAAGCTGGTGATCAATGGCGGAGCCCAGGCCGGCTAGCGCATCTGCATGGGCATTCTCCGATCGTGGAACCTGAGTGAGCGTGTAAGTCTGAAATGCCTTCAGCTGCTCGCGTACCTTCTCAAGATATTGCGCCATCCTTGGATGCTTCGCCATATATTCCCCCGCGGTTTGGCTAGTAATCAGCTGAGAATCAGAATAGATCGCCAGCTTTTTCACCGCTAAGTCTTTCGCCATTCGGAGGCCTGCCAGTAGGGCTTCATACTCCGCTTCGTTGTTAGATGCCTTGAAGCCTAAAGTGATCGCCTGCTCGAGCAGTGAGCCATCTGGGGTAACAAGAACCACGCCTGCCCCCGAGCCTTTATGATTGGATGCGCCATCGACGTGCAGATGCCATTTATCGCTATTGAGGGAAACGGGCAAAGCTAGGGTCTCGGCTGCTTTTGGGACATCGTCGGGCTCGTCTGTTGCGTTGCTTGGGCCAAGTGCGAACTCTGCTATGAAATCTGCCAAGGCTTGGGCCTTTATTGTCGTACGGGGTCGGAAGACTAAACCATACTGGCCTAGTTCAAGTGCCCACTTCATTACTCGTTGAGAAGCATCCGGACCATGCAGGATGGATCGTAGAGGGTATTGAGTCATGACGATGATTTTATGAGCTTGAAAGTACGGTCTGAGCTTCCGAGCTGCCACCACTAGAGCCAAAATTAATTTTTCAATCTTTGGATATCTTGTTTCCGCATCGAGGAGAGCTTTTGAAGTGTAGAACACCGGTAGTTGGGCCCCCAGCTCTTCTCGTATGAGGGCAGAGCTCACCGCTACTTCGGAGACTGCCAAGTAGATGTACAAGTCCTCCGCAGCTTCCGGCTTGGATAGTAATGGAGGCGATGTAAGATACTTCTTCAGGTCTTGGAAGGCTTTTTCGCATTCTTCATCCCATTTGTCACGCTGCGCCCTCTTGATGGCTTTGAAGAAAGGCTTGCATCTATCGGTGGATCGCGATAGGAAACGGTTGAGGGCGGCTGCTCGTCCGATCAAGCTTTGGATCTCCTTCAAGGTTGTGGGAGACTTCATTTCCAGAATTGCTCGAATCTGCTTGGGATGCGCCTCGATCCCTCGTTGGGTGACTAAGTACCCTAGGAATCGGCCTGAAGATACTCCGAATGTACATTTGGCAGGATTGAGCTTCATCTTGTATGCCCTAAGGATGTCAAATGTTTCCGCCAAATTGCGAATGTGGTCTGACCGCTGCTTGCCCTTCACCATGATGTCGTCAACGTAGACTTCCATGGTAACCCCGATCTGTGGTCTGACCGCTGCTTGCCCTTCACTAAACTTTGGTAGGTTGCTCCTGCGTTCTTGAGGTCGAAAGGCATGACTTTGTAGCAGTATGTACCTCGCTCGATTACAAACGTGGTTTTCTCCTTGTCAGGTTCGTGCATGGCTATTTGGTTGTAGCCAGAATATGCGTCCAGGAAGCTGAGCAGCTGGTTTCCAGAAGTCGAGTCCACCAAGAGGTCGATTCGGGGGACCGGATAAGGATCATTCGGGCATGCTTTGTTGAGGTCGGTGTAATCTACGCAAACCCTCCATTTGCCTTTCTCATTCTTCATGACTAGCACGACGTTGGCGAGCCATGCGGAGTATGCCACCTCTTCTATGAATCCGGCCTCCAGCAGCTTGTCTATTTCGGCCTCGATGATTGCTACTCGCTCGGGCGCAAAGTACCTTCTCTTCTGGATCACGGGTTTTGCAGCGGGGTCGACATGCAACTTGTGGCAAGCCACATTTGGGTCGATGCCATGCATGTCTGAGGGTGACCATGAAAAGATGTCTCGGTTCTTCCTGAGGAAGGTAATGAGTTCTTCTTTCTCGGTTGGGTTTAGGCAATAGCCAACCCTAACGGTCCTTTCTGGCTGCTGCGGATCGAGAATGATTTCTTCAGCGTCTTCTTCGGGTTTCCAGCCTATCCCGTCTGCTTGAGCGCCGTCTTCTCGATCCTCCTGCTGTAACTGCTATTTGGCAGCTTCGTCATCTTTTTGAATCTCGGTGACCTCCGCGAGAGTGAAGGTCTTCTTCCTTGATTCTTTCAGCATTTGCACGGTGCACCGTCGGGATGCGGCTTGGTCGGACTTAATTTCTCCAACTCCTCCGCCCGGGATGTGGAAGCGGATTTTTTGGTACTTGACTGAAGTGACAGCATCTAGCTTGATCAACCAAGGCCTCCCAAAGATCCCGTTGTAAGGAGACGGGTCGTTCACAATCGTGAATGTTTGCTTCGAGACCACTGGCGATGTCTTCACATCAAGCGTGATTTGGCCAATTGCGGTTGAGGTGTGCCCATTGAATCCAGTGAGTACCTCTGCTTATCGTGTTATCGTGCTCTCCAAGCCCATTTTCTGGATGACCGAGAATTGAAGTAGATTGACCGCGCTTCCGTTGTCCACCATCATTCGATCGATTATGGCATTAGCTATTTGGACTGACACCACTAGCGCGTCGTCATGCGGTAAGTCAACGCCTTCTGCGTCCTGCTCAGTGAAGCCGATGATGGGTCCTGGTAGTGCGCCGGCCGTCTGGATTTGTGAGATCAATAAGGCTTGCTGGATCTTCCTCTTTTTCGAGTTGTTGGTGGCCCCCAGGTGTTTGGATTCGGCAAAGATACCATTAATCCGAATTATCTTGGCAGGTGGCTCCTCTTCCCTCTCAGTGTTCCGTCTGGGCTGCGCTGCTGGCTTGTCCAAATACCTGTCGACTTTGCCTTCCTTCACAAGCTTCTCTAGATAATTCTTCCAGGTGTAGCAGTTTTCTGTGGTGTGACCTGGACCTTGATGGAACGCGCAGTACCTGGTGTGATCCAGCTTGGAAGTATCTCCCATCGGCTACTTCGGCAGTTTGAACCACGACTCGTCTTTTATGTCGCGAAGGATTTGATGGATTGGGATTGAAAACTTCGAGTAATTCCTGGCCATCGAGCCGTCTCTGGTCACGGGCATGTCCCTCCGTTTGGCCTCCTGCCCGCTCTTGTTGGGCAGCTTTCCATCTTCCTTTCTTTGAGCCATCACCAATTCTTTTTTAGGCTGCTCGGGCACCTTGTCTGCTCGTCGGGCCTCGTCCCAGAGGGCATGCTTCTCTGCTAGGGCTAAGGAATCGGTTAGAGTCAAGTCTTCCTTCATGATCATCTCTCCAAATAGGGGGTGATCTGCAGGGAGGCCTTTCTGAAAGGTTGCACTGGCTATCGAGTCGTCACACCCCACGATCTTTGCCTTCTCCGCCTTAAACCTCTTCACGTAGTCGCGAAGTGATTCCCTCGGGTTCTTCTTTACGTTGAACAGGTGATCGGATTTTTTCTTGATCGAGCGGTAAGACGAGTATTCTTTGGTGAAGACCAAGGAAAGATCGTCAAAGCTCGAGACGGATCGTGGCGGCAGGGTATGGAACCAATCTTGCGCTTCGCCTTGCAAGGTGGTGGCGAATATTTTGCACAAAAGGGCGTCATTACTCCGGTAGAGGACCATTGCACTTCGGTAATGCTTCAAGTGCCTTTCTGGATCTCCATCTCCTTTGAATGAGGTAAAGTGAGGCGTGCTAAACTTGCGTGGAGGTTCCGTCCCTCGATCTCATCCGTGAAGGGGGTTCGGCTTATCTTGGCCATCTCCGGCCGCAACGCCTCATCGACAGTGTTGCCACGTCGGAATTCGCGCAGCCGCTCGTTGAAGAGCTTCTCCACTTCTTCTTGGATTTGTCTCCGGTGGGGCAGCGGAGCCCTAAACTGTCCCAAGTCTTGGTCTATCGGTCTAGGCTGCTCCTCCGGGCGCTCCATTTGTCGTTGTCTCAGCTGCCTAGCTGGTGAGGGGTCCCTTCGTGGGCTGCCTGTGGAACTTGAAGCGGATCGAGTGGCAGCTCGCCCCCGTGCATCATGCGGCATCCTCCGAGGTGATGTGGAATATGTTCCTTGCGGGCCTAGGCGTGAATGGACAATCTGCCTGGAAGGTTGCTCACGTGGCTCTTCAACATGTGGCCCCAACCTTGACCGTATGCTCACTCGAGGGCCTAACCGAGAGTGCACGCTCCTCCTCGCGCTAAGACGAGAGTCCACGCTGTCTCGGGGGCCCAGCCGAGATTGCACACCGCCTGACTGCTCAGTCTGATTGATCGGCTACTTGTCAGGACGTTGCTGGAAAGGTTCCTCGTCTGCCCTTGTCCTACTTCGGGATAACTCGTCCGGAGCGCGTTGGATCTCGGTGCGCTGCAGGAGTCGATTCACCAAGGTTGTCTGTTGTGCTAGGGCGCTTGTCAACTCCATGACTTGTCGGGACAAGTATTGCTCGCCGCTCAGATTGGATGAACTGGATAGGAAGACTCCTTCTTGAGCGGTGGACGGGTGGTTGATTCCGGGCACGACTCGGGCTGCTTAGGACACCACTTGGGTAGGCCGGGCTGCTGGGGCAGGCTTGGCTGCAGGAGCAGGCTTGGCTGCAGGAGCAGGCTGGGCTGCAGGAGCAGGCTGGGCTGCATGGGCAGGCTTGGCTGCAGGAGCAGGCTGCTCAACACGAGGTGCGCGCGAGTGCGAGGCTTGGACTGCAGCAATGGTACCATGGACCTCGCCGCGGGTGGTCACCGCGGTGGTTCCCATGGTGGAGCCTCGAGGTAGTGGCGCCATCTCCCCTAGAGCCACATTCAATCTCGTCGATCGACGCGGTCCCACGTCTTGAATGTTTGAATTGTTACTCATCGAATTTTCTAGATTTCTAACCATTATGTATTTTTCTTGTTTTTTATACGCTTTACCAAAGAACTTTTTACAAGTAAAAAATTCTAATAATAAAAACTTACGAAAGAATACAAATGGACTAAAGATCGAAGGAAAACCTTTGTGTGCGAGAGTCTTTTTCGAGCGTAAACTTCTTCTCTCAATGAAAGCACCAATTTGTGGATGCAAATTTTCTCCTCTTCGGTCTTGGACGATTTTGCACCTACAAAACAATCAACACCTTAGGTTAAGGCCAAAAGCCTCACGCGCCCACGATGAATGGGGGGGGCTTTGGCCGAAGAACCTCCGATGCCAAAGTTAGAATTAGAGAGAAAAAGTGTTTAGAGTGTTTTTGCCAAAGGATTGGAATTAGGTTTTGTGAGAAAATGGGGTAGTATTTATAGGAGAGGAGGAGTGGCCGGCCTATCTAGGGTTTTTGTGGGAGATCTAGGTTTAATTAGCCTATTTATTGGCTAATTAAACCAAAAGGGGTATGTATTTGTATTTATGAAAAGGGGTAATAAGGAGTAATTGAATAATTGGCTTAAAAAGGAGGAAAATGGAAGAAAAATAGGGGAAATAAAAGGGGAGTGGTCGGCCTCTCTTTGGAGAGAGAGGGCCGGCCCTTTGAGGTATTTTCTTGGTCTTCAAGGCTCATTTAATTGACAAATCAAGGAAGAATAATCCCATTAATTTGTCAATTATCTTCATTTATGTGGGATAATTGGTAGATTTATGAGATAATTGCCTTAAATGAGGATGGATGAAATAATTCGGATTTGTTTACCTTTTATGGGCGCTTTTGACTTGACCGACGATAATTACCGGCTTCTCGCGCGTAGGAATTCTGATGCACCTCAAGGGCATTTTTGTGTCCTTAATCCGAAAGTCCACGTGTCGCCTTGTGATTATTTTTGGCTCCACGCTATTCATTAAAGGCAGTTACTGTTCAATAGGTGGATTGAATAGTGGATTGCCAGGGGGAGGGCTCCATGGGTGGAGTTGCTCTAATACCATGATGAGTAGCATATTGATAAAAGGATTAGGATTCTCTCCCCTCCTCTTTCCATCCCCTTTCATCCCTTCCTCTCACCTTCTTTATTTTGTCCTTTTCTTTGTATAAAAATATTAATATAAAATATTGATGTGGCTTAACCGTGATCGTTCAAATAGGAGGGGAGGCAAGGGGAGGAAAAAAAGAAGAGAGAGAATCCTATTCCTTTATAAAAAGCTAAATCTGTTGCAGTACTATTAGATTAGGAATGTGATTGTGTAAATCCTAGTAGATATGAGAATGTGAGAATGTATCTTATATTCCTATTAGGAGTAGATTACCTATTAAATGTTGTAATCCTACCTATTAAATGTTGTAATCTTAAAGGGTAAGGAATTAACCTTCCCTACTACTATAAATAAAGGCACAATGGGATGAAATAACACACACCCACAATTACAGATCTCTCTTTCTTCTCTCTCTATGCCGCACCCCCTCTCTCTCTATGACCTCCATAATTGTTCAGTAAATTATGCCTACAACACGTTCTGCGCTAAAGAGAGTTTGATCTTCAATAAGAGGAGTATTACATTTTAATTATTCTTTTTGTGATTAATTAATTGTTTTATTGAATTGATCTACATGCTATTGATTCAATTTAATTTTCCTTTGTTGAACGTGATACAACGCATTAGAGATGCAATTCCGGCTTTCTGCGAAGGATCTTCTACAAATTCAAAGGCTTTTGTTGTATTCTACTAATCAAGTACGCTTAAAATAAAGTAAGATATTTGAAACGACCTTGAAGCATGAAAACATTCCTTATGATGCATGAACTCCCTATGTTTATATTTTCCTTCCGATATATATATATATATATATATATATATATATATATATATATATTGTATATTTTCATATATTTGTCAATATATATATTTGTTCATGCAATACGTAATTATGCTTATGTGAAATTTGTGAGTCAAAGAATCGAAAGAAAATAGAAGCATGATTTTTTTTTGGGTTTGAAAAACCCTAAAAATTTGAAGAAAAAGAAAAAAAGGGACAAATCGTTGAGCTTTTTCTGTGCACGGACCAAAACCCACACGCTGGGCTTTTTCTGTACCGCCTTCCATCAGCCAGTAGCTGACTGAGCCATACATAATTTTTTTTTTCTTTCTTTTCCTCGGCCCGTAATTGCAGCAAGCCCGCAAGCTTACTTTTGCAATTTGTTGGGCTATGTACTGCAGCCCCACATGGCCCACTTTCCTTTTGCAAGCCTGCAGCTTGCACACAGTGACTGAGTTGCCTTTCTTCTTCCTAAGCTTTTGGCAGTACGGACCACCAATCTGAAGAGAAAAAAAAAATTCCAGCAGTCTGTTGGGCTATTTTTTCCCCAAAACCCACCAGCAAGCTGGATGTTTGCTGGGCCTCGATCCCCCTTGGCCTGCTGCCATTTGCAGCCTATTTGGGCCTGATTTCCTATGGCCTGCAGCCCACATTAAATAACATATGGGTCTAGACAATTTTTTTTCAATTTTGCATCTACGATCGACGCCGAATGGTCCCGATCTATTGAATTAATTAAAAGTAACCTGTAGTCCATTAATCTGATAATAAATCCAAAATTATTGACCTGAAGATCACTTTTGGACATTAACGATTCAATAATTTATTTCTATTCTTTGAATCGTTGACTCACTTTCGTAGTCCCGAAGCGCTCACACTTGAGTTCTTGAAGAAACTCAAATCCACTAGACTTAGTTGTATATTGCATTATGTGTTTTTGCAGGAACCTCCCTTTTATGAACTAAACATTCATAAACTAAATTGAACCGTAGTTTCAATTTTAGTGCCTTTGAAACCCGAAGTTTTCATAAAACAATACACCCCTGAAAACCCGACGTTTTTTTTCATGAAAACCATGTCGTAGAACTCGAATGTTCTAACTTTGATGCTTATAGATGATTCATTCCCATAGCACCAATCACAATCTTGTTCCCTGCAAATTCAATGGATTGTCGAACCGTCACAAGTTCGATTTCCCTTATTTGGACGTTTCTAATAGAAACCACTGAATGTGGGGTACAAGACATGAATCTCCTATTGACTATCAAGAAGTTGAGAAACCATTGAACTAACAATGGCATGGAAGAGCTGAATAAGCATCCGCCATGATCTTCATTCGAAGACTTATGCCTGAAGCATTATCAATGGAAATACCTCCCGAACGAGGATTCCATGGCTATTTGGCTTACTCCTACGGACTGTGTGATCATACGACATATAGCCCGAGGCACACCATGATTACATCCATGAATGAGTACAATTCTGAAGTTTATAAATCCGATCGAATTTTGACTGGAGAATCTCGTCCTTCCTTGTTTCTAACTCGCCCATGAAGCAGCAGTGTAGAATGCGAGATTTTACCGAATTCTTGGATCTGATTACTACCATAAACGTGAGAGAAAGGTATAGACCCAGTTTTGCTGGAGCCTACCGAATCCAATTCAAGGTTTGTCTCTCTCACCATCCAATTCCGAGTTTATTTTTACAACATATGGTAGAATCAGGGCTTGCCAAGGAGTGGCATCATGTTCAAAGCATGATCCTTGGCACCTAAGACCTAAAACTTCAAGAATAAGGGATGATATTCCCAAACCTCAACTCTGTAGAGTCTACTTTCGTCTCGATGGAATAGATCATTGGTTATGCACCTGTTCGTGCCCCTACCAATGTTGTTAAGGAGTACCATTCTAGTAGTCAATATGTGAGACTAATTTTGTTTCATCGAACATCGTTGGAAAAACAGAATTTTGACATGGATGGTCTTGTTAGCCGAATCCACCCTAGTAACTTTGGTTTACTTTGTGAACATTTTTCCATGTTCTTGGATTCAAGTTTGGTGTATGTTTTAATTATGGATAATCTTATTGATATTGTCCTCGAATATGAGTTAATTGAATCATGTTTCTTGTATACATGTGACCAATTCAATTAAACATGTGATTAGGTAGGAATGTGGGAAAGTTAGTTGTCTGGATGAATGCGTACTATGCACACTAACTTTACACCTAAATCACATTTCTAACGACTTCATGTCAATCCAACCTGATTAAGAGCATTGGCACGCTCCTCGTTGTCTGAATGGTACTGAATCACCATTTAAGGGACTTTAAATTCTCCCTATCGTTGAGTTTTTAAGGATATTTGATAGGAGCATATTTATGCGACTTAGTTAGCTTGTTTCTTGGCATTTATGTAGTTAATTTTTCGTTATTATAGTGTTTTAAGCTATTTTCGTGTGTTTGTAGGTTCAAAGGGCTAAAGTGGCAAGAAAGTGCATTTTGGAGCAGTTTTGGGCTTGTAATGGATAGCACATGCATGGAGCAAGGTGGATGGACGAAATTGAAGACCAAAAAAGGCTAGGAATGTGCTAAAGAGATGAAGGAAATAAATTCAAGACAAAGAAAATAAGGAAGCCCAGCAAGAAAGAAGGAATATTAGCCAAGTTACCTTATCTTGTCCTAATCCTTTCCTAATCCTACTCCACCTAAGTTCCAACTGCAATGAGGATCCTTAAATATATTAGGACACTTAAATAGCTGATTCTAGAAGGTCTAAACCCATTCCTACAAGATGCCACACCAATTCACTCTAGGAACCCCTTTCCTTGCCGTGCAAGGCATCCCTTTTCCTCCTAGGACTCTGCAGTACCCCCTTCCCTTTTCTTCTTGGATTCTGACATTTATTTACCCTTTTCCTTGTGGATTTGGAGTACAAATCTTTCCCAAAATTAATTCCTGGCCGTGCCCTTCCTCTCCCTATAAATTAAAGCCTTTGCCGCACAATCCTTAACCATTCTCTCACCATAATTCACAAACACCCCTCACTACACATCCCTAAACACAAATCACCACCAAACACCCTTGTGCCGCAGCTTTGCAAGGAGAAATGAGAGGAGACCCTTTGAGCCGTGCCTGCCATTCAAGCTTTGGATTGCTGGAACGTTTTTAGGTGTATTCCATCTTTTGTTTTCAATGTCAAAATTTAATTATCTTTGTTTAATTGCGAACATAAGGAACTAAACGTTTTAGCTAGAGGAGAATTCAAAGCCATGAACATATTTGTAATATGAATTGATTACTTCCAGTTATTGTTTCATAAATCGTGAATGCAATTACTTAACTGCTTGATTGATAACTTATTCTTGTATGTCGATTAAGGATGCATACTTAGTTTGCATGCATGAATTTGATGCTAAAATATAAGGGATTTTCACCTAATCGTTATGAACTTATATTTGCAAGTAGTGGAGGTCGCTAGTCACGATCGTGTTAAGTAAATTCCTGGCAAAAGTATCATGTTGTTCATAGTTACGAATGCCTTGTCAATGCTTATGGTTTTCACAGAGCTTTATGATCTTTGATATGTATCTCTATTATGTTGTTCATGTAGGGAACTTGAGAAGAATAATTTGGTTGCGATACGATGTCCAATTCAATGAACTTAGGAAAATATGAGGGTTAATTAGTGCTGTTCACGGTTAATCTGGGGCATTGTCACTCATGGTTCATCGGAAGAATAACTGAAAATTGATTCATATGCATATGTGTCATGTGTGGAGAAGGACCCTCTAGTTAGCTTATCACCCATTCATTCACCCAATTTCGTCCAAAGTTGTTTAGTGTCTAGAATCTGTTTGTTTTTACTTTAAAATCGTCAAAACCAATCCCCCCTTTATATTTCGTGTCAAAGTGTTTGTTTTACTTTAATTTTCGTTCAAATTTGTTTCTTTTAGTGTTTTGAGTCAAGTTAAGTTAGAATTTCGTCCAAACTACCCATTAGTGTCTGTTTTGAGTCAATTTGCTTGTTTTGTGCTGTTCTGAGTCTTTCTGCTTTGTTTTGAGTCTTTACAGTCTAGTTTAGTGTTTTTGAGTCAGATTTGAGTAGATTAGCAATCCCTCCTAATCTCCGGCCTAGAACGATCCCTACTTACATATCTACTACAATTGTCAACAAGAGGGTTTAATTTGTGTGCTAAGCTTTTATCACATCAATATTCGAGAGAACAATGATTATCAATGAAACCACTGAAGAAAATAGAGTGAAATTTCTTTGCACCACCTCCAAAACTGAGCTTGAAGCTTTGATTTGGTGCCAATGGGTTGTCTCTCAACTAGGGCACACGCCACATGTGGCCGGCCTAGAGCCGGGTGATTTGAGCATTTTACTTGCTTTGGCACGACCTTTTAGGACACGTAGGTCGAACAATGATGCTATGACGCATCTCCTTACCCGAAGTAAGGATATTGTGCTTACAAGCACACTTTGCCAAGCCTGCTCATTAGGGAAATTGATTTCTATATCATTCCCCGAAAGATACAACACGACTCTCTTTTCACAGTGGATTCAAGGGAATATATGTGGACTAATCCAACCAAAATCCGGACCATATAAATACTTATGGTTTTGGTTGATGAATCAACAAACTGGTCACATGTTTGTCCACACACATTGTTGCTAAACCTCATGGCCGATTAAGGGCTCATCACCCTACTTATCCCTTAAGGTCCGGGATACTGGGTAATGCCAGAGAGTTTATATCGACGGTTTTCAATAAAGTATTGCATGTATTTTGGGTTTATAATTGAACATCGAATTCTCATGTTCACCCCAAATAGCGCCTAGTGATCATAAAGTGCAATTTAAATGATTGCCCAAATTTTGGTAAACGTACCAAGCTTTTCGGTTTCTGCCTATAGCTATGCAATCTTGTACGCAGTTATGTTGGTCCGCCTTGAGGCCCATTGCCACCCAACCTATATGATGTTACAGTTGGTTACTGGGTACGAACCTGACGATTTTCGTATTTACGCATTTGGGTGTGCATTTCATGTGCCAAGTTAGGCCACCACAACATACCACCATGGGTCCTCAAAGAAAGATGTGTATCTTTTGTCGATCATGATTCTCCTTCACACTAGCTCTTTTCGAGCCCTTGCACGCGATCTCTTTACCGCTAATTTACGAGTTGTCACTTTAATGAGACAGATTTCCTCCATTAGGGGGAGATAAGAACATCAATGTTCCTGAAGAACGACGCGAATTTGCATGGACGTTGCCCACTATGTCTCATCTCGATCCCCATACCGCACAAGTGTGATAAGCAAGTACAATGAATTCTAGATTTCAGAATGTTGCTCCAGATGCATTCCTCTGATCTAGCTGAAGTGACGAGATCATATACCAGCTGCAAACATGCTTGCAAGGAAGACGTACTTAACGAACGTTGAGTCAACATCCTTGGAGGGTGTGCCGCCACTGTTGGATGGTTTGGATGCCCCTGTTGGATGGTATGATACACCGACGGATAGCCAATCAATCTGTCTTGGCCTGGAGCATGACAGACCATTCAGTTCGTTGGATTCACTTTCCTGGAAGAGGAAGACACGGCACAACAATGAATCTAAACTTGATCGCTGTCTCAAATCATTTCCATCTCATGAGATTAATCTGAATTACTCCCGAGACTTGAAGTTCTTGGTCCAATATACTAGCTTAGGTGAGCTAAATGGAATTGAAATGAGATTACCAATGATGATGTTTTCACTTATATGGTAGCTACCAACATAAATGAAAAATGACGATATCGAACCATGTTCCGTTGATTAAGTGACAACGTAGAACTGATTGGACAACCAAAATTACAATCCAGGTCAAATTCCTTACCAAAGTGTGTTTGGACCTGTTGTTCCTACACTTTCCAAGGTAACCCAGTTGTGTTATAAGTGGGAAAGGAAGCGTTATGAGATGAATGAAATAGTGCGATATAATGCATGCCTTACGGCGCAAGACTTCTCTCAAACATCTGGTGATTGATAGCAGCATTATGAAATGTGGTTAATGTTTCTCCATGGGGATATAGATACCGAGATTGACATGTAAGTTCCCGAAGAATTCCATGGACTAGTTCAAATAGTTCTAAACCACGGAACACCCTTTTAACTTGTTTGAGGCGTTCACTTACAATCTGACGGATGTGGCATGCCCGTTGAAGTGATTATTTGATCAGTCAGGGATGAATTATGCCTTTGTGTGTTAAACTATGAAGTCTTATTCCGAATTGCTAGAATTACAGTTTATGTCATTAACACGAATCTCACTAAGACTCCGGAAGAGCTTGAGAAAACTGCCTCGCACTTGAAGATAGAATTTGAGATGAAGGATCTTAGGAAAACTCGTTTATGCCTTGACCTGAAGTTGAAGCGTTGTTCTAACGGTATTTTGGTCTACTAGTTGAACTACACCCTGAATGTGTTACCTTTGAGTATACCTATGATCATCCATACATTATATGCAAATAAGACCCTTGAAGAGGTTATGGAATCCGAAATTTCATATTTAAGTTCAACTTTGCGCTTCGTTGTACTTAACTCAATGTATTAAGACCGGACATCTCCTTCGCTGTTGATCTATTGGTAAAGATGTAGCACCGCGCCTGCACGCATCCACTGAATTGGTATTAAAGACGTACCCTGAAGGTACTACGAATTTGGGAAAATCAGATCCCAACGCATCTCGAGGGGATCCAACCTCCCTGATCCTCGAAATGATGCTTGCCTTGTTTGTTATGCTGACACTGGTTACTTATCAAACCTGCACTATCTTGGAAATGATGATTGCCTTGTTTGTTTTGTCTTTACCGTTAGGGATATCGCAATATCTTGGAGGTCCAAGATATGACCTTAGTTGCGAAATCTTCGAAACATTCCAAACTTACCTCACTTCACTACGCCACAAGTGAGACATGGTTAAGAGTTCTTGTTGAGCATATTCGAAGTACTTGCTATTTTCATCTATCGTTGAGTCCCGACGACGATCCATGAAAATTATGCCGCATGTATCAACCCGACCATGCCATGATACATCAATGAAGTTAACACCAAGACATATTGCTTTTGCATCTACATCAGCAAAACATCAAGAGATTGAAGTCATGCAAGCTGATCCCAGACAACCTTGCCGACCTCTACACGACGTCACTGCCGAAGTCAACCTTCCATAACTTTTTCGAGAAATTGGTATGCGTAACTATTCATATGCAATGCTTGTACTTCTCATTTGGAAGTTATGCCAAACTCAGGGGGAGTATCCAAAAGTATACTCACTTGATCTTAATATACTCTTTTTCCCTACGATTAGGAGCATTTTTCCCACTGGGTTTTTGCTATCTAACTAGGTTTTAATGAGGCACCCATCCTGGGCTGATCATACCCTTGTAAGCTCTTCTACTTGCGTCCAAAAGACTTATAGTTTTGACTTAATGCAACTTCTCACTGTTCTCCTTTGTCTATGAGTTTTTCTCCCACCATGGGTTTTACCATAGCAAGGTTTTGTGAGTTTTACTTCTTTTTTATGCATTCTTCCGTTGATTTGAAACTCACATTCGCTCATTGTGCCGACGACTTCATCAACTGTACTTGTTTCATCACTGAAGATCTGATGTGCCATTTACTTGAGTATTTACACACTCAAGGGGAGTGTTGCAGTCCTATTAGATTAGGAATGTGATTGTGTAAATCCTAGTAGATTGGGAATGTATCTTATATTCCTACTCGAAGTGAATTACTTTTTAAATGTTGTAATCCTGAAAGGTAAGGAATTAACTTTTCCTACTACTATAAAATAAAGGCAAAATGAGAAGAAATAACACACACCAACAATTACACATCTCTCTTTCTTCTCCCTATATGCCGCAACCCCTCTCTATGACATTGATAATTGTTAGGTAAATTATGATAGGTTATCAATTCTCATCTTTCCTTCCAATCCCAACTTTTCTTTAACCCTTGGCACTTCGTTCCCAATTCCCATCTTTCATCATCCTCTTTTCTCTCTCTCTCTCTCTCTCTCTCTCTCTCTCTCTCTCTCTCTCTCTCTCCCTCCCTCCCTCCCCCTCCCTAAAATAAGATGAAATAACACACACCAACAATTACACATCTCTCTTTCTTCTCCCTATATGCCGCAACCCCTCTCTATGACATTGATAATTGTTAGGTAAATTATGATAGGTTATCAATTCTCATCTTTCCTTCCAATCCCAACTTTTCTTTAACCCTAGCCGCTTCGTTCCCAATTCCCATCTTTCATCATCTTCTTTTCTCTCCCTCTCTCCCTCCCTCCCTCCCTCATGGCGCGAGCGAGCAGTCCTCCAGGAATGGGAGACCATGGCCCGAGCTTGGCTCTGCTCGTTTCCCGAGGCCAAAGCTGTCTCCATGGACGAGGTCGAAGCCTGGATCGACTCCAACTTCGATTTCATACCCCAAGACATCAAATCCATCTTTCTGGTTTCCAACCCAATTGGTTGATGGGCATTCTGTTTTGTTTATACTGCCATTCTCCGGTTTCCACGCAACTGAATAGGTATTTACATTATTTTTGCTGTTAGTTAGTATTACAATTTTATTCTCCTACCTAGCATCCTACTCAGTTAAGTACGGAATGTATATATTTGCTTTTTTAAAATTTGGATTTATCTGTTGTTCAACTGGTTAATTTCTAAGCTCCAGATTTAAAAAAAAATAAAAATAAAAAATAAAAAATCATGGAAAAAACCAAATCAGACCGAAATCGAACCAAAAAACAAAAAAAAAATCGAAAAAATTTGAACCAAACCGAACTGAAATTTCGGTTCGATTTCGATATTTGGTAAAAAACCAAACCGTTTCGAATCGAACCCAACCTTAATTGTCTTGGTTGAAGAGATCCGAAGATGATCTATTTTCCATAAAGATGATGGATAATGTATGATTGGGCTAGAGATTCAACAGTAAAAAACTACGATCCATCTTTCATTTTATTGTAAATTCATCGTTGCATATGATGCTTTATTGTAATAACGAAAAACAATCATGCTTGTCTACTTTGATGCGAATTTGATTTCACTGATTTTTTTTCTCCTGATAAAAACTATCTAACTTACTAAAAACAATTTCGTATATTTGTGTGATATGATCAAAATACCTTTTAAAAGGTAATTAATAATTCGTAACTTCCTTTCTACTCGTCGGTTTGACGAACGGTTTTCGCCTATGGATTTAGTGAGTTGAGCCGAACAAGTTTAGGTAAATGTTTTGGACATGGAATCAGGTTTCGAAGTTTACTTTTTTTTGTTTTTAATTGGGGATTTTGACTAACTAGTCTTTAATCTCTTGTTTCAAGTGTTCTTGACTTCAATCGTGTCATTTGGAAGTTCAATCGAGATTAAGGAGCAGTTTGGAGGAATTCGGGTAACCTATGAGCATGTATTTTGTTGCTGTCAGCTTTGGAGTGATTGCATGCATGTGTGAAAAGTTTTGGGAATTTTGTGTTAATGACGAAACTAAGAGAATTATCCATGTCAACTTTGAGGTTGGATGAAGAAACATTGAGTGAGTTTTAGATGGGTGGTTGCTGGAACCTTAATGCATATTACTTAAACATGGATTTGTTAATAGAAATGGGTATTTTGTGTCAATCGAAGAAAGGATCTGTGTTTTAATTGGGCCTGGAATACAATTTTCGTAGCTGGTACCAAACTGTAAGAAAATATGCAGTTTTAAACATGGATTTGTTAATAGAAATGGGGATTTTGTGTCAATCGAAGAAAGGATCTGTGTTTTAATGGGGATTTTAAGTCAGTTTTACAATTTTCGTAGCTGGGACCAAACGGTAAGAGCCTGTCTGTCCAAGTTGCGGAGCCTGTCATCTGTCCGCACTGTGGAGCTTGTCTGTCTGTCTGCGTTGCGGAGCCTGCCTGTATATCCGCCTAACGGAGCCAGTCTGTATCTGTTTGTTTGCAAACCCATGTCGTATACCGCCATAAGTTTGACGGGATGTTGGAAAATATTAGTATTTAGGTTTACTTTAATATTTGGTGTTTTGGGCTTAGCCTGTTAGCATTAGGGTTTTGGTTTCTTACCTTTTAGGGTTAGGGCTAGTTTATTATAAATAGCATGCTTGTTATTCAGTTGAGAATAAGTTAATCGCGATGTAGCCTCTTGGAGTTTTATAGCCGCATTCTTGTTGGTTTAATAAAATTCTTATTATCTTGTAATTTGTATCGTCGAGCACTCTGATATTCAATTGTTTGGTATCAGAGCATAGATTTAGGGGCTCCTGAATTTTTTCCTAGGGTGCGATGTTATATTCTAAACAGTTCCATGTTTCTTCTTATAAGTCATGCCGCCTCGATGTCGTAGAACTGGTTTACTTGCAGAGGGCGCTGTCCCCGATACTAAGCAACTCACTATTGCCATAGCCCGCGCATGTGGTCTTATTCCATATGAGGTAGCTGTTGCCATAGCCCAGGCAGGTGGAGCACGGAGTCTTGGAGCTGAGAATTTAGATGGTTATGGTAGTGGAGAACAAGCCGAAGAATGGATTGAGCAGATGGAGCTACTTCTTGACTCCATGAATTGCCCACCGGAGAAACGGGTTGTGACAGCGACCTTTTTCCTCACAGGCAGTGGACAAGTATGGTGGACTTCAGAAAAGCAAACCCTACCTAGGAACACACCAATTACTTGGGAGGTGTTCAAAGAAAAATTTAATGCGAGGTTTTTCGCCTTTGAGTACAAGACCCGAAAGAGAAATGAGTTTTTATATCTGCAGCAGGGGAATATGAGTGTGACAGAATATGAGAGGAAATTCATAGAACTCTCAAAGTATTGTACTGCCATAGCTAACAACCCGGTTGAGATGTTGGCCCGGTTCCATATTGGTCTCAACAGGAACATTAGGAGCATAACCTCTTTACTTGTTTACCAAATTTACTGGGAAGAGTTCCAAGTGGCCCTGAGCGTTGAGCAGTCTCTTAGCAAAGGACCAAGTGAAGGTAGTAATGTAGGTTTTGAGCCCAGGCGACCGAGGGGCAGGTTTCCTGTGGGTAGCCCAAGACAGCAACCGTCATTCAAAAGAAGTGGTCAGAGTTATGGTTCCCCTAGCAGAGGTTTTAAATCTGGTACCCCTCGATCAGGAGGGCTATCATCAGGGAGTTCTTGTTTCTCACGCAGCGTGCAGTTTGACAGTTATGGTAGAGTTAACTACCCTCTTTGCCGGCGTTGTAACTGACCTCATGAGGGAGAATGCAGGCTGGACACCATTCAGTGCTTCATCTGTAGACAGACTGGTCATTTTCAAAAAGAATGTCCGTTTGCACAGCAGGATGAAAGCATGGCGTCAGTGATTTCCTAGCTTACAGGTGCATGGGATGCATCATTTTAGCTTAAACTAGTGCAGGCTATATGTTTTTCAAAATGGGGGTTAAGCTAACAAATAAGAAAGAGCTAGGTAGTTCCTGGGATTGAAATATGGAAGAATATATGAAGAAACAATATGGCTGAATATTTCCTATGTATTGCACAGCGGGTAAGAATCCCATATATATACAAATACAAGTAGAAAAGTCAAAACATGATTCTGAACCTATAATGCCGTGATCCCCAATTCATGGAACAATCTTTCCTAGTTTAGACAAATACAATATTATACATTAATTACAATATATTCTCAATACTCCCCCTCAAGTTGGAGAGTGAAGATTACGAACGCCCAACTTGTCTCGCAGCTTCACAAATTGATCCTTCCCTAAAGCCTTTGTAAAAATATCAGCTAACTGGAGGAGTGTAGGCACATACATAGGACGAATTATACCAGCTTGTAATTTTTCTCGAACAATATGGCAATCTATCTCGATATGCTTGGTACGTTCGTGGAAAACAGGATTTGCTGCGATGTACAATGCTGCCTGATTATCACAAAATAATGGAGCGGGATTTTTTTGGGGAACTTGTAAATCTTGTAATATGTATCGCAGCCAAGTTATTTCTAGGCAAGTATTTGCCATAGCACGATATTCCGCCTCAGCTGATGACCTGGACACATTATCTTGCTTCTTGGACTTCCACGAAATGAGTGAATTGCCAAGAAAAATGCAATATCCCGTAACGGATCTTCTCGTGGCACGACATCTTCCCCAGTCAGAATCACAAAAAGCTTTCAAGTCTAGATTATTGTTGGCTGAAAATAGTAGGCCTTGACCCGGAGTACCTTTGATATATTTAAGGATTCGCATAGCTGCATCCCAATGTGGTTTCCGTGGCTCGTGCATAAATTGGCTCAAAGTACGAACGGGATAAACGATGTCTGGTCTAGTAACAGTGAGATATATCAATCTCCCAACTAACCTTCTGTATTTAGTTGGATCGTTCAACAATGCTCCATCTGTGGGTGTAAGTGCTAAGTTTTGTTCCATTGGAAAAGACTCTGGCCGTGCATCGAGTAGCCCTGAGTCTTGTAGAATATCGAGCGCATATTTTCGTTGTGACATAAAAATTCCCTTTTCTGAGCGTGCAAACTCAATACCCAGAAAATACTTTAGATCGCCAAGGTCTTTGATGCGGAAGCGTTTGAGAAGAAAAGCTTTGAGTTGTTCCATTTCTTGGATATTATTTCCTGTGATAAGTATGTCATCAACATAAATAAGAACAACAGTGATTGAAGTACCTCGGACCTTAGTGAACAAGGAATAATCCGCTTTTGATTGATGATATCCAGCCTTTTGTATAGCGTCTGAGAAGGTGGTGAACCAAGTTCTAGATGCCTGTTTCAGTCCATAAAGGGACTTTTTGAGCCGACATACAAGATTCTCCCCCTGTCGGCGAAGACCTGGAGGGGGTTCCATGTAGACCTCTTCATGAAGAGTGCCATGAAGAAAGGCATTCTGAACGTCTAACTGGTGAATGAACCACGTACGGGCAGCAGCAACGGTAAGGAGACAACGCAGAGTGGTAAGTTTGGCAGTGGGCGAAAATGTTTCCTGGTAGTCAACTCCCTCAACCTGTGTGTATCCTTTGGCAACAACACGAGCTTTGTAACGATCAAGAGAACCGTCAGACTTGTACTTCGTTTTGAAAACCCATTTTGAGCCGATAGGCTTATGACCAGCGGGAAGGGGAACCAAGTCCCAAGTTTGGTTTCGTTGTAACGCATCTAATTCTGTGTGCATAGCTTGTTGCCAGTGCGGATCAAGAATAGCTTCAGCATATGTGGTGGGCTCAGATGGACCTGTAATGTTAGCTAAAAAGGAGCAATGGGTAGAAGAGAAACGAGAGTTGGAAAGGAAATGAGATATGGGATAACGGGTACCTTTTGCAGAACGTGGTGCCAGAGAAGAATGGTTGACCTGGTGAGACAGGTGGTAGTCTTTAGTCCATGCCGGGGGCTGTTTGGGACGAGTAGAATGCCTGAGAGAAGGGAGAATGGGTGGGGAAGAGGGGGGAATATGAAGGTCAGGATGGGAGGCACTGAGAGAGGTAGGAGAATGTGTAGGGGGTGCAATATGGGTGGTGTCGTGTAGTAATGGAGGAGAGGTGGGCACGGGTTGTGGAGGGATGTCGGTGAGGGCGGGAACATGTGGGAGATGGGAAGTAGTGGCAGGTGCATGTGGAGTGTCAGCATGGGGAGAAGCAGGAGTGGCAGGTGCATGTGGAGTGTCGGCAGGTGGGGTTAAGGTAGGAGGTGGATCAGTGATGTTGGCAGGTGCATGAAGCGGTGGAGGGAAATGGGAAATGGGAGAAAAAGAGGTGGGGTCATGATTTATGGGGTTAAGGGCAGTGGGATGAGAATCAGAAGATGAAAGAGTAGAAAAGGGGAATGAAGTCTCATGGAATATTACGTCACGGCTGATCAAAAATTTGTGAGTGTCCAAGTTGTAAAGTTTATACCCTTTGTGTCCTGTGGGATAGCCAACGAAAACACACCGGTGAGCTCTAGGTTCAAATTTGTGAGTAGGGTGGACAACGGTAGCATAACTGAGACATCCAAAAACGCGTAGATGCTCAAGAGATGGTGGACGTTTGTATAATAGTTCAAAGGGTGATTTGTTGGAAAGCAATGGAGAAGGTAAACGGTTGATGAGGTAGACGGCAGGGAGTACGCAATCACCCCAAAATATGAGGGGTATGTTGGACTGAATGCGTAAAGCACGTGCCACTGTAAGAATATGACGATGTTTGCGCTCAACAACCCCATTTTGTTGTGGGGTGTAAATGCAAGTGCGTTGAAGTTCGATCCCATTAGATTGAAAATAATCCCTCATAGATAGGAATTCAGACCCATTGTCTACTCTGATGGTTTTAACTGTGGCATGGAATTGAGTGTGAGCAAATGTGATAAAGGACCTTAAAAGATGTTGTGTCTCAGATTTGTGAGACATTAAAAACACCCAAGTGCATCGACTAAAATCGTCCACAATGGTAAGAAAGAAACGAGCCCCAGAGTGAGTGGGAATTTTGTAAGGACCCCATATGTCACAATGTAATAAAACAAATGGTGCATGAGTCGATATTGAACTTAAAGAAAACGGAAGTCTTGTCTGTTTAGCCAAAGGACAGACACTACAATTATTGTCAATGGAAATAGCATGAGAAAGTAACAAAGAAGAAGCTAATTTGAGACGAGAAGGGGATGGGTGCCCAAGTCGTTGGTGCCATAAATGGGAAGGATGAGAAACTTGATGAGAGGCAGGTGTCCGGTGTATAGGCGACATGTAGTAAAGACCATCACGCATCTTACCCGAACCAATCATCTTCCCTGAAGCCAAGTCCTGCAAAACACAAAAGGTGGGAAACAAAATAACACAACAATTGAGAGAGTCAGTGACTTTGCTAGCGGACATGAGATTGAGATTAAAAGACGGAACACACAAGACATTGGCTAAAGTGATATCAGAATTAAATGGTATTGTGCCAGTGCAAGTGATTGGGATTGAAGAACCAGTGGGCAAATTAACAACGGGTATAGATGGAGATTTGGTGGTAGTAAATAAAGTAGAATCAGAAACGATATGGTCGGTAGCTCCACTATCCAAGATCCACGGCTTATTAAACACAGAATTAATGGTACTAACAGAAAGAGAATTCGGACCTGCTGCATTTGCATAAGCGTTCCCATTACCGGAAGAAAGCAAGGAGAAAGCATGAGTTAATTGTTGAATCTGATCCGCAGAGAGTGCACTCAATGGATTGGTATTGGTGGATGTAGAAGCAAATGTTGGCTGCGGCATAGGTGGCCCTTGAAGGCCTGATGTGGTTTCCGCTGCATGGGCGGCATGCAAAGGACGTGAAGAAGAGCCTCGTGGCTTGCGACCATTTTTATTGTTATTTCCTCCATTGGGATTAGGCACCCATGTGCCATTCTTGATTTTGCATCTGTCCTCTGTATGTCCCTTCTTGTCACAAAAATTGCAATGGTATTTTAGAGTGCGGCAATTATCGATAGTGTGTCCCTCTCGGTTGCAATGATCACAGCGCTGGTTAGAACGGGTTTGTGCAGCGGCAGCAAGGGAAAAATTATCGGATGGTAATTGTTGGCGTTGTTCCGACGTCAACTGGCGTTGTTGCTCGTGATTACTGACAAAGGAATAAGCTTGATGAATATTGGGCATTGGTGTCATCATGAGAATGCTGGTGCGAACGGTGTCGTGAACATCGTTGAGGCCCATAAGAAATTGCATAATTCGGTATTTTTCGCGTTGCTCATGATGCTTATCCATCAGGTTGCAGATGATAGGGTCTTCATATGCATCGAGTTGAGTCCAGAGATGCTTGAGTTCTGTAAAGTACACTGAGACGGTCATGGAGCCTTGTGATAGAGAAGCAATCTGTTTCTGGATTTGGTAAATTGTTGGTGTGTTTTGCTGGGAGAATTGATGCTTGAAATCCTCCCAAATCTTGTATGCAGATTCGGCATGAACAACTCTGTTAGAGAGGTGAGACTCAACCGAATTCGAAATCCATGATAAGATCATGCTGTTGCAACGTGCCCATAGGGCATAATCATCTGGTTTTTTTATCTTCGGAAGGGGGTTGGATGGATCCATCAATGAACCCAATTTTATTTTTGGCTCGTAAGGCATGAAGCATAGATTTGCTCCAGGAGGAATAATTGGTGCCATTCAGTTTTTCAGAAACAAGTATATGGCCAGGGTGATCTGAAGGATGAATATAGTATGGATGTGATAAATCCATACTGGGGTTGTTGTTTGTGTTGGCGCTGGGTGTTGGATTGTCTGTCATGGATCGAAGAGCCTGTGATGATACCAAAATAAGAAAGAGCTAGGTAGTTCCTGGGATTGAAATATGGAAGAATATATGAAGAAACAATATGGCTGAATATTTCCTATGTATTGCACAGCGGGTAAGAATCCCATATATATACAAATACAAGTAGAAAAGTCAAAACATGATTCTGAACCTATAATGCCGTGATCCCCAATTCATGGAACAATCTTTCCTAGTTTAGACAAATACAATATTATACATTAATTACAATATATTCTCAATACTAACATCTTTCAAGTGTTTCGCCCCCAGGACCTAGTAGTTCGTGTGTATGTTGAGGCATTTCTAGCAGCTCTGGCAGTTTTCCTACAATGTGGGGTAAGTCCTTACGTTATCTATATTTTGTAATAAAGTTACCATTTTAGGATGGAAACTACTTTTAGAACTCCTTTTACGCTTTGAATTTCTATTATGCTTGTGCTTATAATGGAGAGTTTCAGATTCATTATATACGTCTATGATAGGCTTGTGAGTTATAAATGTGCATATTCTTCCAGGTTAGAAGACCGTGATACTCCTAAACATAGGCGGGATTTTGCCGGATTTTCGAGGTTGGATTGGGTCGTGTCATCAAAACCTTTCTTTGTAACAAAAAGCAAAACAAAAATGTCATTCTTACTATCCATTTGCATCATCATTTGTACTATCTTCCTAATAGAGATGAAATTCATGTGTGGGTGGACTCTATTTCTATTAGAAAGATAATACAGATGATGGTATAAATAGATAATAACACTACTCGTTAATTATGCATTGTTAATTATTCAAGACAAAAAAATGGTGTAATCATAACCATAGGCGGATCCATTACAGAACTTGGGTGGTCCCAGGACCACCCAACTGCCTGGTCCCGTGATGGTTTTGGAACTCCATGAATTTGCAGCGTATAACGCAGCAGAATTTAGCGAAGAAAAATAAAGTTTAATATTGTTTTTAATGTCGTTTAGAGCCAGACCATTCAAAAAATTAGAACTCTCTTTCGTCTACAAACCCGAGGCTCATTCCCTCTTTTAATTAGCACAAAGCCCCAAATCCACCCATCCAATAAAAACCTTACAATATTGAATTTCAAATAAATTATTCCACCTCTATCTTTCCATCATCACCTCATTACAACATTGAATTTCAAATAAATTTTATGATTTTGGTCTTATGTATATTAGATGAAAATATTCATATGATTATTGTGATGTAGTTTATGATTTTTTTATAACAATTTGATCATTGTTGGTTAATTTATAGAGAACTTTTTTTTTATCTATACTCTAAAAAATACATTTTGCACTCCTCGCAAATATAGATTTCTTTCTCATTTTAGAAAGTTTGAAATACAAAGTGATATTTTTAAAGTGCAAATAACAATTTCTAATGTATATATGCATACATGTGTGTATATATTTTATGTCTTTGTTAGTTCATATGATTTTCTATTTTGATTATATCAAACAATCTGATCTTGGAATTTTTCTCTCCAACATCGAATAGTAATTTATTGTAAAATTTGTCAATGTTATTTTCGTTTTAAGTTTTTTTGAAATTTTTACAATTAGGACCACCCAATGTTGAAATCCTGGATCCGCCACTGATCATAACACCACCTAGCATCTGATGTGGTATTTCTAACATGAAAGTCAGATGGTGTTATAAGTAACCGTTTTTTATTGATAAAAGTCCAATAATTTCGATTGATATGAAGAATATGAGGCATGAGCAGACGACGACCAACATCACAAAGCTACACTACCATAGCCACCACAGGAAATGACCAAATGCATTGCTACGAAGCTGAGCAAGAGCACCACCGACACCTTTACAACACAAATCGTCACTGAATAAAATTACATAACCACACAAATTCCAAATCATAATCAAAACCAATCCTAATCACACAAAAACCAAAGAGAAGATATCAAAATCCAAACAATCCCTAAATAACCCATCAAACCAACTAAATAAGTTCTTATGACATCTTCACCACGGGAAAACCAGCAAGGACAAAATTTTGACACTGTTGAACCCAACAACTATGTAAACAACACCATAGAAAGCGGCGGCACAAACACCCAAACCGAGGGAATGGTTTTCACACCTTGCACTAACATTAGAAAACTCGTTTGACTTTTCTAATTCGCAAATGTCATCATCATGTCAAACAATCGTATACCAATTTTTCCCCCTCAAGTATGAGAGAGATTTTTCAATGTACCCAGAACATGAGGTGGTACATCATGTCTCTATACTCATGTGACATCTCCTTTATATTCATCACTGTTCTAAAAATCCCCGCCTAGCGCCGCCTAGGCGCTAGGCGGCTGGTCACCGCCCCGATTAATGCGTAGGCGTTTGAAAATTAAGAAATGGCGCCTATACCAGCTGAGGCGCCCGCCTAGACCGCCTAGGCACTCGCCTAGCCCGCCCAAACCCGCCTTGGCACCTGCCTAGGTTGCGACTTACTTAGACAGAAAATAGATAACTTTCAATTTGCATTTAATTTTTTTAATAAATTGTAAGAGACTTGTTGAATACTTAAATGAGCACATACTATATGCTTGTTCCCCATGTTTTCATTATGTTCCAATACTTCATAATACATATGTCATTCTATTTTGTAGTTTATGATGAAATTATATATATTCTAAGTATAAACAGACACTTATTTACACGAAATATAATGGATTTACTTAAATCCGCCTAGTCCACCTAGGCGCCCGCCTAGCCGCCTAAGCGCTAGGCCCCAGCTAGCCGTCCGACTAGCGCCTAGCGTCTTTTAGAACCTTCATATTCATAACTGATTGCTTTTGAAGAAATAACAAAGACTTGGTATACAAGTTTTGAGACAGTAGTCTAGCCAGTTGACAAAGTTAAACGGTGATATTGTGTTGATCATGTCTTGTGTTTAATGTTATTGTTATTTGTAGATTGAAGAAGTTAAAGTTCCACTATAAAATTAATTGGCAATTTGAAGAGTAACCTAATTTACTAATAAGCCCTATGTAAGGTCTCTCCTCTCATCAATGTGAGATTCATTCTCAATACACCCCCTCACGTGTGACAAATTTTCAAGCCTAACACGTGGACAACACAAATCGGATGACATGGAGCACGTGTGACTGTTGAGCTTCACATGTGTGGCAATATGCGCTGATACCATGGAGAAGTTTAGGTTTCACCTTAAAACCAATTGGCAATATAGAGATAGCCCAACTTAATCTTTTTTTTTTTTTTTTTTTTTTAAAGGAAACGATAGTAGATTTCATTCATAAACAAAGTCATACAATGAATTGAAGAGATTACAAGGATAAGGAACAATCCTCAACTAGAATATCTAAGATAATACTAGGAAGAGACCCTATCCGTTCACAACACTGATCCAAAGTAAGACCGATACGAGCTAATCTATGAGCAGCCCCATTGGCTTGACGACGAATGTGGAAAATAAAAGCTTCAGTGACTGTCGGAGAAAGCATTTTGATGTCTTCAATTAATTGCCCAACGAATGACAAATTAACCAAAGAGTCTCTTAATGCATCGACAATCTGAAGCGAATCAAGCTCGCATAAAATATTAGTAAAGCCTCTTTCATGCGCCCAAATGAAGCCAATTCTAACAGCCATGAGAAGACAAAAAAATTTCGCAGACTTTGCAGCCACAAAATCCCCAAAAGTGCCTACGATTAACCTAAATCCCCCTAAGCACTTATCACAATTCCAAGAGCCGTCGTTATTGAGCTTGAGGCGTCCAGAAGGGGGAACTTACCATTTTGCCGGAGAGTGGCGAGAAGGAAGAGAAGAGATTTTCACCTCATTAATCGACATAAAGTTGTGCCACCACTGGATTGCCCGAGCTATAATGACATCTGGAGGATCACACTTGCTATTCCTAAGCATCTCATTTCTTACTCCCTAAAGTGCCCAGCAGATCATCATAAAAGACTCAAACTTTGCTGGTCTAATCAATTCTGGAATATTCATTGCCCAGAAAAGGAGGCACTCCATTAATGAATGGAGAATTGACTCCTCATGGTGGTTGCACATCACGCACGGCAAATCAGTCGTGATGTGGCGCTTGGCGAGATTCGATTTATTAGGGATAATGTTGTTACAGAGTCTCCACATACAGGCTCTAACTTTTGGAGGAACGTTGGCCCGCCAAATCTTGGACCAAAACCCAGCAGACCGACTAGGATAAAAGGAAGAAGAAGCACCTGAGTAACTCGGTTGCATCCACTCCCTAGCTAAGTGGTAGCCACTCTTAACCGTAAACTTCCTCTTGTTTCGTAGTGCCAAATTAGATAATCATCGGATTGCCTTATGCTCACTGGAATAGACTGAAAAGAATTAACTTCCATCTCGAAAATAAAATAAAATAAAATAAGTCAATAGTTTAGAATTCCATTTTCTAGCAGTGGCGTCAAATAATTCGTTAATCGTCTGGAGAGTGCAGTCTACCGGTTTGGGTGAGAAAATCCGAAATTAGGTCGGTAATGGAATCCACGGGTCATCCCAGATACGGAGCGAAGCACCCCCACCCACTTGCTATCTCGAGCCAAGAGAGATGATATGACGAGCTGCACAAATACTTTTCCACGAATAGGATGCATCTGCACTCACGAGGATTGGAAAATATTTGGCTCTAAGTACTCTTGCCACCAAAGAGTGGGGTTCCATTAAGATCCGCCATTCCTGTTTCGCCAATAAGCTAAGATTGAACGCATACAGGTTTCTCAAACCCAATCACCATCTGCTTTTGGAATGCATAGTTTTCTCCAACAAAGAAAAAGAAGCAATTAAGCGATTTAAGATATCACAAAAGTATTTAGGTAAGAGGAAACAATTCATTGTATAGGTAGGGATGGCAAGTGCAACGGTTTTAATGAGCAATTTTTCCTAGCGGTACTAAGAATTTTCCCCTTCCAACTTTGAAGTCTCTTCCAAAACCGCTCCTTGATGTGCACAAAGAATTAACTTTTATTCTTACCCACAAGGCTCGGCATACCCAAGTACATAGCATGTCAGTCCACTCTTTGAACACCCAATAGGTCTGCCAACTTAGATTGCACAGGACGCTTGATGTTTTGACTGAAACAAATCTCACTCTTAAGGAGATTAACTTTCTGGCCGAAGCACATTCATATGAATTAAGGATATCAGCAATCTGAACGCATTTAGCCTCATTAACCCGATAGAAAATCAGCAAAGAAGAGATGGTTCACATTTGGGGCACCGGAACAAATAGAGACGCCCTAAATTTTACCTTCCGCTTCCCGTTTAACAAGGAGGTGGGATAGACCTTCTGCACTTAAATGGAATAAGTAGGGAAATAAGATCCCCCTGCCGGAGGCAACGAGAGGGAAGCACAAAACCTCTAGGGCGCCCATTAACAATAAAAGAGTACAAAACCGAGGAAACGAACTCCATCACCAAATCAATCCATTTTAACGAGAACCCCAATCTAGTTAGGAAGCTTTAGAGGTAGTGCCTTTCGATTTTGTCGTAGGCTTTACTAATATCCAACTTCAAGGACAAAAACCTTTTTTTTTTCCACGCCACTGCTTAGAAAGAAAGTTACAAATCACTGAGGCAAGCAACGAATTATCCGAGATAAGTCTTCCCAGGACAAACGCACTTTGGGCCAGTGAAGTGATACGGGTAAGGATGAACTTAAGCCAATTAGCCATGACCTATGATGCAATCTTCAATAAAACATTGCAAAAACTTATGGGCCAGAACTGAGTAACATCCTTAGGTGCTTTCACTTTTGGAATAAGAGCAACATGGGTATAATTAATCTGCTTTAGTACCCTACCATAATAGGAAGAGACTTTGGATATCAACAGTTACATATATACCAACAATGGACCAAAACCTTTGAAAGAAAAAAAGGGACATTCCGTCTTGGCCCAGTGCCTAGGAAGGATGCATCTGGAACAAATCCGCCATAACTTCATCCGCAGACACCGACATATTTAACTGCAAGTTCATCTCAGAGGTAACCCGACTCTCAATGGACTGGAGCACATCAACACCACCACCCGAGGGCCAGCACAATAAGTATCCTCAAAGTAATTCAGGATCGTTTTCTCAATACCCAAATCAGTAGTGAGCCAAGTACCAGCTCCACCAGAAAAAACCCTTAATGTCATTTTTGGACTTTCTGTTTTTGGCTCTCTGATGAAAAAATCAAGTATTTATGTCCCCCCGTAGTAGCCATAATGCACGAGACCTTTGACGCCAATAGGTTTCTTCCAAACCTACTAAGACGGCTTCTTCCAAACCTACTAAGACGTCTAAATGATCCAACAAGTGAGCCCTCTTAGCAATGGCAGCTTCTGATAAAGGTTGGGCCAAGATGAAACCAAGTTTCGAGTAGACAACATTAATCTCATCGTGACGCCCCTTAAAAACCACATGTTGCCATTTGAGGAGGGCAACCCTAGTAGCTTTAATTTTTTGGACTACTTGAAACATTGGAACTCTAGCCACCAGACAATCCCAAGCATCCCTAATAATAGCTACACAATCCTCATGGCTAGCCCAAATCTCCTTGAATTTGAAGCCATAACGACATTTTCTCCTATACGCTGGCCACCCATCCATAAAGAGAATAATTAGAATGTGATCAAATTTTCTAAGATCGAGGTGGAATGTCGTAGTATTAGCGAACAGGGCTTTCCAATCAAGAGTGGCCAAAACCAGGTCCAATCATTCCTTCCAGGTAAATTAGTTACCAGTAAACCCATGATCCTAAAGATTGCAGTCACCAACCATCTCCCTAAACTCGAGGATTTAGTTGATCGGCCATGTTGGGCTGCCCTCATTATCACTAACACTCAACAGCTCATTAAAGTATCCTCCCACCACCCATGGTAGGGAACATGAAAATGCCAAAAGATCAAAGAAGATTCCAAGAGTAAATGCAATCAGTCGTAATAGGGTTGCAGTAGAAGCCTGTGAACCGCCAGTGAATAGTGTCACTAATGCCCCTAATCTTTGAATCAATGTGATTATTCGAAGAAGAAAACACCCTCATATTAGTATTATTATTCCATAGGAGGCAAAGTCCTCCTGAACTACCCCGAGCTCCAACACTATAAATTTTATTAAACCCCAACTTGAATTTAAGAGACAAAACAAAAGAACTCGATGATTTGGTTTCACAGAGGACTACCAAATTGGGATCTTGCTGCCTAATAATGCCTTGCACCGTCTGAACATTCTGGGGTTCTAGTGCCCCCATTAGTTCTAGAATAGTATTTTCATGGCTGATAGCGTGGTTGCACTCTAGCAACTCCGCTAATTTAATGTTGGTCAAACGCCTGTTCCTGCCTAGCAAACCTCATTCCTCAGTATCTTCCAATTCCTTGGAGGGATTGATAATGACATCGTAGCGATTGGAATAACCCAAGCACTCCTTGACCTTGAAGAACCCAGTCCCTCGCGCCCACACCCTGTGGAACCACGACAGTTCAGGTTTGAGAGGTAGAGATGACGCCCTCTTTTTGAATTGATGGAAAGTTTCACTTTTTGGAATGAGGAGTGGCTATGATCAGGTCCTCATCAGCAACATTGGAATCAGCAATCAATTTGGACGCTTATATGAGTTCTGATTCATTGATATTGAGAATGTTAGTACTTGGAGGAAAACAGTCTTGGACCATGAACTTAGTTAGGCTAGCCCAAAATTGATCGGAGGCCCGCAATATCCCTTGCCATTACCAAAGACCTAAGGTGGAAACTTATTCGGGTCACACCATTTTTTTCCTTCTAAGAAAGGCTATTAACAACAATAGTCAAAGTGTCGTTTGACAACTGAGTGGCAAAACTATCTAGATGCCACATGTGATTGTAATCAGGTTGCAATTCGAAACGTGTGGCTGGGGGGATATCAGTACTTGATCCCGACAAGACAGACAGATTGTGAGGAAGTAAAATGTCAGTTATCCTAGGGTTGGCAGGGTTGACAGGAATCACAAAGACCCCAAACTGTTGAATTGTAATCTTGTCTTGGCCCAAGACAATTGATCTGGCCCATACACAAAGAAAGATCCATGCACATGCTAGAGAGTTCTAGCAAATTCAAGTTGGTGGAATGCATGCATAAATATCTAAGGCTTTTGTAGAAAGACATAGAATCTTGTAAAATTGTGTGGACATTAGGAAAAGCTAGAAAGATCTAAAAATAATGTAAGTTGGCAAACCTTACCTATAAATAGGTGAGGTGCTAAGCTCTGTGATGTAACAACCAAGAGAGCAAGTAGTGAGAAGTGAGAGTGCCAAGTGAGAAATGAGAAGAAGCAACAAAGCTTCTAAGAGTGTTTGAGTGTTTCCTCTTGTACTAGTTTATGAGTGAATACAAATTTTGTGTAATACTTTAAGTGTTCTTTCTTTCTCTTGCCTATCAATTTCGCTGCATTACATTCTTCTTTGTGAGATAAACATCTCCAAAGTAGTGAAGTCATTTTTAAGCCTCAACAAAGTGGTATCAGAGCTATGGCCAGCAACGCTGTGGCAGCCTTCCAAGTTCCAGTGCTCGACAACAACAACTTTGATAATTGGAGTATCAAAATGAAAGCCTTTTTGGGAGCACATGATGTCTGGGAAGTCGTGGAGAAAGCCTACACTGAGCCAGAAGATGAAGCTACTATGTCCCAACCCCAGAAGGAGAGTTTGAAAGATTTAAGAAAGAGAGACAAGAAGGCTCTCTACCTCATTTACCAAGCATTAGATGACAATGGCTTTGAGAAGGTCTCGAGTGCAACCTCTGCCAAGCAAGCATGGAAGAAGCTTCAAACCTCTTACAAAGGAGCCGAACAAGTGAAAAAAGGTTCGTCTTCAAGTATTAAGAGGTGAGTTCGAATCTCTACAAATGAAAGGGTCTGAATCAATCTCTAATTATTTCTCAAGAGTCTTAGCCGTTTCCAATCAATTAAAAAGAAACGGAGAAAAATTGGAAGATGTTAGAATTGTGGAGAAGATACTACGCTCGTTGGACCCCAAATTTGAGCACATTGTCATGACGATTGAAGAAACTAAAAACTTGGAAGAAATTAGTATAGAGCAATTAATGGGTTCGCTACAAGCATATGAAGAGAAACATAAGAAGAGGCCAGGGAATGATGAACAGCTCCTTAAGACGCATGTTCAGCCAAAGAAGAAAGAAGAAAGCTTCGACGACAAGAGAATCCAATATGAAAGAGGTCGTGGCTGAGGTCGCGGACGTGGACGTGGTTGGAACTTCAACAACCATAGCAACTACGAAAGATGAGGAAGCTCAACAAAAGGTCATGGAAGAGGACGCTCAAACTTGAGGTATGAAAAATCTCAAGTCCAATGCTATAATTGTCAAAAGTTCGGGCATTATGCTTGGGAATGTAGTCCTCCAAGCAACAAACCTGATGAGAAGGTCAATTATGTGAAAGAAGAGAAAGAAGAGAATGGCGTTGTGCTACTAGCATGCAAGAACAATGATGGAAACCAAGACTATACATGGTACCTTGACACCGGCGCTAGCAACCATATGTGCGGAAGAAGAAGCATGTTCGTAGAGCTCAATGAGTCGGTGAGTGGCAACGTTTCTTTTGGAGACGAATCTAAAATACCCGTAAAAGGAAAAGGTAACATCCTTATTACCCTGAAAAATGGTGGTCACCAATTAATTTCAAATGTCTACTACGTGCCCAATATGAAAAACAACATTTTGAGTTTGGGTCAACTCTTAGAAAAAGGTTATGATATTCACATGAAAAATTGTAGCCTTTTTCTTATAGATGATAAAGGAAGATTAATTGCCTAGGTGAAAATGTCAAAGAATAGGATGTTTCCCATGAACATTCAAAATGATGTTGCAAAGTGTCTCAAGACATGTTACAAAGACATATCCTGGTTTTGGCATCTTCGTTTTGGGCATCTTAACTTTGGAGGATTGGAGTTATTATCCAAGAATGAGATGGTGAGAGGCTTACCATGCATCAGTCACCCTGATCAAGTTTGCGAAGGATGTTTACTTGGGAAACAGTTCAGGAAAAGCTTTCCAAACGAGTCAACCACAAGAGTACAGAAGCCACTCGAGCTCATTCACACCGATGTGTGCAGTCCAATAAAACCAAGCTCTTTGGGTAAAATAATTATTTCCTTCTCTTCATTGATGGTTTTTCAAGGAAAACCTGGGTTTATTTCTTGAAGCAGAAATCAGAAGTCTTTGGAGCATTCAAGAAGTTCAAAGCCGCTGTAGAAAATGAGAGTGGTTGCAAGATCAAAGCCATGAGATCTGATTGAGGAAGAGAATTTACTTCGAAGGAATTTTAAGAATTCTGCGAAGCCAATGGAATTCGTCAACCTTTGACAATTCCAAGATCCCCTCAACAAAATGGTGTGGCGGAAAGAAAAAATCGAACCATCCTCAACATGGCTCGAAGCATGTTCAAAAGTAAAAGATTGCCCAAAGAGTTGTGGGCAGAAGCTGTAGCATATGCTGTCTACCTATCCAATAGGTCTCCAACAAGAAGTGTGTGGGGAAAAACTTTGCAAGAAGCATGGAGTGGAAGAAAACCAAGTATCTCTCATCTAAGAGTTTTTGGAAGCATAGCCCGTGTACATGTACCAGACGAGAGGAGAACCAAACTCGACGATAAAAGTGAGAAGTAGTGCAAGATACTAAGTGGAGGAAAGCAATGGATGAAGAAATCGAAGCAATCCAGAAGAATGATACATGGGAACTCGCTATTCTTCCGAAATGACACAAAGCCATCGAAGTCAGGTGGGTGTACACGACAAAGAAAAATGTCAACGGAGAGGTCGAGAGATACAAGGCAATACTAGTGGTGAAGGGATATAGTCAAAGAGCCGGAATTGACTATGATGAGGTATTTGCACCCGTTGCTCATTTGGAAACTATACTATTACTAATTTCTTTGGCAGCTCAAAACAAATGGAAGATTCAACAAATGGATGTGAAGTCCGCCTTCCATTGGAGTCATTGAGGAAGAAGTCTACATTCAGCAGCCATCAGGCTATGAAATCAAAGGGCATGAAGACAAAGTTCTAAAGCTGAAGAAAGCCCTCTATGGGTTAAAACAAGCGCCACGAGCATGGAATGGTCGCATTGACAAGTACTTCCAAGAAAACAACTTCACCAAGTGCCCTCATGAACATGCTCTCTATGTCAAAGTCAAAGATGAAGATATCTTGATTGTGTGCTTATATCTGGATGATCTAATCTTCACGTGAAGTAATCCAAGCGTGTTTGAAGAGTTTAAGAGAGTGATGACCAAATAATTCGAGATGACCAACATCGGGCTGATGGCACACTACTTAGGCATTGAAGTCAAGCAGAACGAAGAGGCATTTTCATCTCCCAAGAAAGCTACACAAAGGAGATACTGAAAAAGTTCAAAATGGGTGACTGTAAGCCCATAAGCACACCAATGGAGTGTGGAGTCAAACTAACCAAGCATGACAAAGGAGAAAGCATGGATCCAACATTTTTCAAAAGTCTAGTTGGAAGCTTGCGCTATTTGACTTGCACAAGACCATATATTCTCTATGTTGTTGGATTAGTCAGTCACTACATGGAGAATCCCACAACTACACATTTGAAGACCGTTAAAATAATTCTTCGATACCTTAAAGGTACCGTTAACTTTGGCTTGTTCTATTCAAGCTCTAATAACTACAAGCTTGTTGGATATAGTGACAGTGATTGGGCAGGAGATTCTGACGATAGAAAAAACACTACTAGATTTGTTTTCTTCATGGGAGACACTGCATTCACATGGATGTCGAATAAGCAATCGATTGTCACTTTCTCTACCTGCAAAGCTAAATACGTAGCTGCTACCTCATATATCTGTCAGGCAATTTGGCTGAGAAACTTGCTAAAAGAATTAAGCATGCCACAAGAAGAGCCAATAGAGATTTATGTCGACAACAAGTCTACAATAGCTCTAGCAAAGAATCCGGTATTCCATGATAGGAGCAAACACATAGATACCCGCTATCATTACATAAGAGAGTGTATTGCAAGAAATGATGTGCAAGTGGAATACGTGAAGTGTCAAGACCAAATTGCCGACATATTCACTAAGCCACTCAAACAAGAAGACTTTATCATACTGAGGAACTCAATCGGCGTCACAAGACAAGATTAAGGGGGGATGTTGAATTGTAATCTTGTCTTGGCCCAAGACAATTGATCTGGCTCATACACAAAGAAAGATCCATGCACATGCCAGAGAGTTCTAGCAAATTCAAGTTGGTGGAATGCATGCATAAATATCTAAGGCTTTTGTAAAAAGACCTAGAATCTTGTAAAATTGTGTGGACATTAGGAAAAGATAGAAAGATCTAAAAATAATGTAAGTTGGAAAACCTTACCTATAAATAGGTGAAGTGCTAAGCTCTGTGATGTAACAACCAAGAGAGCAAGTAGTGAGAAGTGAAAGTGCCAAGTGAGAAGTGAGAAGAAGCAACAAAGCTTCTAAGAGTGTTTGAGTGTTTCATCTTGTACTAGTTTGTGAGTGAATAAAAATTTTGTTTAATACTTTGAGTGTTCTTTCTTTCTCTTGCCTATCAATAACATTATTCTTTGTGAGATAAGCATCTCCAAAGTAGTGAAGTCTTTTTTAAGCCCCAACACAGACTGCTCCTGTCTCATCCTCCATGCCAAGAAATTGTTTGCCGGAATATCTATTTCACCATCCAATAAACCATAGAATCCGCCCTCTCTAACCTCCCATTTACACCCCAAATGACGTTCATTAGCACCGGATTTCGGAGTAGGTTTAGCAATAGGAAACAGAAAGGAACTAGAGTGACCCAACCTTCCACACCTGTAACAAAATATCCTGAGCCCCACATAGCACAGTCGAATAGTGTAAGAACCGAGTTTGGGACAAGGTACCAAGAAACTGTTGAGCAATGGTTTGGTTGCATTGAAATAACCCTCCATCAGAAGGAAACCCATGAAGCTAGTTTCCAAAGGATCATCCACCTCTAAGACTTCACTCATTCTAGCTCCCAGACACCTAGCATTTTTTAGCGTACAATAGTTCCTTGGTATACAATGCGCCTGAACCAGGAAATAGCCCGGTTAGCCTCAATGTAGTCTAGAGAATGATAGGTCAGTCAAAACTTCACCGAAAACGTGTAATCTTTAATGAACCAGAGGTTTCCTTCCAGGAGCCTCCTAGCTACAACCTATTCTGTAACTGTATTGCATAAACGTTGGCTTTCGTATGGAGAACCCGGACAACTTTCATTTTGTTCCAAGCTGATCTTGTGAAATATATTGCAGAAATATACCAATTGTTTATATAATCAAATATATCAAATCAAATGTATAATCACTATCAGACTTATGAAAATTACATTAGGAGTAAAGAAATAAGAATATCTGGCATGTGAACCAAAGAGAGGCGCGATGTCGCTGCCCTAAAGCCGTAGACGCCTCCCTACGTGCAGGTTATGGCGATGCCTATAACTCCAAGATGCACACCAACGGCAGACGGGATTGCCAAGTAGTGATCAATTGCCCAAGAATTATGAAGTAGGAATGTAAATTGATTGACAGAGATGTGAGAATTGAGGGAGACAGAAAAGTTTTTAAGCATATGTTATTTTCTGTTTGAGGTTTCTTATTTAAAGAACTTCCATACCCTTTTAAAAGGAATATGACTCTTCAAATAAAACACAACTATTAAATATTAAAAATAAATAAAATAAAATAATAATAATTTTTGAATCTTTAAAATAAAATATTTAAAATAACCAACAATCCCCCACAAGATTCAAAACACTATGAGGAATAAAAAGGACACAATTGAAGAAACGAAAGTTTGGGCAATTTGTACACCATGCAATAGGTGTAGGTGTCTTGTGGACTTGAACCTACACTTAGTGTTCATAGTTTTCATCTGAAGGAATCATAGTGAACTAAGTCTTAAACTAGATTCCTCTAATTCAGATTACAACATTTGACACACATAGTATTGATCAAAAACTTGGCGCGGGTTTGCGTTATTAATGGCCATGCGCTTAATCTTGATTCTCATGAGTGTTTTAGAGAACAACCCAATTCTCACAGTCGGGGCCTCACGACTACTCTCATTTAGGTGAGTCCTCCAAGAGTACATGTGACCTGTACTCTGCGAGAGATTGCCCGCCTTGGAACTCCTTCAGGACAATGTCTTTCCTTAACATCACATATCATCAGCACAAATGTCATAGGGATGAGCAGGGGATTTTATTTCAAATCTCCTATTTTAGAGTGCTGGAATATAAGTCACACAATATGAATTGTTTCTACCCATTGAACCTTCTTCATGGGATCTCCAATCACAAAGGTTGGGTTTCTTCCTTAGGTGACTTCCTTATCGGTTAAGCCCATCCCCCTCGACAAATCTAGGACTTCATTCCTAGATAGACCTTTGGTTAATTGATCAGCAATGTTCTTTTCCGACTTCACATAGTCCAAAGAAACAACTTCTTTATTTAACAAGCTTCTTACAGATTTGTATCTAACATTGATATGTTATTTCATTTCTTATTTGTATGTGTCTGCCTCACTAAATCTATCATGGCCTTATTATCAAAATGTATGGAGATGGCAGGTATAGGCTTGCTCACCAATGGAATGTCAAGCAAAAAATTCTTAATCCATTCAGCCTCTATACATGCGGTATCAAGAGCTATGAGTTCAGATTCCATTGTACTTCTAGACATTATTGTTTGTTTCTTAGATCCCCAAGATATAGCTGCTCCTCCCAATAAAAATACATATCCTGAAGTAGATTTCACTTCGGAGCTATCAATAATCCAATTTGCATCACTGTACCCTTCTACTACATAAGGAAATCCTTTATAGTGTATAGAATAATCCATAGTTCCTCTTAGATACTTAAACACTCACCTTAAAGCATTCCATTGTTCGTTACTTGGATTATGAGTGTATCTACTTAGCCTTGCAACCGCATAAGCTATATCAGGTCTAGTTTTATTTGCTATATACATCAAGGACCCAATCATTTGAGAATACTAGAGTTGACACACAGGATCACCACTATTTTTAAGTAAGCACACACTTGGTTCATATGGTGTCGAGACAGGATTGCAATTGAAAAAATTGAACTTCTTAAGCATTTTCTCAATTGAACTAGCTTGGTTTATAATAAAACTTGCTTGTGTTCTTTCTACTTTCATTCCCAAAATAATATTGGCTTCTCCTAGATCTTTCATATCAAATCTCTTTGATAGATAAGACTTAACATCTTTCACAATTTCTAGACTTGTTCCAAATAATAATATATCATCAACGTAAAGACATAAAATAACACATTGTCTATTACATTCCTTATAGTAGACACACTTTTCATGCTCATTAATTTCAAAATCATATTCTAAAATGACTTTATCAAACTTCTCATGCCATTGCTTTGGAGCTTGCTTGAGTCCATATAGTGATTTAACCAATTTACACACTTTATGTTCTTGGCCTTTTACTATAAATCCTTTGGGCTGCTCCATGTAAATTTCTTCATTTAAGTCGCCATTCAAAAATGTTGTTTTAACATCCATTTGATGTACTACTAAATTGTGTATAGAAGCTAATGCTATGAGGATCCTAATTGTGGTGATCGTAGACACAAGAGAGTAAGTGTCAAAATAATCAATCCCTTTCTTTTAAGTGAATCCATTGGCTACTAGCCTAGCTTTGTACTTGTCTATACTTCCATCAGGCTTCATTTTCTTCCTAAATACCCACATACAACCAATTGGTGTAGTACCAGGTGGTAAATCCGTTAACTCCCAAGTATTGTTTTGTAAAATAGACTCAACTTCACTGTTTATAGCTTCTTTCCAAAATGGATCATCGACAGAGATCATGGCTTACTTATATGTTGTTGGATCACCTTCAATTAAAAAAGTATAAAAATCATCACCAAAGTTCTTCTCCACTCTAGGTCTCTTACTCCTTCTAAGTTCTGCTAGAGGTTCTTCTTCATTTGTAACTTGATGGCTAATACTTGTGGAGGTTTCGTCAATACTAGTGCATGATCTATCTACCACTTGCTTTTGCATTCTAGTCTTGAAAGGAAATATGTCTTCAAAATATGTTGCATCCCTAGACTCCAATATAGTGTTATTCAAAATTTCATTTATTTCAGAGTTGATGACTAGAAATCTATTGGCACTACTATTATGAGCATAACCTAAGAAAACAGTATCCACATTTTTAGGTCCTATCTTCTTTCGCTTAGGTTCTGGGATTGCAACTTTAGCCAAACACCCCCATACTTTCAAGACTTGGGGATTTGGTGTTCTTTTTTTCCAAATTTCATATGGAGTAGTAGTGTTGTCTTTAATAATTACTCTATTTATTATAAAACATGCAGTCAAAATTACTTCCCCCCATAAATTTTCTGGTAATCCAGAACTCAAAAGCATTGCATTCACCATGTCCAATAAGGTCATATTCTTCCTTTCTGCAGCTCCATTTGATTGTGGAGAATAAGGTGTTGTTACTTCATGTATAATACCATGCTCTTCACAAAAAACACTAAGATCGGTAAAAGTGTACTCACCACCTCTATTAGACCTAAGTCTCTTTATCCTTTTCTCTAATTGATTTTCCACTTCTGTCTTGTAAATCTTGAATTTACCAAATACTTCATCCTTGGTCTTTATCAAATAAATATAACAATACTTCGAACAATCATCTATAAATGTGACAAAATACTTATTACCAGCTCTAGTAGGTAATCTATTTGAGTCACAAACATCACTATGTATAAGCTCTAAAATTTGGGTATTCCTTTCAACGGACTTAAAAGGTTTCTTGGGTTGTTTTGCTTGTACACAAATTTCACACTTATGCTTGAGATTCATGTTTGACTTTGGGACTAGATCCAGATCCATCATTTTCTTACTTTTGAACAAGTTTACATGTCCCAACTGTCCATGCCAAACATTACTAGATTCAACATTAAGAACTTTTGGAAGAGTGTTGCACTATGAAGAAACACTCAACTTAAATAATCCTTCACTAATAAAACATTTTCCAATAAATACATTATTCTTGGTTATTACAACCTTATTTGATTCCATTACAACTTTATAGCCTTGCTTTACTAAACATGATCCACTAATTAAATTTCTTCTAATATCAGGTACATGTCACACGTCCTTCAAAGTTAAGACCTTTCCAAATGTCATCTTTAGTTCTATGTCTCCAATTCCAAGCACTTGCGACATTGAGTCATTTCCTAGATGATAGGAGCATATTTATGCGACTTAGTTAGCTTGTTTTCGTGCATTTATGTTGATTGTTTGTAGTTAATTTAGTATTTTAAGCTATTTTCGTGTGTTTGTAGGTCCTAAAGGTTAAAGTAGCAAGAAAGTGCATTTTGGAGCCTTTTGGAGTAGTTTTGGGCATGTTTTGGATAGCTTATGCTTGGAGCAATGTGGATGGACGAAATTGAAGGCCAAAGCATGCTAGGAATCTGCCAAAGAGAAGAGGAAAAATTAATTCAAGTCAAAGAAGGAAAAGGAATCCAAGAAGAAGAAGGGTTGACCAAGTCAAAGTTTCCTAATCCTAATCTACAAAGGTTTCAGCCATAATTAAGGTTCCTAGTCAATTTGGGACACCTAAATCCTTGCTCTAGGAGGATGCCGCACCTTTCCCTTCATTCCTCCTTCCTTGCCGCACAAGTACACACATTCCCTTTTAATTTAGGACCCAAATCAGCAAGGAAAACTCATTCTCTTTCCTTGCCGCATAGGAAAATCCCTTTCCCTTTATTTTCAGCCCTTGCCGCACCTTGTTGCCTAATTCCCTTGGGATTTTGAACTTAATTCCCTATTTCCCTTAAGATTTAGAATAATTCCTGATTGCCTAATTTAATTTGGAGCCTTGTCCTTTAAATACCAAGTCTTGCCGCAGCCTTAGGGTTCTCATTCACCAATTCGCACAACCTTACACCATTCTACATAATCCCAGCCATCTCCACACCTTTGCCGCAACTCCATTCAACCTAAAACACATCCCTGACCCCAAAACACATCTCATACACTTCATCCACCTTTGTGCCGCAGCAAGAAGAAAGAAGGGAGGACTCTTGGATGTTTGAGCTTGATTGTTGGAGCATTCTAGGTGTAATTCGTTCTACGTTTACAATGTTTAATTTCTTTTTCTTTCATTTTGCTGTGAACATGAGTGGCTAAACCCTTCTTGGCTAAGGGTGATTTCAAAGCCATGATTATGTGTGCAATATGAGTTGATAAATTCCAGTTATGAATTCTTGAATCGTGAATGCAATTGGCTTAACTGTTTGATTGATAACTTATTTGTGTTTGTTGATTGAGGGTCGACACTTAATTGGCATGCATAAATTTGATGCTAGAGTATAAGGGAGTTTCACATAATCGTTACAAACTTATATTCATATGTAGTGAAGGTAGCACGATCGCGTTAAGTTCAATTCCTGGCATGAGTATCATGATGTCATAGTTACGAACGCCTTGTCAATGCTTATGATTTTCATAGAACTTAATGATCTCTGATTGTATCTCTATTATGATGTCATGTAGGGAACTTTTGAAGAATGCTTTGGGTTGTCGAATGATGTCATCCAATCCAATAACACAAGGAAAATCTGAGGGTTACTTAGTGATGTCACGGTTAATCTGGGGCATTTTCGTTCATAATTCAATGAAAGAGTAACTGGAAATCAATTCATGTGCATATATATCATGTGTGGAGAAGGAACCTCTAGCTAGCCCATCATCCATCCAAAACACCCAATTTTGTGCCAAAATTTGTCTTGTCTTTAAATTACTTGTTTTACTTTCAAATTCGTCCAAACCAAAACCCCCCTTTTACTTTCTTGTTTCAAAGTGTTTAAAATATGTTTTGTTTGTGTTTCTAAGTGTTTTGAGTCAAGCCAAAACTAATTTTCGTCCAAAATTGTGCCTAGAGTCTAGAATCTGTCCAAAAGGTGTTTTTAAGCAGTTTTGAGTGTTTTTAACTTGTTTTGAGTCTTGTGAACCTGTTTTGAGTCCCTTGAGTCTATTTAAACATTTTTAACTTTGTTTTTGTGTCTTTGAGTCAGTTTAGAGTTGATTAGCAATCCCTCCTAATCCCCGGCCTAGAACGATCCCTACTTGCATCTATACTACAATTCACAACAAGAGGGTTTAATTTGAGTGCTTAATTCATATCACATCACTAGAGTTACACGTCCTCCACCTAATTTTTAAAATGTGTTTGAGAAGATTGTTGCTCCATCAGCATATTCACTTGGGCTTGTGGACCATTATGATTTGACTTATACTTGTTCTCCTCAGTCTTCTTGTAGAAGCAATCCTTAGCCTTATGATTGGTTCTTCCACAAACGAAGCAAACCCCTTTCTCTCTCCCTTGATCCTTAGTCTTGTGGAAGTTCTTATTTTGGTTGGGTGATTTGAATTTAAAATTTGTTCTTCTAGGTTTGAAATTCTTCTTATTATTTATGGTGAACTTAGTTTTGTTTTTCCCATATTTGTTGGTGTCACTTTCAACTAAGTTCACCATTGTTTGTTTTTCGGTTTCCTTCTTTTGGATGGACCTATGTTTCTCTTCAATTCTAATTGAATTTATGACTTGAACCAAAGTAAATTCTCCTTGTTTATGCCTTAAGGTTCTAGCAAAGTCATTCCAAGATTGAGGTAGTTTGATCAATAAGGCAGGAGACTTTAAAGTCCTCACTGAACTTCGTTCCTTTCTTTTCAACACCTCTTAATAGCTCTTGATACTTATGTATTTGTTCCCCCATAGACTTATTGTTAACCATCTTATAATCATTAAAGTTTGAGACCATGAACCTATCCATCCCAGCATCTACAATTCCATATTCTGCTTCTAAAGTTTCCCAAAGTTCTTTGGCGGTGGATGTAGTAGCATGATACACATCATAGAGGTGATCAGAAAGGGCACTAAAGATTCTATTGTGGCAATGGTATTCTATGAGTTCAAGGGTTAGTTTAGAAGATGACTCTTTAGACGAGGAATCTTTGTTTGATTGAGTTTCTTCAAGTGCGGATACAAGTCCTAAGACAGTTAACCAATATTTCACTTGTTTTTGCCACCTACAAAAATTATGGCTACTAAATTTTTCAGGCTTAACACTATTGGCTTCTTCTAGACTTGCCATTTGTTATGTAATGTTGACTAGTAATAAGTGAGAGAGAAATAAGATTACTACAACACTGTAGAAATTAAAACAAGTTTGTCACTCAAAAGTTTTAACAAATATAGGATAAACTGTACTATTGTACAATAACCACAGATCAATTAATCATGCACAGATTTAACTAAAGCATCAGTATGCAAATGTAGTCAAATTGTAATAATCAAGTATAGATTTAATTAAAGCATAAAACTATTAACATATATCAGTATGCAATTGTAGTCAAATCACGTATGTTCCAAAGCTATTCAATTGTACTGTAAATTGATGACAGTTTAATATTTAATAATTAATTGCAGTTAATTATTAGGGTTTTCAAAGATGCACGGGTTTCAACTAGGCCTGGCAAATGGGTCTTATCTGTTGTGTTCGTGTCGTTTTCGTGTAACACCTGTTATCTTAATGGGTCATGTCGTGTCACACCCGTTATCTTAACGGGTCCTTAACAGGTCGGGTCACTTTACCCGTAAAGTGACCCGACCTGTTAAGAAAAATATATATTTTTTCTTAAATTTGCACATACCACACATTGCCACATAAATATTACTTCAAAACATTAAAATACATTTGTCGTTTAAGTACTACATCTACACTCGAAAATAAGAGACTAATAAACAAACATCTATACACTACTAGTCTATTACAAAATATTAAATGTGCAAGGATATGCAAAATGAAAGAGTTTTTGTTTTCAAGGTTGTGAAGCCTTTCTCAAAAGTTTAAACCTTGCCAATGGAACTCAAAGTTTGCATGCTATTCCTTTTACCAAATCCTCAATTTTCATCGATCATCATGACATAAGATTTTATGGTATCCACTAGTGTAAATATTTCAAATTGAAGATCGAGTTCATTCATTGTATTTGTATAGGGTCAAGGAGTGCAGCTGTAAAAAATCATCAAAATCGGAGTTAAAATAACCGTTAAATTGTGATTTTTAGTTGATAACCGTTGAAAAGTTTTTGTCCCGTTACTTGATCCCTGAATTTTTGTTTTTTGCAATTTTTGGTGTATGCGATCTTGAAGTATATGCAAACATGTTTGACGGTTGGATCGTTGAAATTAGTTTCGTAGAATGCGTATCTCATCAAAACAATAGATTTACAAACACTCGAGAGTTTATTCATACTTTCATTAAGTATAACATAAGATTTGGTGGTATCCACTAGTGAAAATATTTTAAATTGAAGATCGAGTTTATTCATTGTATTCGTATGCGGTCAAGGAGTCTAGCTGTAAAAAATCGTCAAAATCAGAGTTAAAATAATCGTTAAATCGTGATTTTTCGTTGATAACTGTCAAACAATTTTGTCCCTTTACTTGATCTCTGAATGTTTGATTGTTGTAGTTTTTTTCGTATACAATCTCGAAGTATATACAAACATGTTTGACGGTTGGATCGTTGAAACTAGTTTCGTAGAATGCGTATCCCATCAAAACAATAGATTCACTAACACGTAAAGAGTTTATTCATATTTTTATTAAGTATAACATAAGATTTTGTGGTACCCACTAGTGTAAATATTTTAAATTGAAGATCGACTTCATTCATTGTATTCGTATAGGGTCAACGAGTGTAACTATAAAAAATCATCAAAATCGGAGTTAAAATAACCGTTAAATCGTGATTTTTCGTTGATAACCGTCGAAACGTTTTTGTCCCGTTACTTGATCTCTGAATTTTTGTTTTTTGCGAGTTTTGGTGTATGCGATCTTGAAGTATATACAAACATGTTTGACGGTTGGATCGTTGAAATTCGTTTTGTAGAATGCGTATCTCATCAAAACGATAGATTCACTAACACTTGAGAGTTTATTCATACTTTCATTAAGTATAACATAAGATTTTTGTGGTATCCACTAGTGAAAATATTTTAAATTGAAGATCGAGTTCATTCATTGTATTCGTATACGGTCAAGGAGTGTAGTTGTAAAAAATCGTCAAAATCGGAGTTAAAATAACCGTTAAATTGTAATTTTTCGTTGATAACCATCGAAAAATTTTATCCCGTAACTTAATCTCTGAATGTTTGTTTTTTGTAATTTTTGGTATATGCAATCTCGAAGTATATACAAACATGTTTGACGGTTGGATCGTTGAAACTAGTTTCGTAGAATGTGTATCCCATCAAAACGATAAATTCACTAACACTTGAGAGTTTATTCATATTTTCATTAAGTATAACATAAGATTTTGTGGTATCCACAAGTGTAAATATTTTAAATTGAAGATCGACTTCATTCATTGTATTCATATAGGGTCAAGGAGTGTAACTGTAAAAAATCATCAAAATAGGAGTTAAAATAACCGTTAAATCGTGATTTTTCGTTGATAACCATCAAAAGTTTTTCCCGTTACTTGATCTCTGAATGTTTGTTTTTTGCGATTTTTTGCTTATGCGATCTCAAAGCATATACAAACAAGCTGACTGTTGGATCGCTGAAATTAGTTTCGTAGAATTCATATCTCATCAAGTTCAATGGTGTGTGTGTGTGTATATATATATATTTATTAAGTTGATTTAAATTTATTTATTTTGTACGTATAATACTTAAGAAATTGAATGATATGTATATTTAAGCCAATCCAATGGTCACCAATTTTTAATATTTAATTTAATATATATATATATATATATATATATAATTATTATAGTTTTTAGGGGTATAAAATTGTTAAATTAATATATATATATATATATATATAATTATTAAAGTATTTTTTTAGGGTTATAAAATTATAAAATTAATATTTTGCTTATCGTGTATCATGTTACCCACATGTGTACCTGAACCAACCTGTTATCTTAACAGGTGCTTATCAGGTTACCCGATAACGACCCGATTCGTTATCGTGTCGACCCGAACACTGTACCTGTTAATTTCGTGTCGTGTCGTGTCGGGTTATCGGGTCGTGTCAGGAATTGACAGGTCTAGTTTCAACGATGCAATGAACGTGATTTTGGCTTTTAATAATTATTTGGTACTGAATAATCAAAATAAAAAATTGCACAGAATCAAAGACGCAAACGAAGGGCAAGGTTCGCCTTCCCAGAAAATTCAAAGGAAAACTAATGAAAAGTCCAAAAAAACTTCCCATTTAACGAAAAGCTCTTTTTAAAGGTATAGTGAATAGTGTCAGGTAAAGGTAAAAAAAATGGCTTTTTGTTAAAAGTGAACAGTACCGGGAGTGTTTCGTTAAAACTCCCAAAATTCAATGATAGAACCCTAAAATCCCACTAAGTATGCAATTATATTATCACACTTTACGGCTTTAGATTGTGAAATATATTGCATAAATATACCAATTGTTTATATAATCAAATATATCAAATCAAATGTATAATCAATATCAGACTTATGAAAATTAAATTTGGAGAAAAGAAATAAGAATATCTGGCCTGTAAACCAAAGAGAGGCGCGATGTCGCTGCCCTAAAGCCGTAGACGCCTCCTTACGTACAGGTTATGGCGGTGCCTACAACTCCAAGATACAACCCAAAGCCTCACAGGATGTCTGATCCGATATGCACTCCAACGGCAGACGGGATTGCCAAGTAGTGATCAATTGCCCAAGAATTATGAAGGAATATAAATTGATTGACAGAGATGTAAGAATTGAGGGAGACAGAAAAGTTTTTAAGTGTATGTTATTTTCTATCTGAGGTTTCTTATTTAAAGAACTTCTCATACCCTTTTAAAAGGAATATGCTCTTCAAATAAAACACAACTTTTAAATATTAAAAATAAATAAAATAAAATAATAATAAGTTTTGAATCTTTAAAATAAAATATTATTAAAATATTTTAAATAACCAACAGATCTAAGGACTTCCTTGACCATAATTTGGAATGGCTCATGGTCTGCTATGAGTCTGCCCACCAGATGTATGGTATTATCAAACCTTTCCTCAAGGTCGTGACTGTCTTCAAGGGTGATATTCAAACAGTCCAGCTCCTCCTCGCCGATGTTCATGGTGTAACAAAGTAGGAAGCTTTAAGCACAACATAAATCTTGAAAATAAAATATTTTAACTCACGGCACAGAAACTGGAGAACAGATCCAAATTGGATACAAAAATCAACACTGAAATGCTGCAGAAAATGAATCCAAAGATACTAGTGGCACCGCCAAAACGACATTGTTTAGATGGTTACTGAAGAAGGGCGGATAACACTCATAGCTGGAAGAGAAAGAAGAACCATGGCGGAGCACTTTAAGTTGTTTGGCGAATTAAATTTAGGTTAGACTCTCGATGTCTTCTTGAATAAGGTTGAGCATGGCAAGCTCGTTTTCAGAACTATCGTACACAAGGTGAGTATCTGGGCCGAAAATAGACTCGGCGTCCACTAAATTGCTCACATTCTCAGCTCTACTGGATAACACTCCATACACGTTGCATATAAGCTCCTGTTGCTTCTCCACAGGCTGACCTTAAAAACTGAAATTTGTAGAACTTGGAAAGGAGAGGCTTCGCTTGCATGTTTATAACCATCACCGATCGTATCATCTTCTCCAAAAAAAAAAAACAACTATTTTTCCTTTGTACTCGTAAATATTCGAAGGTTTGGATATTACATTGGAAGTGTATGATAATTTTGTTCTAACTAAAGCTTGTTTGAGATGGCAAATTTCTATTCAATTGATCCACAATCCCTTTTCGGGCTCCTTAGCAAGAAATGACATATTATGTTGGTTGATCGTATATTTCATTATAGTTCTATGACTCAAAGTATCATTTCCTATTTGATCTCTTTATATACTTTTACTTACTATATGCCACAATATTAGTTCAAAAAATAGCACCATGATAATTGTAAATGCAAAACTAACATATATGTTGATATACTGTTTGATCCGTCCTTAATTATTTTTTCAAAGTTGTGAATAACGAAAATGCCCTTGGAAGAGCTAAGTGGAAATCCTACGTGGAATTTTTAAGCTCATTGCCTATTTTATCTCATTTCTTGCAATATTCTTGTAATATTTGTCACCACGAACACATGAGCGCAAAGAGAACGTAAATCGGACATATAACGAAGAAGTTACGTGTGTTTTAAGGTCAAAGGCAATTTGGTAATTTTCTACCTACGAGATCGAGTGGAACCTTCTAGTTTGCATGTAAAGTTCATTTTTATTGTTTTCTATTTGGGGTAAGTTGGTTATTTATTCAGTCTTCTCTTCAAGGGAACATGACCATTTATTATATCTGCCTCATTGTGTCTTTTCTTTCTCTCTATCTCTCTCCACTGACAATTTCTTTCTCTCCTTCTCCTCGGAACACCCTCACTCTCTCTCTCTTGCTAAACCACAGAGAAAGTGTGAAATCTCGTTCCCAAATTTCACTATTTAATTTTCATACATCGTATTTGTGCGATTTTATTTTTATTTTTACTTTTGTTAAGTTTTTAGTTTTAATTACTTAGTTACAAAGTCAGAATTTTTGAAAATAGTCATTTAAAATTCGTAGATCTTTCGGAGTCACACTTAATATTTTTTAATAGAGCTCGAATTCACGATCGCGTAGGCAAAAGCCGTTCGCGAAAAGGAGATATAACAAACAAATACGAGCAACAGAAGTCGGTTCAGAATATTGATTGTGGAACTTACTATAAATAGCAAGTCCCACTTAGTGGGGAATCAACCAATCCCATGTAAGATAGTTGGACTCGGATTCCCACCTCTGACCCGTGCGTGCAAACCATTTTATAACTCGTTTCCCTGCAACAATTTTCGACGCCTACTCCATCACTCCATTTTTAATTTCCACCCTACTCAAGCGGATTTGGTCCCTGTTTCACGACAAATAGCACTGTCGGTTTCCCAAAGCTCATAGTGGCAACCTCGCTATTCCTGCTCTTTCCAACATCAGCCACCACCACCATTTGACTCCCCTCAATCATAGGAACAAAGCCCAACCAAAGTTCGAGGCGTTGGAGCACCGATGACGGCGAACCGACGATCACCCTTTCTAGGGTTTGTTGGTGATCCACCGTGATTTTCAGGCAGAATTGGACCGGGGTAGGTATAAATATTGCTCCTCTTCTCACTATCTTCATTTTTGTGTAATTTGAGCCATTCCGATGTTAGGTGGAAATTCCAGCTAATCGTGGCCGTCGCACGCAGCAGAGCGTGGCCCGAAAATCCACTTGGTCCTTCTAGGCTAAATTCGATACTCTGACTTTATTTTTACTATCCCTTTGATGAAACTTTGTCGTCTGAGCTTAGTTTTGTGAAGTTCCGTCACTTGACATTTGTAGTAAACGAGCATCTACCATTAGATCGTCCTTAAGTTTAGTACGCGGTTATACGTAATATTTGAGGATTTAAGAAATTTATGGATAGGAAATTCGACATACAAATCATCCGAATTGGATTACTGGGGTTGTTGACTGTACCGTTGCCCACGTTGACCAAGGGTTGACTTTTGGTCAAAATGTTACGAGTCATTCTTAATTATTGAAATTAACGATATCCAAAAGAGCCTAGTCCATCTTGGTCAGCGAGCCATCCAGATGGATATGTGCTTCGGGTTGTGTGCCAATGGCACCTTATCAAAAGTTACATGATTATTGAACTTCTAGATGTTATAAATGATGTGTGTGATTCCTATTATGGAAAGATGAGCTTGGAGCCATATTAGAAGTTTCCTATAGAACTTGTACATCTGTGTGATTAGATAGTTGTTGTTCATGTGGATTTGACAGTGTGTGTACATACAATTGTGAGTCACGTTGAATGGACGTATGATAGGATATACAATGCTTTGTGTCGAGCTAAGATCTTTTTGTATCATGTCTTTAGTCTGATTTTGCTTCATGCCTTGATATGAAAATTACAAAAGCCTACATAGCACACAAGCCAAGTAACTTAGAGCTAACTACATCCTTCAATGGCTTGAAGGTTGATGTGGGTGCGCCAATTCGCCCCCGAACTTGGCCGAGCGAATAACTTGAATGTGGTGATGTGGTGAAATGCATTGCTAATTTTTGAATCGAGCAACCTCACCTAAGGGAGAAACACTCTCGGCCTTGAATTCAACACACAAATTAAACCTTTTTTTTGACAATTGTAGTATATATGCAAGTAGGGATCGTTCTGGACTGGGGATTAGGAGGGATTGCTAATCAACTCTATACTGACTTAAAAACACAAAAACAAACTTAAAAACGTTTAAATAGACTCAAAGGACTCAAAACAGGTTTAAAAGACTCAAAACAGCTTGAAATAACCAAAAAGACTCAAACTAGACACTTTGAATGATTTTGGACGAAAATTGATTTTGACTTGACTCAAAACACTTAAAAACACAAGTTTGGACAGCTTTGAACTAATTTGACAAAATAAAGTAAAGGGGGATTGGTTTTGGACGAATTTGAAAGTAAAACAAGTAAATTAAAGACAAACAGATTTTGGCACGAAATTGGTTTGTTGGATGGTTGATGGGCTAGCTAGAGAGTCCTTCTCCACACATGACACATTTGCACATAAATCGATTTCCAGTTGCTTTTTCGATAAACCATGAACCTCAACGCCCCAGATTAACCGTGATGCACTAATTAACCCTAAGATTTTCCTTAAGTCATTGAATTGGATGATGCATACGACAACCCAAATTATTCTTCACAAGTACCCTACATGAACTGCATAATAGAGATACAAGCAAAGAGCATTAAGTTCCATGAAAATCATAAGCATTGACAAAGCATTCGTAACTATGATGCATGATACTTATGCTAGGAATTTACTCAACGCGATTGTGACTAGCAACCTCCACTACTTGTGAACATAAGTTCATAACGATTAGGTGAAACTCCCTTATATTCTAGCATCAAATTCAAGCATGCAAACTAAGTAGGCCTCTTTAATCAACATACAAGAATAAGTTTTTAATCAAACAGTTAAGTAAATTGCATTCACGATTTATGAAATCACAACTAGAAGTAATCAATTCATATTGCAAATATAATCCTGGCTTTGAATTTCCCCTAGCTAAAACGAGTTTAGCTCCTCATGTTCGCAAAACAAAGACAATTAAATTTAAACATTAAGAACAAAGAAGGAATTACACCTAGAAACGCTCCAACAATCCAAAGCTTGAATGGCAGCACGTCCAAGGGTGTGAGATCCCACATCGCCCAGGGGAGTGATCCTTATATGTATATTCCCATCCCTACCTAGCACGAGGCCTTTTGGGAGCTCACTGGCTTCGGATTCCATCGGATATCCGAAGTTAAGCGAGTAGCGCGCGAGAGCACTCCCATGATGGGTGACCCACTGGGAAGTTCTCGTGTGAGTTCCCAAAAACAAAACCGTGAGGGCGTAGTTGGGGCTCAAAGCGGACAATATCGTGCTACGATGGTGGAACGGGCCCAAGATGTGGTGGACCCCAGGTCGGGATGTGACAATTTGGTATCAGAGCCTAACCCTGGCCGCGGTGTGCCGACGAGGACGTCGGGCCCCTAAGGGGGGTGGATTGTGAGATCCCACATCGTCCAGGGGAGTGATCCTCATATGTATATTCCCATCCCTACCTAGCACGAGGCCTTTTGGGAGCTCACTGGCTTCGATTCCATCGGAACTCCGAAGTTAAGCGAGTAGCGCGCGAGAGCACTCCCATGATGGGTGACCCACTGGGAAGTTCTCGTGTGACAATATCGTGCTACGGTGGTGGAGCGGGCCCGGGATATGGTGGACCCTGGGTCGGGATGTGACAAAGGGTCTCCTTCCTTCTCCTTTGCTGCGGCACAAGGGTGTTTGGTGGTGGAATGGCCTGAATTATGGTGGTGAATGGATGTAGGTGAGTTATGGTGAAGGATGGGTGGTGGAATGGTGTAATAGTCTGCAGCAAAAGGCTTTATTTATAGGGCAAAGAAGGGCCACAAATTTAATTAATTTTGGGACAGGTTTGATCTCCAAATCCACAAGGAAAAAGGTAATTAAAATCAGAATCCAAGAGGAGAAAGGGAAAGGGAAGTTGCGGCATGAATTTAAAAGGAAATGAGAAGCCTTGCAAGGCAAGGAAAGGGATTTTGGGAAAGAAAGGTGCGGCACAAGGTAGGACAGGTTTAGACCTTCTAGAATTAGGTAATTAAGTGTCCCAAATTATTTAGGACTTCCCTTTGTAGCTGAAACCTTGATAAAATAGGATTAGGAAAGTCAAAGGTCAAAATAAAGAAACTTTGACTTAGTCAATCCTTCTTCTTCTTGGATTCCTTTTCCTTCCTTGGCTTGAATTTATTTTCTTCCTCTCTTTGGCAGATTCCTAGCTTGCTTTGGTCTTCAATTTCGTCCATCTACTTTGCTCCAAGCATATGCTATCCATTCCATGCCCAAAATTGCTCCAAAAGGCTCCAAAATGCACTTTCTTGCTACTTTAACACTTTGAACCTACAAACACACGAAAATAGCTTAAAATACTAAATTAACTAGGAAATAACAACATAAATGCCAAGAAACAAGCTAGCTAAGTCGCATAAATATGCTCCTATCAAGCAACTACTAAAATGACCACATGACTCCTTCGAGACATGATGTCACGAGCCAACTTAATAGCGAAACCATAGTAAGATAATTGCAATGTGAGTGAATTTAAACCAAAATGTTCATCCTTAATAAAATAAAAGCTGCTTCAAAGTCCCCTAATCAACCTTCCCACTTGGGGACGCATGTTTGAGGGTTAAACCTGTTATTATCACATCACATCAAAGCATCTAGAAGTTTCACACAACAGTAAACACATAAAAATGCAGTGTTATGCATAATCGAAAGTATGATTATACGATTATTACAAACTAGAATGAACTACAGTAAAAGAATCATCACCCAAACTCCAAATAAGCGGTTGCTTCACTGTTAAGCCCACTCGTCACATCCGGGGTTGTCTTTATTCTCGTTACGTCTTGAGGGGTTGAAAAACAAAGTGTGAGTGGATAAAGTTTATCTAGTTAAAAATCATTCAAATATAATAATCCCCTTTTTGAAATCACATATATAGTAAAAACTACATACATATAATACTACAATAATAGTAGTCAAGTTCCCATCACATCACTCGTCATATCAAGGAAAGTAATATCAATCACACTAATCAAAGTAATCCAAATGTATAGCAAGCAGATGAAGCAACATCTACCTGATCGATGACTAGCGTTTCTAGCCTTTACCAGAAAAATAAGTACTTGCAAAATAACCTATGATCGTAGTTACCAATACGATATGTATGATGACCATGTGGTGAAAATAAATCACCAATAGTTTCAAGATATGAATATAATTTAAGTAGATATAAATCTCCTCGAAGACTAACAATAATATTCATATGTATCAACATATAATAATAATTTGAAAAGATTTAGTTTTGAAATGATCCACTCACAAGTAAGCAGAGCGCCTTTCCTCGTTAGGTTCCTTGCCTGATTCCTTTTTAATCTCTAATATGCATGTGGATTGGTTATAAAGCTAAAATAAGCTTTAATTTGAAATCTATGGAAAATCACCCATAACTACTATTTAGGCATCAAATTTTCACAAAGGTGGGAGCCATGTGATTCAGAACTTTGAAAAACCTAAGAGCAGGTCTCGAGTCCTACACGCGCAGCCCTGCGCCGGTTGTTGGTGAGAGCTAATAGAGTTAACGAAATATACCTTTGTCGTTGGAAGATTTCGTTAACTTTAACAGAATCGCTAACGTCACCATCTATGAAGCATGGATACGGATACGGATACTCCAATACGACACGACACGACACGGCGATACGGAAAATCTCTAAAAATTAAGATACGATACACTATGGATACGGCAAATAAAAATGTATATAGCAATAAAACTATACATTTTAAAACATAATTCACCATTCAAATTCAAGTACATTTGAGTTGTTAAAGAAGAAAAATTCGAAATTTAATCCTGTTTATACAGTAGAAGAAGTGTGAAAGTCGTGTTCATGGTTTTAATCAAGGGGAAGCTCTTTGTATTCATCACATTTCAATTATAGATGTCTCCTATTAATTTTCTTCCTCATTACCTTTTTTTGAAAGTGTAAATGTATCCTAAAAGCCGGATATGTGTATCTTAAATGTAGGATAAGCGTATCCATCATGTTAAATTCGTGTCCATCAATCAGGATACGTGTCAGACGAGTATCCGAGAGTATCGGGCAAGTATCGTATCCGATCAAGTATCGGGATACGGGACCAAACAGAAGTATCCGTGCATCATAGGTCACCATGAATCCTAACGACGACCGTCATCTGTCGCTCGCGCTAGAACCTCGCCAAAAACTACAGAATGTACAGAACACGATCCCTGTCTTAGATTATTTCGATTCTAATGTGTTTAATACCCCAATTCCAACCAAAAACATGAATTAGGGCCCACGAAATTACCTATACTCGGATTCATTGTGAACTCGTCGGACCTCCTATCCGTGAACTGGAAACGAAGAACACAACACGCAAGGGGTTCAAAACTCAGAAGTTCAACTAAATTTTCACCTCATAGCACCATTAAAAATGAGGAACTCACCCAGGCCGAATGTAGGAGGATTGAAGGGAGGATATGTCTCGAACTCGCTGAAGTTTGCCCATTTTCCCTCGCCGGATACTGGGCAACAAGGCAGAGTGTATGCAGATGTTAGAACATGATATTTAATCTCAGAACCTCATCAATCTCATTCCCACAAAAATAGAAACAATAATGAGGATAGGGAACCCCCAGCCGATAAGCATGCACAAAAATTTACAGGGGTATAAAATTCAACATCAAAATCATCTCCAACTCATAGAAATGACCCTGGAACTCGAAGAGTGGATAAAAGACCTCACATGGGTTCGAGTTTGGAAGCTTGGACTGTCTGTATTGATGGCACTATGTCTCACAGTGCACTGATGGTGCATGCAAGACCACAGTCGCGTTCCACATGCTCCATAGATTCGAGATATAAGGTTTTGAGGTTAGACTACTCAAGGAAATGGTGGTGATGGTGGCTAGTTTGCCACGTGCTAGAGAGAGATGGAGAGTTTGCAGAAGTGAGGGGAAAGAGAGAGATGGAGTGGGTTAAACCCACTTAATTTTTTTAAGTGAAACTACCAATTTGCCCCTCTCAGGATTTCAAATTACCATAATGCCTCTTCTAACTCAATTTCGAATTTTCTTTTCGATTTCACATTCACGCACATGAACATAATTAGGAAAACATAAGACAATATAAGGAATTGATATTTGAGTTGAGGCTCGAAATTTACTCAATACACCTACTCAAGGGTAAAATAGCCATTTCATATGGCTTGGGAATAAAAATACATTATTTTAAGGAACAAGTTGTAACAGTTCTGGATCTTCTGTACCGAGTTTGGCAACCTCAACTATATTGGTGAAAATAGAGGTCCCCGAATCTGTATCAAACTATATGGACAAAGATACTCAAAGAAATTGAGTGTCTTAATTGTAAAAATGGTTTGGCTATCTATGTGCCAAACTCTGAATGTGATTTGAGAGTAACCAATCATGAAACACTCCATTTCGCCAAGAAGGTTAATGAAGTGACCTTTTTCGGCGAAATAATCAAAAACTCTTCACCGATTTAGACTATGGATAAATAGCTAGCCACAGACTTGGAGAGTCTCCGTCTATCTAGTCAATCGAAACTTCTAAGGCAAATTGACTCCACAACTTCAACCCCATCTATCCAATCAGTCACTTTCTCTGGTTGCTTTTGAAAAACCCCATCTGTCCAGTCGGTCGTCACCCATCGGATGCTAACTCAAAGTCATCTATCCAGTCAAAGTTGTGTTGACAGTTAGTGAATTAGTTAATTTTCAAAAAAAGGTGTGAAAGTTGATTTGTGTGTTGAGTTGAAGGCCTTATCTATGTTGTCCTCTTGTATTTATAGGAATAAATTACTTGATGCCCAAGACTGTTGAGTTATAAAGTTCAATAGTATTGCAATATTTTGAAATATTATCATGATATGCTCAGAATGATCTTCAGTCATCTCACAAGTTATTCTCCATCGAAACCCTATCACTACCGAGTTTCACCTTCTTTGACTCCAACTAGGACTCTGAACCTAGACTTATTATGGATTAATTCAAACTTCATCAAGAAGCCAATCCTAATCCTTTCAACCAGAATCCAATTACTGTTTTCATTATGATCTATTTAAAAATAAATAAATAAAAAATAAAAAATAAAACTAAATTTTCTAAGTCATTCAAATTTGATGTCCACTTTGTTGGGAAAAAATCATCTCTAACAGGTAGATGTTGCAGTTTTTATTAATTAGGAATGTAATTGTGTAAATTCTAAGTAAATTATATATAGGAATCTTATGAGATTCAAAATATCTTTCTTTGTACAACATGTATTACCTAGAGAGTAAGTTTTTGTCCCCTTATTAGTATAAATAAAGGCACAAGGGATGAAGAATATCATTCATAGAATTTCTCAAGCCTCTCTTTTCTCTCTTTCTTTATGTACCGCACTTCTCTCTCTTTCCCTCACTAAAATAGGCCTACAACAGTAGAGAAGTTTTCACAACTGTTTTTCTATTTACAATATTATGAAGTTCCCTCTGATATAAGTAAGATAACATAGAATGTTTTCCAAATTGCTTATGAGGTGAAATGATAAAATCAAACTAGCCAGTAAATGTAAATTGGTTGTATTATACTACTAGTTTAAGGCCTAAATCGAACCAGGTCAGACATTTATGTTATTTGATTCAGTGTATAGTTTGAGGCAAAAAATGAATCAAATCAGACCACGCTATGCAAAAGAGTTTGATGTGTTACCTCTTTTCTATAATTTCACTTTGCTTTTTCTTGTTTCCAATCTTGCAAATTCCACTCTGGCTATTAGGAAACTAGAAGTTTCTTCTTAAGTTTCGTCCTCCTCTAGCCTCTGAATTTCACCCTATCTTCCTTTGAGTTGCTGCATTTGGCAGAGAATAATGGTTCCAAGTTGTGCACAAATTACATTAGCAATTGTGCTAATTATTTCAGTGCTGGCAGTTAGCAGCACAGCCAACAAGGATTGGCAATATGGTAATTACACAGGTTGGGGTTTCAACCATGGCTCATTTCACCTCAATAAGACCAAAGTCCCAACAAGATAATAGTTGGTGGTTCAGAAAATTGGCATTTCGGATTTAATACACAAAGTGGGATTTGAAGAATGGACCATTTTATATCAAGGACGCCGTTGGTGAGAAATTTCTGTTCATTTTTCAGTTGTCGTTGCAAAGATGTCACTTTTTATGTTACAAATTTTCTAGCTATATCGACAGTTTAGTGACATAAATCATAACATGTCAACTATTAGGCAAAAAAAAAAAAAAAAAAAAAAATCTACTACCTAAATTTTTCTGCAACTGTAATCATTATCTTGCACAATTTGCTTCACTACTGCTCTTTTTCCTTCGTAAATAAAATTGAATATATGATTAATGGTGCTTTGGGTGTTTGTAGTTTTCAGGTATGATCCACCAAATGACACCACTCGTCCTCACAATGTTTACATGTTCCAAAACCTTTGGAGCTTCTTGAACTGTGACTTGAGCCAAGCAAGAATGGTGGGGAACCAAACACAAGGAGGCGGAGACGGTTTTGAGTTAAGCCTCTTTGTTTTGCTTGCGGCGAGCACGATGGTTTACATTGTAAGGACAGACTGATGAGGTTCTCTGTCTTCCAATGTTTCATGGTTAGCGTTATTGATCAATCGATGCTAAAGACTGTGTTAAGACAGTGCACACACTTTATATACAAAATTAATTACTTTTGAGCCAATAATAAGACTTGGTATGCAAGTTTTTTAGAGAGTATATATAGTTGATAAGTCTAGCAGTGACATTGAGTATTGATCATGTCATTTATTTAATTCTTCTTGTTCTTTCTAGTGATGTTTTACTATGTAACCAAAGATTTGAATTCTTTTTTTGGGGGATTTGAGGTGGTTTTGGTCTCACCATCATGTTCATCACTAGGATCGTAGCATATGTATCGTAAGGCTTTCCACATTAGTTTGAGTAAATGTGAACCTATTTATGGAAATCAGGCAGTCTAAGTTTGATACCGATAACACTACTGTTACTAGTTTGAGTTTAATATTTTGTTATCACACTCATGAGTTTAATATATCAATATCACACTGACGAGTCTAATGTATTGAACTCATGTGTTCAATACATTGATATCACACTCACTTTTTCAGGCTTACTGTGGAAGGCCTAATTAACACTGTAAAAATATTTGATTCTTATGTTATACACCTCAAGATTATGATATCGATATAATCAAGGCTCAAGATTATATCTAAAGACGAGGTCGTTGGTGTAGGTAACCATAAGGAGTACGCGCGTTGTTGCGTACCTTGGATGAGTAAGGTACCATAGTGCCATTCCATATTATTGTAATTGACACATATGCACATTCGAATAGTAGTAGTCCAGCCAATATCCGACTGCCAGCATACCATAAGCCGTTCTCAACATTATATTATGACCTAAATTTAGAGAGAAGGAGAGAGGGTGCGGTTGAGAGAAGAGTAGGACTTGAGGAGTTCTGTGTTGGTATTCTTCATGCCTAGTGTCTTTAGTTATAGTAATAAAAGAGAGAGAAGAACTTGCTCTTCAAGTACTACAAAATCAAATAAGAAAAATCTTCTAGATCCCAAAGAATTCCTAACTTATCTATACTTAAGATTTACACAATCACACAATGTTAAATATTAATTACAATACTCTCCCCTTGAGTGTACATGTAAATGCTCAAGCGGTAGAAACATTAGGTCTTTAGGAAAATATAGAAGCAGTTGATGAAGTCTTCTCGCAGACACTAATGAGCGAATGCAAGTCTCAAAACAAATGGAAGAATGCATAACAAGTAAAACTAAAATGCCTTCAGGAAGCAAGTAAAACAAACACAAAATAATGATCAGCCAAGGATATGTGCCTCTTTAAAACCTCGTTAGATGGCAGCAACCCAATGGAAAAAATTCTTCTAATCCAAGGGGAAAAGAGTACATTAAGATCAAGTGAGTATATTTCTGAATACTCTCCTGAGTTTGACAAAACTTCCAAATGAAAACTACAAGTATTGCAAATCAGACAATTTACACATACCTATACCTTTGACAAGTTTCTAGAAAGTAGACTTTGCCAGTGACTAAGTCAAAAGGTCGACTAGGTTGTTTTCAGATAGGATTTACTTGACTTCAATCTTCTAATGCTCATACTGCTGTGATATAGATGCAATATGATGGCCTTGACTTCTTAGATGTATCATGTTATCATATGGTCAATACATGTGGTGTTGTCTTCATAGGTCGTCGTTGGGACTCAATGATTGATGAAAACCTCAAGTGCTTTGAATATGCTCCCATGTACACATTCCTGTATGGCGATGAGCTCGAAGATGTCACAACTAAGAGGTTGGATGGACCTAAATTCGATGTTGTCCTGTATGGTGATGAGCTCGAAGACATCGCAACTAAGAGGTTGGATGGATCTAAATTCGTTGTCAGAGGGGTGATTTCAATATGAAGTTAGTGTGTGTTGTAGAACATTCATCCATAAAACCAACTTCTCCACATGTATACCTAATCACGTGCTTAATTGAATTTGATCATATGTATACAAGAAACATGATTCAATTAACTCATATTCAAGAACAATAATGTTATTCAGAACTAAAACAAACATCAAACTTAAATCCAAGAACATAAAAAATTGTTCACAAAGGAAAATCATAACTCAAGAATTCATAAATCAAAATCATAAAGAAAAATCATAACTCAAAATCATCAACAATTCAACAAAGAAAAGAGGAACCCAGTTAATGAGATAGCGCATTAGACCACGTGAAACCCATGTTTTAGGCCATTGGGTGTTGAAGCTTACCCAAAGCCAATTTCGTGCGGCTATTACCCAAAGCCAATTTGATGTGAGTGATTATGGTGTTGGACAACAATGTTTTACCTTTTACCAGGAAACACCAGTCGGATTTCTAAAAACTCACCGAAATTTTTTAAAGGTTAGGGTGTCCTTTGATTCACCTTAAAATGCATTGAAATCCAACATGCAATACCTGAATATTTTCTCATGAGAATGAGAGGTCGTTTCCAATTCGTGGCAAGGTCTAGTTCAACGGCGATCTGCTTAAATTGCATTGTCAGAAGTGGGTCCGAAACCATAACCCTGCTTACTCGAAAACGTCTATGAAATTCACAAAATTGATGTGAGATTTTGACTAAGTAGAGCAACAAGGATCAATTGGTGGTGGTTTCATAGACTATAGTCGCCGAAAACGACCAACTTGTTGCTGGCCACAGTGGTGAGTCGCAGTTAGGGAGAAGAGCGAGAGGAAAGAGTCAAAAGGGAGAAGGAAGAAAAATAAAGAAAGAAAAATAAAACAGTACATTGTGCTAATTGTTCTAATTAACAGTAAACTAGTTCATTTTGAGATTAGTTTTGATTGAATTTCCAATTGATGTTGCTTTCCAGGCAGCATGATCATTATGTGAGAGTGAAAAATGTCAATTGAAATTACATAATGGTTTGATATTGAGGTGCTTTTTAAAAAAGCGGGTATAAAAAAAAAGCTGGGAGCTTTTTGGTGTTTGGTAAACATTCAACTTCAGTTTTTTTTTCACAGTTTTGGATGAAAAAAAAGCTAAAAGTTCAAAGCAGCAAAAGCTAGCTTTGAAAAACTGGTTTTTTTTGCTTTCACAGCTTATGTGCAAACCTAATTTGCAAGAGGCGTTGAGCCCTTTAATGAAACTTTCAAACACCCAAAATGACCTTAAACAATTAAATAATTACACATAATACCAACTGGAAAATGTCGTTGACTTCAATTGGGAGGTCATCATCGTCGATCCCACCACAAAGCCGTTCACTCCCAGCTTCAACAATCACTGTTATTGACCTTGGATTCCATACACTAGGACTTTGTTTCTACCTCTATCCTTCCTCTCATCTCTTGTCTGTCCTCTCTCACTCCCTTGCAAACAAAATCGCGACAAGAAATACCACCACCTTTTCCGGCGAGGACCAGATTCGGTTTTGGCATCACAGATTTGCCCAAATCCGCTTACAGGCGACCGATCTTCGTATTTCTGCAAATTAGGAGAGCCCAGACGGACACCAAAACTCAATTATTCCAAATACCCAAATTTAAATACAGGAAACTACTTCGTATGATCAAATTCACACTATACAGTTTCAAAAAGAAAAAATGATTAGTCCCGAAAGAAGAAAGAAACTAGCATCCTGGAGCGTTGGCCCTGCCCGATGTATATAATGAACTCCTCGAGCAGCTAGACCATGTATCCACTGCAAATCAAATGACAGGTGAGAGAGATTGAGGAACGGAGCAGAAAATAAAACAAAAAAAGACGGAGCAAAAAAAAATAAAAACTAAGAAAATTGGGGTTGTGGGGGAGACTTCTTGATGCAGACAGAGAAAATAAAGGGGGACAACTTAAGAAAAATAAATTAATGGCACATCTAGTATTATACCATTTTTTATCATTTCACACAGTCACTGTTGTTTTACATAAAAGTTTACCAAACATTATAATATTGTTTTTTTTTTCCAAAACCACTTTTACTAAAAAAGTTTACCAAACAATTTGCTGCTTTATTTCATAACTGCTTATTCTCACAGCACAACATAAGCAGTTTGTTTTTTCAAAGCATAGAAATACCAAACCAACATCTAGTATCAGGCTTTGTCTTTAAATTATTACTAAGTGTTCTACTTCGCTCCTTTGAATTGTAAATCTTGTTACACCTTGTCCCTAAATTCGATTATTTAATTTGAGTAGTAGTACCCCTTGAATTCTATGGGCTTTGTTTTCCTTTATCTTCTAAACTTTCAATTTAGTTTTGATCCCTGTGTTCTCATGTCAATGTTCTGGTCTATTTGAGGATTATTTTTGTCCGCTTTACACAGAACGTCTTTGGATTTTTTGTAGATGTGTTGAGTTTCAATTCCTCTTAAATTTTTCTCCTTACTCAATGAATAGAATTCTAAGTATGACAAAAAAATGAATAGAATTCTAAGTATTCATTAATTTTATTGTGAGTGTAGCATTATATTTTTTAGGCATCCCTGCAATTAAATTAACGAAAAATTGTAACAATTGATGGTTGAGGAGAAGTGGGCACTAAATTGAAAACATAGTGAGCTCAAAACAAATTAAAAGTTTAGTCGAAACCATAGTGAAAGTTTGAAAGAAAAAAAAATTAATGACCTAAATTGTGATGACCCGTCTCTGAAAATTAGGATTTTTATAATTTTAATAAGGGGATTTACGAAAATACCATTCGAGGCACGTACGTTGACTGGGATTATTTACAGTGTCATATCACGTAAGACTCGTTTTCTTGGCATATTCTCGTAGTACTCGTTGCTACGGACGCGTGGGCGCAAACGGTTCGTGATTTGGAGCTATAACGAAGGAGTTATTGATGTTTGAAGTTGGAGACATTTCAGTAATTTAAATAATTGTTGTAGAATTTCAAAAATTATGAATTTAATTTGGTGTGCTTAAAAGGATAAGAAAATAAAAGGCTGAGATTTAAAGCAAAGAATAGGAAAGGAGAGAAGATGAGGAATAAAGGGAAGAGAGAGAAAGAAAGTGGCCAATGAGGGAAGAAAGAAAGAAGGGAAAGGAGGGAGGTGAAGAGAGAGAGAGAGTTGGGTTCCCCTAACCCGTGTAACCCAACCCGTTCGGCCGGGACTATTCCAACCAAATTCTACCCATTTTTCCGGCAATTCATGTCAAATTAACACTCAGGAAACACTCCATGATCTTCCCTCTATCAATTACAACTCAAAAATCATGGTGTTTGGCTTTGATTTGATGAAAACCTTACCCATGGGCGTGATGAACCCGTGTCTTCAATCCTCCAAATCTGAAATGATTTTATCCAATTAGCTCCACCAAAACCCTTCCCTAGATGACTAGAACAAAGCCCAAACAAGTGTTGGAGCATCGGGTTCGATTTGGGGACGAATGGGAGAACACCCACATATAGGGTTCTGTACAGATTTTGATGGAATTGAGGTGTTTCCAAGCTAAATTGGCCTTGGCCACATCTATGAAAGTTACTCTACTCATTGAGATCTTCATTTCTAAAAAATTTGGTAATTTTTGGAGATAGTTGGATTTTCCGGCGAGTCGGGGCAGCTTACCGCCACTCGCGGTGGCAAGTGGCTAGTGGGCCGTCAATATTATTTTTAGCCTATGTTAGACGTCTTAAATTCAGTTTTGATAATCGAATGACGTAGATTAATCAATTGAGCCTAAATTCATTAAGATACGTGGTTAAGTGAAAATATGAATCGATGATTCGACCGTTGGATAGTCACCAAACTTTGATACGTTGTAATAAATAATATTTGAAGATCATAGGAACTTGCGGATCGGGAATCTGATGTACAGATCTTTCCAAAATCGATTTGGAAGTTCATAAAATAAAATGTTAACCGCCACTTGGTTTTGGCAATTGGCGGAGATCCGAACGTTGGATCATATCGAAATTTTAGTATGTTATTTTAGAAGCATAATGTGGATCTTTGGAAGTTACAGATTGGAAATCTGAGATGCAGATCTTCCAGATCGAGTTATGTAGGGTGGTGACCCTACAGTCGAACTTTGATCGATGGTTATATTAGGTATTCTATGTTAAGAGTTCTGAGATATGATTCGATAATTATTTTAGGCGCCGATCGTTCGAGACACCACGATGTTAGTATTAGGGAGTTGTAGCGCGCATTCCAGGTGAGTGGGCACTTTGATTTTCTATAATTATATATATGCCTTGTGTTTTCCCAGAAGAATTATTTAATTGGTTATATGCGTTGAATATCATGTTAAATGTTTATAAATTAGAATACGTTTTTATTAGTTAGATATATTATGGTTGGCGCTATGGATGCACAGGTCAGTATCAGGTAAGGTTATATATGGTTAATGTTAGGATGCACAATATTGGTGATACCTAGTGACATTTAGAGCTTATAAATAAGTTGTTCCAACATAATCTTGTCATACAGACCATTGTAGGTGGTTCCGACATAATCTTGTTGTATAGACCCCTACTATAGATTCAGCCATACAGGCCATATTAGGTGGATCCGACTGATACATCTTTATACAGCCGTACAGGCCACATTAGGTGGATTTGGCTAATACATCTTTATACAGCCGTACAAGCCACATTAGGTGGATTCGGCTGAAACATCTTTATACAGCCGTATAGGCCACATTAGGTGGATCCGGCTGATACATCTTTATGCAGCCGTACAAGCCACGTTAGGTGGATCCGGCTGATACGTTGTTTTCCATTAATTTATTAGTCGGGTTTTCTTATTTGTTTTGGTCAAAAGATTTGGCATGGTATGCTTATGGATTTTACCTTCTCGAGCATGGATCTTGAGGTATGCATATATAATTATTATTTTCTTGGAAATTATACAGGTTTTACGGTGAGGGGTTATATCCTTTGAGAAAAGAAGTGTTTTCTAAAAGCTTTGTTTTCGCCCACTCACACTATCTTGTTTTGTGCCCCTCCAGGTATTAATTGCTAAAGGCTCGTATGGACGAGGATTTATGGCATATTCCAGTTTAGGTGGCTACCTCTGAGGGTATGACTCTTGCCCATGCTACTGTACTTTACTTATGCTCTGAGATCGCGTGTGAAATGGGCTTAATCCCGCTCACCGTGCACCTCTGCTCTTAGACACTTTAGGTTTAAATTTATTCATATTTTTACACATCAGCACACTTTATGGCTTCGTCGCCTTCCAGGTGTCGGCCAGCATGGCTCAATTCGGAGTCCTAGTGGACGTTCCGGGTTGGGGTGTGTCAGTTTGGTATCAGAGCATAAGTTTGGGCAGTATGGCATTCATCACAGTGTGATGTGAGCATTTGCGGTTTTTGAGCTTAATGCTCGAATCTTGCCACCTCGTTGAATACGAAAAATGTGTTGGTTTTCCTGAGTTTGAGTAGTTTTGTTGACTTTTTAGAAAGTCAATTTGGCGAACCTTTATAGAATTAAAGCAAAGAATTTCTTTGCCAAGGGAAAGATGTGGATTTTGGGACGAGTGGACGGTCCTAAAACAGGGCTAAGGTATTGATATCGGTGGGTCACCAAGGAATTGTAAATTAATTTCATCACTATTCTCCAGCTGTCAGTATTAAATTTTTCGAGATTGGAAATCCGGAGCAGTTTTGATTCCTCGGCAATACCCGTTAGCATGCCATTTATTTAGGATTTCTACGAAGCTTACTTCATCAAGATTCCAAGATTTTCGAGGACGACGACATGGTATTAAAGTGGTAGCGTTCAGAAAAAGAAATGTCTGGGAGACAATCACTTATGGTTCCAATAGTATTAGTCTTCTTGATCGCATTAGTCATCATTTCGGCTTTTCAAGAGAAAGATTGACTTTTGTAAAGCTGTTCTAAAGTAGATTATTAGTAAATTCCTATTTCTGGTTTTGGTACATCTGAGCCATTATTAGTTTCCAAATCCCTTTTGGTGATGTACTCGTCATTTTGATGGGTATATGCACCTAAGTATGAGTTGTTTTGCCTACGATTAGTTTGAAATCTTCGAAGTAGTGAGTATTTCTTCCAGACTTATGAAACTTCCTTTACAGGACCAGTTTCTTCTTAGACATTAAAACCATCTACCTGAGTAGACTCTAGTCTGTAATCGGCCTATGGTGGCGCTACTAATTGATGATATTGTTCGATATCCAAGAACCGTTATTTAATATCTAAGAGGTATGATTTTGGATACCGAACACAGGTACTAGTATCTGGGAGCGATACCTTATGCAGAATATCGGTTCGCAGTTTCATAGTTACTTTTACCTTGTCACCTATCTAGGTAAGCATAACCTCTTATGCTAGCCATTTTGTTTACCTTCCCTAGTAGACAGTAGAATCGAAGTACGAGTAAATTTCTCACAGTTAGAGTGAGTGGAATATTGAGGAAGTTGTGAAAACCTTTAGGCCCGTGACTTGGTGAAAGGAAATATTATGGTACGTTTTGAGAACGTACATTCAGGCGACATATTTCAAAGTCTTATCTGAGATAATATCATCGCTTCATTTTCTCATATTACATTAGTTCCGTACATTTTTCGAGTGATTCACACCATTTGGAAGAACTTAGTTACTAAAGTTTATCGATTAAGAAGTTTATTTAATCAAGCCTCCCATTTAGGGAACTTTGAACCTTAGGATTGTACCTAGAATTTAACCACTTCCTTAAATGGCGATTAAAGCTATTATCCTCTACTTCGAGTTGACGATCTAGCTAACTTATCCTCGTAACTTGAGTTTCTTTCTTAATTTGCCTACTTTGTAGTAGCTTTTTCGACGACTTTCTTATTTACTTTGGTAATGAAACCTTATTCCTCAAACCTCAGTTTTGCTTAGATTGATAATTATCTTGGAAGGTATGATCTTCACAGACGGTATTCTTTTCTTATTCCAAAAAAGTTTTGAGAATGAAGGTCGAAATTCTCATAAAGTGTTGTGAATTCGAGTTGTCCTTGGTCTTATCAATTTTATCTACAATTTATTAGTGATTCTTCAATTTTAGTATCCTTCCTCATCTTTCAGCCGAAGAAAGTTAGTCTAGTTAGGAAGGTTGGATATAAATAAAGTTTTTGACAACCGAATTGTTGTCTTACATCATCATCGCTTACATTCTTCAATGATGTTAATTTTCGAAAATTCATGATGATATGTCCTTGGATATTTCAGTTGTGCAGAGGCAGCATGATAGATTACCATTCATATTTCTGATGTGTAGCACTGTTGGAATGAGCCATCTTATTCATGAGTTAAAGTCAACATTTATTATCTTTGCTTAAAGATCAAGTGACATCTTTTTGTGGATAATGCATCCCAAAGCACTTGTGAAGACAACTAAGTTAGAGGTGGGTTGTTGTTAACTTCTCTGCATGCTGTAATCTAAGAGCCTTTAGTTGAGATCTAATCAAATGTGGGGATATGAAAGGAATTAAAACTGAGGCTCCACTTGAGGTGTTGAAAAGAATTCTCAATTTAGGCGAGTTCCGCCGTTAGTTAGAGTAGAAAGGATGATTGAGGAAACAAAGTCCAAACTCCCTGGATAACTACAGTTTTCTATATGTTTTCTATCAGAGAATGATGACATTATGAGAGAGCTGCTTCTGGATTTCTATGCTAGTTTAGGTAAACAGAAACCATACCAGATTATCGTTTTGGCATAATTCTATCTCACTATGCTACTTGTTTCACTTCCAAGTCTTTGAAAATCTTTTAAGAGATTGAGTACTAGATTTTTGTTCAATATCATATTATTACCCTGAGACTAACGATTAGTTTAAAACTAGTTACTCAGATTTTAGTAGACGTGTTGCATTCTGTTCGTCCCACTATTAGTTTGGTTGCAGCATAACACTATGTTTATTTTAGTGTTTGTAATTACAATTACAATTCTGGCTTAGCTATGGTACCATTGGAGCCGATATACAGAGATTTTAAGCTCAGTGCATGATTGATAAACGCTTATCTTTGTTGAGGTTATGTGTAACTGTGGTTACGCTCCTGGTTATGAGCATAACATTGTTTGAGGAATGATATAAATATTTATGCACAATATGTGGTTTACCAAAAGAGTATTATGAGCAGGTATTTGAATGATCGAGGTTGTGATATAGAAAGTTATGACATTGAGGATATTGCCTGAGGAGATAGTGCGTGAGCATGATTGAGGTTTTGTTCTGACGAGGTATGTTTAATTCCCAATGAGGAGCAAGATGGTAATATTGCATCCTCGAGAATTTCTCACTAGATTGTTGAGACAACGATAAGTTATCGACATTACAGGCTGCTGACTGTAATATCGATGACTTGATTGTTGGATTCACTGAGCTAATAGGCAAGACCGCTTATCTATGGCGACACTTACTAATTAGCTATGGTTCAAACTTATTCTCGAAGTTCGTGGCACGAAAAATGTTTTAGTGAGGTCCATTTTTCAATTAAGTTTTGAATTTTGTGTGCAAGCATTTTCTACAAGATGATTCTATTTATATGAGTATTCCTGCTAGTGCAGAGGTTGGGAGAGTTATTTCTACTCTTGGTTTTAAATTTGACACAAGAGTTTGAATGGTAAGTTTTATGTATATATATTTTCAATATTTTAGATATGTAAAATTTTTCTTATGCTAATTTGTCGCAGTTGGTATTTTCGACTTTACGGTTTTACGAATGTTATACTACTACCTTTAAAGGAAGGAAGAAGGTATGAGTTTGGAGGCATGAAAGAGGAATAATAGAAAGAGGAAGAAATCAATTTCTCCCTTGGGTAAGTATTTAGATAGTTATACGTTTCCTACCCTTGAGAACTTATATTTTACAAGATATTTAAAATTTCGGGGACGAAATTTTTAATAGGGGGAAGATTGTGACGACTCGTCCCTGAAAATTAGGATTTTTATAATTTTAATAAGGGGATTTACGAAAATACCCTTCGAGGCACGTACGTTGACTGGGATTATTTACAGTGTCATATCACGTAAGCCTCCTTGGCATATTCTCGTAGTACTCGTCGGTACGGACGCTTGGGCGCAAACGGTTTGTGATTTGGAGCTATAACGAAGGAGTTATTGACGTTTGAAGTTGGGGACATTTTAGTAATTTAAAGGGTTTATATCACAAATGGTCCCTGAAATTGACCCCATCAATCATGATGGTCCCTGAAATTGAAAATCGATCAATGTAGTCCCTGAATTTTAACTCGTGAATCAATGTGGTCCTTCTGTTAGTGTTCCGTCCAAATTAACACTAAAAAAAGGTTAGAGAACCAATTTTTCATGATAAAATGACCAAAAAAAGGTTAGAGAACCACTTTTTTTTGTTTTTATTTTAGTTTTAGCACCAAATCCATGAAAAAATGGAGAGAAAAGTGAAGATGGAAAAAAGAAAAGAGAGGTAGTAAGTAAAATTATAAGTAACAGGGTTATTTTTGATCATTTTACCATGAAAAATTGGTTCTCTAACCTTTTTTTAAAGTTAATTTGGACGGAACACTAACAAAAGGACGAAATTGATTCGCGAGTTAAAATTCAGGGACTACATTGATCGATTTGTATAAGGGGGAAGATTGATGGGGTCAATTTCAGGGACCATTTGTGATATAAACCCTAATTTAAATAATTGTTGTAGAATTTCAGAAATTATGAATTTAATTTGGTGTGCCACTTGGGTGGCCCAGATTAAAAGGATAAGAAAATAAAAGGCTGAGATTTAAAGAAAAGAATACGAAATGAGATGAGGAATAAAGGGAAGAGAGAGAAAGAAAGTGGCCAATGAGGGAAGAAAGAAAGGAGGGAAAGGAGGGAGGTGAAGAGAGAGAGAGAGAGTCGGGTTCCCCTAACCCGTGTAACCCAACCCGTTCGGCCGGGACTATTCCAGCCAAATTCTACCTAATTTTCCGGCGATTCATGTCAAATTAACACTTAGGAAACACTCCATGATCTTCCCTCTATCAATTACAACTCAAAAATCATGGAGTTTGGCTTTGATTTGATGACAACCGCAGCCATGGGCGCGACGAACCCATGTCTTCAATCCTCCAAATCTGAAATGATTTTATCCAATTACCTCCAACAAAACCCTTCCCTAGATGACTGGAACAAAGCCCAAACAAGTGTTGGAGCATCTGGTTCGATTTAGGGACGAATTGGAGAACACCCACATATTGGGTTCCGTATGGATTTTGATGGAATTGAGGTGTTTCCAAGCTAAATTGGCCTTGGCCACATGTATGAAAGTTACTCTACTCATTGAGAACTTCATTTCTGCAAAATTTGGTAATTTTTGGAGATAGTTGGATTTTCTGGCGAGTCGGGGCGGCCGCCAGCCACCCGCGGCGGTACGTGCTGTGGCACGTGGCCAGTGGGCCGTCAATATTATTCTTAGGCTATGTTAGACGTCTTAAATTCAGTTTTGATAATCAAATGACGTAGATTAATCAATTGAGCCTAAATTCATTACAATACGTGGTTAGATGAAAATATGAATCGACGATCCGACTATTGGATCGTCACCAAACTTTGATACATTGTAATACGTAATATTTGAAGATCATAGGAACTTGCGGATTGGGAATCCGATGTACAGATCTTTCCGAATTGGATTTGGAAGTTCATAAAATAAAATGTTAACCGCCACTTGGTTTTGGCAATTGGCGGAGATCCGACCGTTGGATCGTATCGAAATTTTAGTATGTTATTTTAGAAGCTTAATGTGGATCTCTGAAGTTACGGATCGGAAATCTGAGATGCAGATCTTCCGGATCGAGTTGTGTAGGGTGGTGACCCTACCGTCGACCTTTGATCGATGGTTAACTTTAGTCAATGGGTCTTAAATCATTCTAAAATGTCCTGGCGAATATATTATATATGAATTACGTATTCTATTATTAAGAATTCTGAGGTATGATTCGATAATTGTTTTAGGCGCCGATCGTTCGGGACACCACGATGTTGGTATTAGGGAGTTGTAGAGCGGATTCCAGGTGAGTGGGCACTTTGATTTTCTATAATTATATATATGCCTTGTGTTTTCCCAGAAGAATTATTTAATTGGTTATATGCGTTGAATATCATGTTAAATGTTTATAAAGTAGAATACGTTTTTATTAGTTACATATGCTATGATTGGCGCTACGGATGCACAGGTAAGTATCAGGTAAGGTTATATATGGTTAATGTTAGGATGCATGTATTGGTGATACCTAGTGACATTTAGAGCTTCTAAATAAGTGGTTCCGACATAATCTTTTCATATAGACCACTGTAGGTGGTTCCGACATAATCTTGTCGTACAGACCACTATTGGTGGTTCCGACATAATCTTGTTATAGAGACCCCTACTATAGATTCAGCCGTACATGCCACATTAGGTGGATCCGGCTGATACATCTTTATACAGCCGTACATGCCACATTAGGTGGATTCGGCTTATACATCTTTATGCAGCCGTGTCTTTTTGCAGCCGTACATGCCACGTTAGGTGGATTCGGCTGATACGTTGTTTTCCATTAATTTATTAGTTGGGTTTTCTTATTTGTTTTGGTCAAAAGATTTGGCATGGTATGCTTATAGATTTTACCTTCTCGAGCATGGTTCTTGAGGTATGCACATATAATTATTATTTTCTGGGAAATTATACAGGTTTTACGGCGAGGGGTTATATCCTTTGAGAAAAGAAGTGTTTTCTAAAAGCTTTGTTTTCGCCCACTCACATTTTCTTGTTTTGTGCCCCTCCAGGTATTAATTGCTAAAGGCTCGTATCGACAAGGATTTGTGTCATATTTCAGTTTAGGTGGCTACCTCTGAGGGTATGACTCTTACCAATGCTACTGTACTTTACTTATGCTCTGACATCGCGTGTGAAATGGGCTCAATCCCGCTCACCGTGCACCTCTGCTCTTAGACACTTTAGGTTTAAATTTATTCATATTTTTACACATCAGCACACTTTATGGCTTCGTCACCTTCCAGGTGTCGGCCAACACGACTCGATTTGGAGTCCTAGTGGACGTTCCGGGTCGGGGTGTGTCATAAATTCAAGGAACAATATTGCTATAATTTTCTGTATAAAATCTAAGTTCAAAATGTTCTGCCCCTAAAGGATATATGAGTTAAAATAAAGGTAAGTGAATTTTTTTTTTTTTTTTAAATGAGTTTGGATATGATTTCAGAAGGAATTCAATATAATTTAGAAGAAATTGATGATGGTTACAGGAGGAGTTAGATTCAAGGACATGAACTCAAAGCTTAAATTATTCATGCATGGTGGTGGTCCTGGTGGACTCAGTGGTACTGGTTGTTTGCAGAAAGGGTTTATAATTTCCTGGCTCACCGTCAACTTTCATGTTCATCATTTTCTTCAGTAGGACAGCAGTCTTTAATTAACTTGATGGGGTAAGGCTGTGGAGAGGTCAGAGCTCCGAACTGCAAAACTAGTCTAAAGTCAACTTTAATGAGGTTGGTTTTTTTTTTTTTTTTTTTTTGAGCAAATAATGAGGTTGGTTATGACTGTGGAGAACCAGTGCACTTCAAGACGCTTTATTTCAGAATTTAAAAGTAAAAATTATTACCTAGGATGTTTTGGTTTTAACAGATCTTTTAAGTAGAGAGAGGTTTATCACTCAGTTGATTAACAACACTCATTCATACGCTTGAAGTTACAAGTTTGATTCTTCTGTCCTCCGATATTGCTTCTAAAATAAAAGGTCTCAAAAAATTTCAATGGAGAGATTTTAGAAAACAAAAAATGAATCCAAAATACTCACTATACCATTATGAAGAAACAAAATTTGTTAATTTTGCCAATTGTTAAAAGGACACCATATAGAAATGTCTTTTACACTATGTTTGGATGAAGAAATTTAAGATTACTAAAGAATTTTAAAATGATGGTAACTGAAACGATAGGATTTTATTTTCTAGAATTTGTCAATTTTCTTGTTTGATTAACCTAAAAGAACAATGAAATTGAATACGGAATTTTTTATAGGGTAAATTACATAGTAGCCCCTCAAGTTTAAGGTCTATTACAACCACATACAATATCTTTAAAACATTTCACTTTCATACATTTACTTATCATTTTATTTCAATTTCATACAACCGTTACATTTTTCATCCATTGATCCGTTAAGTGCTGACGTGGTTGCCACATTTGTGCCACGTGGCTGCCAAATGTGTGCCACGTGGCAAAATAATAATTTTTTATTTTTTTTTCAGGTAAATTACAAAAAACTACCTCAACTATTGGGTCATTAACAGTTTCATACCTCGTCTTTAAAAAGTTTCAATGTTATACCTTATCTTCGAATTTGTTGCAATGTCATACCTTCCGTCAGTTGTCTGTCAATTCTTCTGTTAAATGCTGACTTGGCATGCCACGTGGCACACTTTATATTAAAAAATTATTAAAAACTTAAAAAAATATTAAAAAATTAATTAAATATTAAAAAAAAAAATTCCTTCTCTTTTTTTTTTTCTCTTCTTCTCTCTCCTCCTGCTGCTTCTTCTTCTTCCTTTTCTTCTTCGTCCGTCCCCCCCCCCATCCCAATCCCCTGCAAACCCAGAAAGAAGAAGGAGGAAGAGGAAGAAGAAAAAAGAAAAAAGAAAAAAAAACAGTTCGTCCGTCCCCTCCCCCCCATGAAAAAACCCAACCCTCTGCAACCCAGAAAGAAGGAAGAAGAAGAAAGAGAGAGAGAGAGAGAGAGAGAGAGAAAGAGAGGGAAAAAAAAAACAAGTTTCGGCCCTCCCCCCAAACGTGTCGAGAAGAAGAAGAAAGAAAGAGAGAGAAGAAAAAAAAAAGGAAGAAGAAGAAGAAGAAGAAGAAGAAGAAGAGAGAAGAAGAAAAAAAAAAAAAAAGTGTTTCGACTCTACCCAGAAGAAGAAGGAGAGGAGAGGAAGAAGAAGAAGAAAAAAAAAAAAAAAAAAAAAAAAAAAAAAAAAAAAAAAATTATGGCCCTGCCCAGAAGAAGGAGTAGGAGAAGGAGAAGAAGAAGAAGGAGGAGGAGAGAGAAGAAAAAAAATTGTTTAATATTTTATTAATTTTTTGATATAAAATGGGTCCCGTCACTTGCCACATCAGCATTTTAATGGAGGAATTGACGGAAGACTGACGGAAGGTATGAAATTGAAACAAATTCGAAGATAAGGTATGACATTGAAATTTTTAAAGACGATGTATGAAACTGTTCTCGTTCTTCTTCTTCTTCTCTCTTCTTCTTCTTCTTCTCTTCTCCTTCTCTTTCTCCTTCTTCTTCTTCTTCTTCTGAATTTTCTTAATTAAAAAAATAAACAAAATAAAAAAAAAAACCCCTAAACCATACGTCTCCCCGTACCCCCCAACAAAAACCCAAATGTTCTTCCCCCACCCCCTCCCCTCCCCCACGACCCCGAAACCCGACCACACCCCCCGCGACCCCAAAACCTGACGGCACCCCCTGCTGCGACCCTAACCCAGAACCCGATCCCTTCACCCACCATTTTCTCCCCTATGCAACTCCAATCCCTTCTTCTCCTCTCCTCCCCGCAACCCCAAAACCCAGAAACCTTATCCCCCTCCTCTCTTCTCCCCCATCTTCATCTTCTTCCCCCTGCAACCCCCACCTGCAACCCAGAAAAAAACAAAAAACAAAAAACCCAGATCTCGTTATCGGATTTTGCTATTTGGATAAATTTTTAAGAAGAAAAGAGGATCTAAAATGTAAAGTTTGGATCTTTGTGTCCTGCCCGGTCTTCTCCTTACCTTTGCCTTCTTCGAGTTCTTCTTGCTCTTGTCTATCTCATAGCTCGTCTGGGTCGGACGGCGGAGATGAATTGGCAAATTGTGTGTCTCATTGAAGATTGGTGCGAGAGGGTGGGTGCGGAAGGATGGGTGGGGGGATGGAAGGGGAAAGTGGGTCGGGGGGAGGGTGAGCGCTGGGTTCTGGTTTTTGCAAAGGGGTTCACGGGGGTGGGTTGTCTTTCAGCTTTGTTTTTTTTTTTTTGGGAAGGTTAGATTTTTTTAAAAAAAAAATTATTATTTTGCCACGTGGCACACATTTGGTAGCCACGTCAACACTTAACGGATCAATGGATGGAAAATGTAACGGTTGTATGAAATTGAAATAAAATGATAAGTAAATGTTTTAAAGATGTTGTATGGGGTTGTAATAGACCTTAAACTTGAGGTGCTACTATGTAATTTACCCTTTATTTTTAAACTCTCAATTATAGAAATTGGGAAATAACACCTATTTACATGGAATTTAAACTTGAAAATTGGACGTTCCAAATTCCAAGTTTTTTTTTCCACGCAGAAATTCTAAATTTCTATGTTTATAAAGCCAAACAAAGGAATTGGTGCATGTCAATTTATAAATTTGGACTTTTATCCAAATTTCAAGTTTATTTCCCTCATCCAAACATAATGCTACTTATTCGAATAATGATTCATATTAAGTACAAATAATTTGAACATTGCATTTCATCGGTAGTTGAACATTAGAGACATTTTTGTTTTTTAGTGGACAACATTAGTACTAAATTTTTTTTTCCTTATAAGTGCATGAAATTTGTTTATGCGCAGTTAAAGTAGGTCCAATGTTTTAAAAGGCTCGTTTCAGGGCGTGCCTAGGCGCCCTGTGAGGCTGGACTTGAGGGTTGATGCCTCTGTTTTGAGGGAGTGGACGGAAGGTGGCGGAAGGCATCGCCGGAACCGCCTAGGCAAGCCTCAAGGGATTTTGTTTTCTTTTTTCTTTTTTTTTTACTCCCAAACCCAAATTTTGGGTAGGGTTTTAATTGCCTCGTATCTCTTCCTTGCACTATCGTTTCTCTGCTTTTTTTTCTGTTTTTTATTTTTTTATATAATGGATGTGTGTGCTGTCTGTGTGCATTGTTATATGTGTGCTCATTGTGCTTTTCATCCTCTATTATATATATATATATATATATATATAATATATATGTGTATATTTATAATATATGTGTACGCTCAGTGTATATATTTTAAAAAATTTAGGTCTCGCGAGGCTTCGCCTCACGTCTAGGGGCTATCCCTCAGACACCTCGCCCACGCCTCACGCTTTTAATACATTGAGTAGGTCTTAAGTTTGAGTAATATCAAAGGCGAGGATTGTATATTTTTAGTAAATTCGATACCTAATCATGATTAGCCCACTATTATGGAGTATTTTGTTGTGCTACTACTGGTGCTTTGTAATATCTTATTGCTTGTCAACATATAAAAAATACAAATAATTAGTTATAATAAAATGGGATGAATAATAATTCCGTAAACCTAAAGAAACTTTGTCTTTGTTTTAATCCTTAAGTTTTTATTAGGGAACCAAACTTGATATATACTTTTGAAGCCAAATGGTTGAGTTGGAGAGACTTACATTTTAATATGGCACCTTAGCTTCTCAAGTTATTAATAGAATTTCATGCGATAAATTTAATATACCACGACATTTTGTTATTGATCCAAAATGCCACAAGGCATTTTGAAGAATGTTTATAAGTCCGCCAAATTTGGATAAATGAAGAAATACTTCCCCATGTAAGTGGCCGACCCTTTACCATAGTGGTGGAAAAATGTTGAGCCCTTGCATGACGGCGTGGTTTCAAACTCCGTCAATGACTAATCTAACATCTAATCTAACAAAATCTATCATTTGACAAAAAAAAAAAAAAGACTTCCCCATGGGGTTTGATTGCAATGGATTCCAATCTTTTCCTGTGGACCAATCTCCCTTGGCATTGGTTAAAGATATGCTTCATAAATATTGGATAATATTTGGGCTATGGAAAGTACTCAGAATACCATAATGCTTATTATTTTCAATCCCCAAAATGGAATATCAACACCATATAACTTATTTCTTCTAATTTCCCTAACCTCTAAACCTTCCTTTCTTACTTTAACATAGGTACCTTGAATCTTGTGATTTATCCACTCCAACCTAATCCTAAACATAGGTACCTAGTCAGAATATACCAGTCGAACATAGAGAGATCGCGGAAGCAGTAGAAGAGAAGATACCATGTAGAAAGCAGAGATTGAAGAATTGCAAATGAAGGCTCAAGAGTAACAGGAAGCACGTAGAGAGAGAGGAATAGCAAGATTTCTGTAATTCTCATTAGTTGAACAAATGAATCTTTACAGCAGTTTTTAAAGCTTTCCTTTTCTTACTCACGGAGTTAGCTAAAGCTAAGTTAGCTAACTGTTCTAACAATATAACAACTAACAGACCAGCTTCATCTTTTGACACATGGCAGCATCTCAAACCTTGATATCCTTGATATCTTTACACAAACGAGCCCTTACTACTCGAAAATGTTATCTTATTACTTCCTCTCATGGAAGCGGAGAAGCTTTTCAGTCTTCATGTTTGATAGAAAGAAGTAGAATGATCTCTTTTTCACTTAAGGCGAATGTATGAACCAAACACGTAAGCGATTGATGCTTTCGTGGGAAGCAATCTGAGGTGGATTCAATACAAGAAGCATTTACATATCCTATGATTCTAACTAAAGTATACAGCCAAAAAGAAAACAGCTATTTAGCAAACAATCACAGCTTCGTGTACAAGTACTCCCAAACATGCATGTATTTACAAATCCAAAAGGATGATTAATCAAAGTTGTTAATCCATAACTGGTTTCATCTGCAGGTAGGTAAACTCCTTTCATTTAATTAAATGGGATTGATTAAGCGCGAAAATGTTAGTTTAGTGGAGTTCAAATGCGTGTCCCGTGTCAAAAAACATGTTGATGGGAAAGAGAGGTTGTAATTTGTTTATTCCCTAACATTGCAATGTAGCGGGGAACCCACTCATTGAAGGAGTACCACAAATGGGATAATGGGGGAAGAAATTTCAAAGTCGTTTTGACTTGGAATGAGTAATTTGAGGACCGTTTAAGAAACAACAATGTTATATGGGGGAGAAAAGAAAAAGGAAACAAAAGCCATAAAGGAAAGTGGCAAGTTCCATGAGATATTGGGAACCACTTTGGCACTACTAAAAAGAATAGATGCAATCTAGCCTCCAGATTGAACTCAGTCAGAACCATTATGCTTTGGACTTTAGCTTTTTTACTTTAGGATGGACTGTTCATCACTTGGTGGGAAAAAATGTTATGAAAATCCAACATAAAACCTCTCACTTATAAGTAAAAAGAAATACCACTAGACCATAGTACTAAGTGGCCATTCTAAATGACTGGTTAATTGCTTAAGAATTGCAGTTGTAATTAATCAGTGTTGGTTACATACCTAAATTACACTTGATGTAATCCTATACATTGTACATGATTTCCACAATTTAATCAGTGAAAACCGTACACTTTACATGGTATCAATAGTTTAAGTTGCCCTACATTTCTGGAAACCCTAACCCTAGCCCTTCCTGGCCCATGTTCTCCTTCTTCCTCAGCCGACCTTCCTCTCTCTCCCATGGCATCCAGATGTTATTATTATTAGTGTTTTTCATTTTCATAACTCATATGGTTGAACCCAATAAGTTTTCTAATTTTTTTAGCTTTGGAGTTAAAATGGTCATTGTACAATTAGAGAAACAAGTCTATTGGATTAGATGATATTTGAAAGGGAACTGACAGTAGGGCAAGCTATATAACATATGGCCCTTTGGCCCTGCTCTCTCAATTAAGCATATATACGTGAGCAAGTAAATGACTTGCCATTATGGACAATGCTCGTCTCTTTCTCTTGACCCTTTGACAGTTAACGCGATATTGAGACCACTCTCATACAAAATAAAAGACTTAAATCGATAAGAATATATTACTAGACTAAACCTATAACACCTTAAACTTTTGAACCTAAATCTAATTAGAGATTTGTTTTCCTCACTTAAATCCAGGTTAATGAGTCTTAAACTATCACTTATCTTTGCCAGTACTTCAATCAAGATTCATGCATATAGGTCCTATTACATGGAGAAGAATTCCGTCATGCTGTGTATGTCTCTCTCTTTATCACATATGTAAACACAATACGGTTATTATGAGGGAAAGTGCTCAATTGATAGTACATGATTAACGAGAATCATTTCCATAGCACATGTAGTGGCGGGGCATGATTTTACAACAATGAAGTCAAGAAGAAAAAACACAGGATGTAATTCAGTATTGTCTACTCACTCTTTAGTTTTTCTTTTCAACCGTTTATAGTGGTTAGAGACAAAAATATACATGGGTTGTCGGGGTTATGTGCAACCGGTGTCCCATCTTAGTCTATTGACATAATTTTTTTATAATATTATGTTACTGACACAAAACGTGTTGAACTTTGAGTGTTTGTTGTATTGTAATTCATGAGGGCTTAAGCCAAATAATACAAGATATATATGAAGGACCAAAAAGGGATCAGCTACTCTGCAGCACTGCTGCTGACCAACAAGAAAGAGCCGAAAGGAAAGCTAGAAGGGCCAACCATACCCTAACAGCATGGGACTAAGATACAAGCATGGACATAAAGATACAACAACTCTAGAAGATCAAACTAGGTGAAAAGATGACAGAAAAAGGACACCAACCACCCAGCTACTAGTCTAGCCATACCCGGGAGCCATACCGAAACCTTAGCCATACCCTAAACACTTTCAATACCCACCCTCAAGCTGGATCCAGGAGGTTAATGGAACCAAGCTTGAGAAGAAGACGTTGAAACTGAGTTGTAGGTAAAGGTTTAGTAAAAACATCGGCTAGTTGATCCATGCTTTTGACATAGTGAGTTTGGATTACTTGAGATTGCACTTGAGCACGAACATAATGACAGTCCACTTCAATGTGTTTGGTGCGTTCATGAAACACGGGATTGGATGCAATATGCATTGCAGCTTGATTGTCACAGTACATGAGCATAGGTTCCCTTGTTTGAAACCCTAAATCACTGAGAAGACCCTTAAGCCAAATTAGCTCGCACGATGTGGATGCCATTGATCTATATTCAACTTCTGCACTAGATCGCGCAATGACACTTTGCTTCTTACTCTTCCAGGTTACCAGATTTCCTCCCACAAACGTACAATAGCCCGTGGTGGACTTTCTGTCAATCTGGTTCCCTGCCCAATCAGCATCGCAGTAACCAATAACTTGAGTGTGATCATTCTTTTTCATGAGAATACCTCTTCCAATCGAACCCTTTAAATAACGCAGAATTCTCTTAACAAGATGGAGATGATCTGTTGTAGGGGCATGCATGAATTGGCTGACTAGACTCACTGCGAATGTGATGTCTGGTCTTGTGATAGTTAAATAGATTAACTTGCCTACCAACCTTTGATAGTAACCAATGTTAGACAAAGCAGTGCCATTTAGGCTAAGTTTGAGCTTGCTGTCGAGTGAAGTGTGCACTGGTTTAGCATCCTTCATATTGGTCTCATCCAGGAGATCAAGAATATACTTCCGTTGGTTTAGAAACAAACCTTTACTTGATGAGGCCATTTCTATTCCCAGGAAGTACTTTAATCTCCCTAGATCTTTGATGGAGAACTTCTGCTGGAGGCAGATCTTGAGATGTGAGATTTCTTCAGCATTGTCCCCAGTGATGATCAGATCATCGACATAGATCAACACTACAAGTTTCCCAACCATTCCTGTTCGAACAAACATTGAAGAATCTGCATGACTTCTTTGAAAACCAGCTCCTTCAAGGACAGAACTTAGCTTGGCAAACCAGGCTCTTGGGGATTGTTTTAAGCCATAGATGGATTTATGTAATCTACACACCATACCATCTTCATTATGCTGTGGATGCCCTGGAGGTAACTTCATGTAAACCTCCTCTTCGAGATCTCCATGTAAGAACGCATTCTTCACATCCATTTGATAGAGAGACCATCCTTTGTTTATAGCAACGGACAATAACACCCTTACGGTGTTCATCTTAGCAACAGGGGCAAATGTTTCCTTGTAGTCCACGGCATAAGTTTGAGTAAATCCTCTAGCCACCAACCTAGCTTTATGCCTCTCAATCGATCCATCTGAGTGAAATTTGATCTTGTAAATCCATTTGCTACCAACTGCCTTTTTTCCTGGTGGTAGTTTGACCACACTCCAGGTGTTGTGAGAGTTGAGAGCATGCAGTTCTTCCTTCATTGCATTTCTCCACACTTCTTGGCAGCTTGCTTCTTGAAAGCTTTGTGGCTCACTTTGGTTGGTGATGGTGTTTAAGTAGGCTGCATATGGCTTTGATAGCTGCTGGTAGGACATAAAACACTCCATTGGATGTCTAACGGAGTAAGTAACATAATCTTGAAGTCTGGTAGGAGGCTGCCTTGCTCGCACTGGATTCCTTCTACCTTGAACCTGTTGAGTTTCTTCTGTTGACAGAACTCTCTCTTCATGAAGGATTTCTTCATGATGCACATGTTGGTTAGGTGTGGATTGATCAGTTTGATTTTCATCAGATGAGTGTGAGACATTGTGAGGCAGTGTCTCGAGTGAGGATTCCTCGGCTCTTGGTAAGGGAAATAAGTCAAAACAAGACTCCCCGTGTAGATCATTAGCAGACAGTTTGCTAAAAAAAGGTTGTGCTTCATCAAAACGAGCATCCCTTGAAACTATAACTTTCCTTGACTCAGGACTATAGCACTTATAACCCTTTTGAGTTGAAGAGTATCCAAGAAACAGACATTTTTTAGCCCTGGGATCCAGCTTATCCCTATGCTGAGATTGAACATGAACATAGCAGGTGCATCCAAAAATTTTAAGGTGTGACAGATTAATGTCTCTTCCTTTTAGAGCTTCCATGGGAGATTTGAACTCCAACACTCGACTTGGCAATCGATTCACAAGATATGCAGCTGTCATGACCCCTTAGGACCAAAATTTCTTTGGTACATTCATGTGTAACATTAGTGCCCTAGTTTTTTCAAGTAGGTCACGGTTTTTTCTCTTGGCCTTTCCATTTTGCTGAGGAGTACCAACACAGCTGGTTTGATGTAGAATTCCATTACTGCTTAAATATTTTTTCATGAGTTGTGATATATACTCCGAGCCATTATCAAATCTTAGGGTTTGAATTTTTGAATCAAAATGGTTTTTGACAAGATTATGAAAGTCCATGAAAGCTTCAACAACTTCATTCTTAGATTTTAAAAGGTATAACCATGTAACTCTCGAGAAGTCATCTATGAAAGTTACAAAGTACTTATACCCATCAAAAGACTCAAAAAAAGGTCCCCATACATCTGAATGAACAATTTCAAAAACCTGTTTGGTTCTATCTAGAGAAGAACTAAACCCTAACCTAGTAGCTTTACAAAAATGACAGGTATCACACTGGATTACTTCTTTACACAGATTTGGGAACAAGGTTGACAAAATGTGTTCGGAAGGATGAGCAAGTCTTTGATGCCACAGGTTTTGTTCTTGACTTAGTTTGGTTCTGGCCTGAAATCCTTTGAGAGGAGACATCTCCTTGGATAAGTAATAGAGACCATCTAAAAAGAACCCTTCACCAATCTTCTTCTTGGTAATTTGGTCCTGAAAAACGACAGTGTGAGGAGAGAAAATAACAGAGCAATTTAGGGCATGAGTGATCCTTCCAACTGAAAGAAGTTGAAAAGGAAAGGATGGAACATATAGGGCCTTAGACTCTATTTTGTCAGACACAAGATGAATTTTTCCCATTCCTAGTACTTTAGCTCCCTCACCATTGGCAACTGACACAAGAGAAGGAGTACAAAGTTTTTCAAAATCATGAAGCTGATGAAATTGATTGGTCATGTGATCTGTGGCACCGGAATCTATAATCCATAACTCATGTAATTTACTTATATTTAAGGCAGTATTGAAGGCAGATAAGATACCTTGAACATTGTGTTGAGATAGTTTTTTCGAGTCAGCTAGAAAACCAGCAAACTTCCCCAGCAATGCAGATGAGTTGCTACTTCCTGAGGTGTTGACTTCATCACTTCCAGAGACTTCTTTCTTCATTTGAAGATACGCAGCGAACTCATTTATGAGAGTGGTGGGATTGTTAGTGAAGTTATGAAGTTCCTCAGAGCCTTTGGTGGACACACCTGATGCATGGTTTGCTTTGTAATTCAGGTACTGAGCTTTCTTCTGACTGAATCTCTCACCCTTCATGAAGTCTGGTTTGAGTTCTGGATGAAGAATCCAGCAGTTATCTTTCACATGTCCAGTGGCATCACAATGCTTGCATTTGAGATGAGGATTTATGCCCTTATACTTCTTGTCACTAGAGAGATGCCTCTTGTCGTTGGAAAAGTAAGCTCTAGCATCAGACGCAGAAGTTGATGTGGTAGACTTCATAACCCTCTTTCTCACTTCTTCCCTCTGGATGGTTGCACACACACTGGCAAATGAGGGAAGATCTGGATTCATGAGTATATGACTGCGCAAGTCCTCATATTCAGATCCCAGACTAGACAAGAGTTGAAAGATTTTGTCTTCTTCTGCTCTTTTCAGAATGATAGTTGAATCTGTTGAATGAGGACGATACACTTCCAATTCATTCCACATCTTTTTCAAGCTTCCAAGGAGTTGCACGAACGGTTTCCCGTCTTGTTGTATGCTTGTAATATCCTTTTTTAGCTGAAACACACGGGCTGCATTGTTTTGGTTTCCATACATTTCTTTCACAGACTCCCATAGCTGGAAGGAAGATTCAGAGTAGCTGAATATCTCAGCTATCTTCCTTTCCATGGAATTGAGGAGCCATGACATGACAAGCTGATCCTTGCTGAGCCAGGTCTCATATGTGGGAGCAGAATCATCCGGAGCTTCAATGCTTCCATTTATGAAACCTAGTTTTGATCTTCCACCGAGAGCAAGAGAAACTGCCCTAGACCATGGTAAGTAGTTGAACTCATTTAGAAGAACTGAACTCAACCTTTGATTGGGATTAACATCTATCTCGGGTTGAGCATGAGTACTAACTCCCAGTGAGCTATCAGCCTCGGACTCGAGAATGGGATTATCGTCTGCCATGAAGAAACAGCAACAAGGTTTTACAGAGACAGGTTATTCCTGCTCTGATACCATGTTGAACTTTGAGTGTTTGTTGTATTGTAATTCATGAGGGCTTAAGCCAAATAATACAAGATATATATGAAGGACCAAAAAGGGATCAGCTACTCTGCAGCACTGCTGCTGACCAACAAGAAAGAGCCGAAAGGAAAGCTAGAAGGGCCAACCATACCCTAACAGCATGAGACTAAGATACAAGCATGGACATAAAGATACAACAACTCTAGAAGATCAAACTAGGTGAAAAGATGACAGAAAAAGGACACCAACCACCCAGCCACTAGTCTAGCCATACCCGGGAGCCATACCGAAACCTTAGCCATACCCTAAACACTTTCAATAAAACGCTACTACAACAGTGTACATGAGTAGAGGAATTGAGTTGCTCTCCACGGTTGGCTAGTAGTATTCTCCATAAACCAACATGGTACGATTCAAACACATGAGATGACTTAATTAATTGCTTTCTCTCATTATACGACAAGTACATGATTGAACCAACAATACCACTTATAATTCAATTAGTTTCAATTGACTATGAGAACCACTACCTAAACACTATATTACATACAAGTTGATCAGTTGGATGCTACTATACATCCACAATTGGTAGATAATCGCATGACAAATAAGGCCACTTATTGTGAGTATGAATGGGGAAAGAAATGATCTTGAATGTGCTTATAAGTAATTGGGCTACTCTTCATATTGTCAATTGGTTTTTTGGTAGAAACTCAACTTTCTTCACATGCTCCACGTCACCCGATTTGTGTTGTCCACGTGCTAGGCAGGCTTAAAAATCCATATCACGTGAGGGGGCGTGTTGAGAATATGAATCCCACATCAGGGAAAGAAGGGATGTTGTATGTACTTATAAGTAATTGTGCTACTCCTCATATTGCCAATTGGGTTTATGATAGAACCTCAACTTTCTTCACCATGAAAAGAGTGTGGTTGAGATAAAACATGACTAATTAGACAACTATCCAACATGTAAAACCATACTGAAGAGTACTAAATCTTGCAAAGTACCACGAGGAAAGAACCACACCACTCTCTAATAATTTTGCAATTATTGGCAAAGAAGCCGTGCTCTGAGTCACCTCCAACAAAAATAAAACTTTTTCCTCATAGTCCTTTACCAAACGCACACACAAAAGCCGCATACAAAAGGCTCTCCTCGACATAAAAAAAAGAGAGCAACTACAACCACGAAGACTATCATCAACAAAGTGAGATATCGGACATAGAAACAAGAAGGGAAGATATTAAGAAGGATTGAACTCCAAGGCCAAAGACAAGGGTCGACGATGGTATGTTTTTTCTTCATTTTTCTCTGTGGCGGCAAGGGTTTTTAATAAATAGAAAATAAACACTTCTATGGCCCATCTCTCACTCTCACCATCACCGCCGCCACCTCGCCCCATTACCATCTCTACCATCACCACCCCATCACCATCATCGTTGTCACTACCTACTATCACACTGTCACCTCCACCATCACTAGCATTTGTTTACTACATAGCTCATTCATACGTTGATGCCTTTTATAAAAAAATTACAATCTACATTACTACATAGGTGGGCATCAGATGGTTCGATTTTGCTAAGTAGTTGACTTTAGATGTACATATATAAAGTTCCTTCATACTCATAGGTTAAACAAATAAGAAACTTCTCAAATTAAAGTAGATTTCATCATTGAGGTCATTAGCTAAACATGGAAGATGTTAGACAAATAGGAAAGTAGTTAGACTTAAATTGTAATTGTACTCCTAACTTGTAGGAGGAATCCTTGCTGCTCAAGGAATGTATTTGTATATATATATACGCTTTCACGTATCAATAATATTATTCAGCCATATATTATTTTTCCACATGGTATACAGAGCAGGTTCAAAACCCTAGCCCTATTTTTTCCTTTTTTTTTCTCGGCAGCCACCTCTGTCATTCTTTATGGCCGAGTCTTCTTCCTCTGATGGTCCCTTTTACATTCATCATTCCGACCACCCAAACCTTGTTCTTGTCTCCAAAAAATTAAATGGTGATAATTATACCTCCTGGGCCCGTGGCATGCAAATTTCCTTGAGTGCCAAGAACAAGCTTGGCTTCATCAATGGCGATGTACAGGAACCTTCTTCCTCCGACGATCCTAATGCTCACGCGGCTTGGCGTCGTTGCAATGACATGATTCTTTCTTGGCTTCTTCATTCCTTGGAACCTGATCTTCAAGAATCCGTTCTTTTTAACACCACTGCCAAGGATGTGTGGGACGATCTTCACGAACGGTTTTCTCAGAGCAACGCGCCTCGCGTCTTCCAACTCAACCGTGAGCTTGCTACTATTTCTCAAGGATCTTCTTCTGTCTCCATTTATTTTACTCGCCTCAAGGTTCTTTGGGATGAGCTCTTGCCTCTTATAATGACGGTTGCACGTGCTCTTGTGGTACCAAGTCTGAACGGCAACACCTTATGCAGTTCCTCATGGGTCTTCATGACTCTTTTTCTGCTGTTCGTGACCAAATCCTCTTGATGAACCCTTTACCTACTGTTCGCTAAGCATGTTCTTCTGTTTCTCAGGCCGAGAAGCAACGGTCCTTGGGCTCCTTCCGTCCCGCCGACTCCCCTGCTGCCATGGCTGTTCGAAGTTCTTCCCGCACCACCTCCGCCAGACCTCCGCTCCATTGCACCTACTACGACTATGATTTCCATACTCGTGAGACATGTCACAAGCTGCATGGGTATCCCGTTGGCCACCCTCTTCATGGGAAACCTTGGCGTCCCCCACGCCGTGCGACCACTTTTGGCGGTTCCTCTCGCAACCCTATTGCTGCTTCTTCTGCTTGTGGCGCCCTAGCGCCTTCACGCCCTTCCAGCAGCTCATGGCTCTCCTCTGGCAGCCACTCTAGCGTCTCCACCCCGCACTCTTCACCCTCTGCCCACCAGGTACACAGCTCTCCCACCCTTCAAGACCTGCAGCTCGCCATGCCCAATCTGTCCGCTGATCAATACACTTGCCTCATCGCTGCACTTAACGATTCCGCCGCCCCATCATCTCCTCAAGTCCATGTCGTCTCTAGTACTGACTTCGCCCAAGGTTTGTTGCATGTTGCCCCATGTCATGGTCGCTGGATCCTTGACAGTGGCACCACAGACCATATTACTTCCTCATCTTCCAATTTAGTTTATACTTCTGCTTTCCTTTTGCCGCCCGTCTCCTTGCCTAGTGGTGCCATGGCTCCCATTACTTTAACTGGCACTCTTCGCTTTAATTCCTCGATTGCTTTGAAAGATGTTTTATGTGTTCCTAATTTTAAAGTGGATCTTTTATCAGTTGGTAAGCTTACAGATGGTTTATTTTGTTCCATGACTTTTTTTTCCCGTCTTGGTGTGTTTTGTAGGACTTGGTTTCGAAAGCGACGATTGGTGTGGGTAAGCGACGTGGCGACCTTTACTACCTCGTTGCCCTTACCTACCTCCCCACCCGCCCACCTCTCTGCAACGTCATCACCATACCCTCATTCCTCTGGCATAGACGCCTCGGTCATCCCTCTTCTGCTCGTTTACAAGTTTTAGCTTCTAGTTTTCTCAAATGTTCTTTGGATTCTAGTCATGTTTGTGATATTTGTCCTTTGGTGAAACAAACTCGTCAACCTTTTGGTTTAAGTTCAATTTCAACGACTTTTCCTTTTTCCTTAATTCATTGTGATATTTGGGGTCCCAATCGTCAGTCCTCCCTTACTGGCGCTCATTATTTTTTTACTATTGTGGATGCTTTTTCTCGTTTTACCTGGGTCTTCCTAATGAAGCATAAATCTGATACTCAACAGATTCTCAAACATTTTTTTTCCTTATGTTTCCACCCAATTTAACACAAACATTAAAAGCATTTATACCGACAATGGTGGGGAATTTTATTCTCTTCGCCATTTTTTCTCTGACCATGGGGTTGTTTTTCAAACTTCTTGCGTTTACATGCCCCAACAAAATGGCGTTGTTGAATGCAAACACTGGCACCTTCTTGAAACTGCTCGGGCCCTTCGGTTTCAACCCCACCTTCCCCTCCAGTTTTGGGGTGACTGTGTCCTCACTGCCGCCTATACCATCAATCGTCTTCCTACCCACCTTCTTAAACACAAAACACCTTTTGAAGTCCTTCACAATAAACCTCCGCTCTATGATCACTTCCTTGTTTTCGGTTTTTTAGCCTATGCCACATCCTTTCTTCCACCCACTAAGTTCTCTCCCAGGGCTCACCGTTGTATCTTCATTGGTTACCCTGCTGGCCAAAAGGCTTATAAACTCTATGACCTTGACTCACATCGCACTTTCAATAGTAGGGATGTCATCTTCCATGAGAACTTTTTTCCTTTTGCTTCCCCTCCCACTACCCCTGTCACGAACCCCCCATCTTCAAACATTCCCCTACCCATTCCTCCCTTAATGGATGTCCCTTTTCCCACCCCACACCCTGCTCCACCACCTCCTTCCTCTGTACCTATTTTTCACCCGCCTCCTGACACACTTCCCATCCCCGCACCGCCTAATCCTATTCCCCCACCCACGGCCCCACCACCTCCTCCGCCCATGCCCTCTACTGCACCCTCTCCCTCTTTCTGTGTATCTTCCCGCTCCCATGCACCCCCACCTTACCTAAAGGACTACGTTTGCTCGCAGGTGATTCTGCCCCCACACCCGTCCTCGTCTTCGCCACCAGGTTCTGTCCTTAGGCACGTGGTATCCCCTCTGTAATTATGTTTCTTACCAACATCTATCTCCACACCATCTTTCATATATCTACTCTATGAGTCGGGGTGTTGAACCCTCTTCTTTGGCAGAGGCTGCCAGTGATCCTAATTGGCATCGTGCTATGAGTGAGGAACTGGATGCCCTTCATGCCAACCATACTTGGACCATGACTACCCTGCCCACCGGCAAAGTTCCCATTGATTGTAAATGGGTGTACAAACTTAAGAATAATTCTGATGGTTCTATCGAGTGCTACAAAGACCGTTTGGTTGCCAAGGGCTTCACACAGGCTGCAGGTATCGATTATCATGACACATTCTCTCCTACTGCTAAAATGATCATTGTGCGCTGTCTTCTTGCCCTTGCTGCTAGTCGTTCTTGGTCTTTTCACCAACTCGACGTCAACAATGTTTTCTTACATGGCGATTTAGATGAGGAAATCTATATGTCTCCTCCTCCTGGTCTTCGAGGACAGGGGGAGAATCTTGTGTGTCGCCTCTACAAGTCTCTTTATGGCCTCAAGCAAGCTTCTCGTCAATGGTTTGCCAAGTTCACTAGTGCCATTCTTTCTGCTGGATTCCAACAATCCAAAGCTGACTATTCCTTGTTTATGAAAAAGTCAGGTACTTCGTTTACAACCTTGCTCATTTATGTGGATGATATTGTGATGACAGGCAATGATGTGGGTGCAATTGATTCTTTGAAACTTTTTCTCCACAATCTTTTTCGGACTAAGGATCTTGGTGATTTAAAGTACTTTCTGGGTATCGAGGTTTCTCGGTCCAAACGTGGCATTTATATTTCTCAGCGTAAATATGCCTTAGACATTCTCAAAGATTATGGCTTCTTGGGAGCACGACTCATTTCCTTTCCTATGGACGATACAAAACTGTCTGATAAAGGGGAACTTCTCAAGGATCCTGAAAAGTATCGGCGTCTAGTAGGACGGTTAACTTATCTCACAATAACTCGGCCTGATATCACCTACCCTGTACATGTTTTAAGTCGGTTTATGCATGAGCCGCGTACTCCTCATATGGATGTGGCACTTCGAGTTGTTCGTTATTTGAAGTCTACTCCGGGTCAAGGCTTACTTTTTCGTTCTGACAATCAAATCAAGTTGACTGCCTTTTGTGATTCTGATTGGGCGGGGTGTTCTATTACTCGTCAGTCGACTACTGGCTACTGTGTTTTCTTGGGAAATTCTTTGATTTCATGGCGGACGAAGCGACAGCAAACTGTGTCACTTTCTTCTGCTGAAGCGGAATATAGAGCTATGTCAGGTGCTTGTTGTGAGATAATTTGGTTGCGCTTTCTATTGAAGGATTTGGACATTCCCTTAACGGGTCCATCTAATCTATTTTGTGACAATCAAGCAGCATTGCATATAGCTGCCAACCTTGTTTTTCATGAGCGTACTCGTCACATTGAGATGGATTGCCATTTCATACATAATAAAATTGTTGATGGCCACTGTTCTAAAAATCCCCGCCTAGCGCCGCCTAGGCCCCGCCTAGGCGCTAGGCGGCTGGTCACCGCCCCGATTAATGCCTAGGCGTTTGAAAATTAAGAAAGAGCACCTAAACCTCCTGAGGCGCCCGCCTAGACCGCCTAGGCACCCGCCTAGATCTGTCTAGGCACCCGCTTAGATAGCAATTCACTTAGACAGAAAATAGATAACTTTCATTTTGAATTTTTTTTTCTTCAATAAATTGTAAGAGAATTGTTGAATACTTAAATGAACACACATTATAGGCTTGTTCCCCATGTTTTCATTATGTTCCAATACTTCATAATATATATGTCATTCTATTTTGTAGTTTATGATGAAATTATATATATTTTAAGTATAAACAGACACTTATTTACATGAAATATAATAGATTTACTTAAATCCGCCTAGTTCGCCTAGGCACCCGTCTAGGCACCGCCTAGCCGCCTAGGCGCTAGGCCCCAGCCCGCCGCCCGACTAGCGCCTAGCGTCTTTTAGAACCTTGTTGATGGCACAATAACTACCAAGTACATTGGCACGGCACATCAGTTGGCAGACTTATTTACAAAGCCTCTTGGGAAGGAAAAGTTTTCAACCATGTTACGCAAGTTGGGCGTTCTTAATATTCACTCTCCAACTTGAGGGGAAGTGTTATACAAATAGGAAAGTAGTTAGACTTAAATTGTAATTGTACTCCTAACTTGTAGGAAGAATCCTTGCTGCTCAAGAAATGTATTTGTATATATATACAATTTCACGTATCAATAATATTATTCAGCCATATATTATTTTTCCACATAAGAAGACAAATACAATAAAAGAAAATTTGATAAATTAATCAGACAAGTTACACTTTACAGTCTACTCCTTTTGATTAATTTCTACTTTAGCACTTTCAAATATTGTTTATCCAGTAGTATATAGCCTGGTTTTGTTTACTTAGGTCGTGTTTTTGTTTTGTAAACTTCCTTTGTTTCTTCTCAAATCTTACTTGTTCTCTCCGGACAAAATTAAATAAGCAAATGTTCACTGCTCTAGGAATTAGGACTAAACGAGATCATGGCCACATAAAAAATTGGGATACGGATCAATTTTTCATTGTCCTCTAAATCTTAATCTGTGGTTCCCTGTTTCCCGTATTTCTCTTCTCAATAATTGTGCTATCATTTTAAAATAAAATCATTGATTTGCATTAATTAAGATGTGCGTTATTTAACTGCCAATTTAATTGATTAAATAATTCTGTTATTATATCATAAAGTTTTTTGGTTGAAAAAAGCATGATCTAATTAGCAAATAATGTCAGTTTTTAGATATCATAAAGTGGCAGTGGGATCATGTTTTACAACTGCTTTCCCTGACATTATACCAAATATTGAATCGGGTTGCTCTTTTTGAACTTTCCTGGAAAATGACAGTCTGTTTGAACTTTCTTCAAAAACGACAATCTCCGAACATTATTTGACACACCCCGATCCGGAATGTCCACTAGGACTCCGAATCAAGCTATGTTGGCCGACACCTAGAAGGTGAAGAAGCCATAAAGTATGGTGATGTAGAAAATGTGAATAAATTTAAACCTAATAATGTCTAAAGATAAGAGTGCGCTATGAGCGAGAATGAACCAATTTCACACGCGACGTCAGAGCATAAGTAAAGTACAGTAGTATGGGTAAGGGTCTTACCCTAAGAGGTAGCCACCTATACTAAGATTCACCAAGAATTCTCGTCGATACGAACTTTCAACGGCTAAAACTGGAGGGGCGCAAAACAGAAAACGTGAGTGGGCAAAAACAAAGCTTTTTGAAACCATATCTCTTTTCAAAAATAATAACCCATCACCGTAAAACCCGTATAATTTTCCAGAAAATAATAATACATACGTATATAGAAATCATGCTCGAGAGTAGTGAAAACCAGGTATATGCCATGTCAAGTATCTCAGCAATAAAATAAGTAAGCCAGGTGAAATAAATCAAAGTAAAATGATATGTCAGCTGGAGTCACCTAACGTGACCTGTACGGCTGAACCTATAGCTCATGTACTAATTCCTGCATACGAGTTGGAACCACCTATTGTGGTCTGTTCGACAGGCTAGGTGTAAATAAGTACGCTCAAGTGCTACGATCACGTGAAGGTTGTGCGAAGTATCGCAAGTCACCTACGAGTCGGAACCACCTATTGTGGTCTGTACGATAGGCTGGCACCTGCCTTGGATCCAAGGTGAGCGTGTGGTGCGGGAGGTGAACGATCACGTGAAAGCTAGACCCTAGCCTCGGACGGAGCACTAACACCGGGGTGCAAGATAATGAGCACTAATGCATCTAAACATACTCATACCCATAGCAATCCCTATCATCAATATGTACTCACCTGAAGCTTACCTGGGCGTTCGTAGCGTCATGCAATGATATGCATATATATACTAACGCATATACTAAAATGTGATGCAATTGACATGGCATTTAAAAACGTAAATTCATTTAAAACAATTTCTGGGAAAATGTAAAGCATATATACGTATATATATAGAAAACCAAAAGCCCACTCATCTGGAGTCCGGGCTACAACTCCCTAGCACGAATATCGAGGCATCACGAATGACCGACGTCTAGAACAATTATCAAATCACATCTCAGAATTCTTATCGATAGAACATGTAAATTACGTAAAACACATCCCCAAGGACTTTCTAGAATGATTTGAGACCCATTGACCAAAAGTCAACCGTCGATCAAAGATCGACGGAAGGGTCCACAACCCTACGTAACTCGATCCGGAAGATCTGCATCTCAGATTTCCAATCCGTGACTTTCAAAGATACACATTATGCTTCTAGAATAACATACTAAATTTTTGTTATGATCCAATGGTTGGATCTCCGCTAATTGCCAAAACCAAGGGACGGTTAACGTTTTATTTTATGAATTTACAATTCCAATTCGGGAAGATCCGTACGTCGGATTCCCAATCCGTAAGTTCCTAAGATCCTTAAATATTACGTATTATAATGTATCAAAGTTTAGTGATGATCCAACAGTCGGATCGTCAATTCATTTATTGACCAAGGCACGTATCATAGTGAAATTAAGTTCACAATAATCAAATCACGTCATATGGATATCAAATCTGAGATCAAGATATCAATTTAGCGTAAAATAGCATCGACAACCCACTGGCCATGCGCCGCCGCCAGTGGCAGTCGACCGCCCCGACTCGCCGGAAAATTCAACTATTTCTAAAAATTACCAAAATTTATAGGAATGAAGATCTCAATGAGTGGAGGAACTTTCATACCTGTAACTAAGGCCAATTTTGCCGGAAAGCACCTGAAATCCACCTCGATTCGTCGGAAACCCTTGAAATGGGTGTCCCCAATTCGACCTCCAAACTTGCTCCGACGCCTCCAAGGTTGATTGGGCTTTGTTCCTGCAGTTGAGGGAGCCTATTGGTGGTGGTAATCAAAGAAATTTGTTTCAAATTTGGGGGATTGACCTCTGTGTACCCGCATACCCACCAGTGCAGTTTCCCCAATTTCAAGGCTAATTTTTATGAAATTTAGGGTAGAATAGGTAGGGGAAAGTCTAGAGAGTTGTTTCTAAGCGTTGGGTGGCGGCGATTCACCGTGAAACGTCGTGTATGGCGTCAGGAAATCGAGCCTCCGCCGGGTTGGGTCGACTGCTACCTGTTTCCCCTTTTCCTTTTTTTTGTTCTCTCATTTCCCTCATGTTCCCCCTCTCTGATTGGCTCCTCACTTTTCTCCCTTTCCTCATTGGTCTGATTCCTCCCTCATTTCTCTCCTTATCTTTCCATTCCAGCCGCCCATTCCTTCTTTCTTTAAATCTGGGCCACACACGTGGCTTTCGAGATTAAGCTCCAAAAATCTAGAGCTTTCTAGAAAATAACCAATTTACTAAAATGCCCTCGACTTTAAACATTAATATCTCCTTCGTTATAACTCCAAATTATGTTCCGTTTGCAACCACGTGTCCGTAGCGACGAGTACTACAAGAATATGGTAAGAACATAAACCTTACGTGAAATGACAAGGCGGTCAACAGAAGTCAACGTCTTTTCCTCGAAGGGCATTTCCGTAAATTCACATTTAAAAATTTTAAAAATTATAATTTTTGGGGATGGGTCGTCACATTATTCCTTCTTTAAATTGCATGGTAATTGCAGATTGGAAGGGTTGATTTTGTGAGAGGAGAATGAGGGTTGGTTTCTAATTAAACATTTACCTTTGAAGATTTCTTTTATTAAAGAAATATTATATTTGTTATTCAAGAAGAAAATATACATAGAAAAGAGGATATGGTGCATACATGCGGCAACATGAAAATTTTGTTGGAACTTTTAACCTCGTCGAAGGAAAAAGAGTATTACACACAAATACATTAGAGAATGTGCATGGTAATTTCAGATTGGAAGGATTTATTTTGTGAGAGTGAGCGAGGGCTGGTGTGACAGCCCGTCCCAGATTATGTAATTATATTATTTTCTAAAGTGTGAATGGACGGAATTACCCCTGCTCGTTGGTTGTTTTGGTATTTTGGGCTAAGTTTAAAGGCCCAAAATGTTGGCTTTGGACCTATTGGAATAGTTCCAAGTAAGTGGGAACCAATGAATTAAGTTCTAGTTAGGGTTTGTAACTAAGTTTAGTTAGGGACCAATTAGGACCTAGGTTGTGTATTTTGGGTGATGTGTTAGTGTGAGGACCACACACACACACCTAGGAACTCTCTCTCACTCTCTCGTGCTCTCTCTCTCCTCCCTCACTCTCGGACTCTCTCTCCCCCCCTTCGAAAGTGTACGGACAACACACAAGTGAACCAAAACTTCACGGATCGAGGGTTTCAAGGCCTCCATTGAATTCCTAAGGCTCACACGAGTAGAGTGGTGCCCTTTTCAGGTAAGAAAACCTTCGAAAACTAGTGAAAACCGAACTCCATTTTTATGTCACTATTCATGTGGTCGTAATTATGGATGTTTCAGGAGATTCTAAGTTTGTAGGGAGCTTAAGAACACTCTTACGAAGCTCAGAGAAGAAAAATTGAAGGGTTTGAACGTAAGGAACCCTAGTTTATCGAACCCCCGAGTTGGTCACTATTCACCAACTTTTTAATGGGTGTTTTTCTTCAATTTTCAGGACCATAGCAAGCTTTAGGAGGTCCTCACGAACCTCGGAGTGGTTCGTTGGCAAGATTTGGACCACGGGAAGCTTAGTTACGAGGAGTTGCAGGTGTGATCGGAGAATCGAAGCTTTTCCAGCGAGTTTCCATCGACGTTGGACCTCGAGACATGTATAACGTGGTTGTACATGTCATAAGCTTCAAATTGGTACCAATTACGTAGGAAATGGTTGAGTATTGAACGAGATTAGTGGATTTGAATTTTTCCCAATTTTCCGGCGATGGCGAAGGTCGCCGGAGCTGAAGGTTGAAGATGAGAGAATATTCCATCAAGTCTGACGGAATATTCTCACGCCGTCAGTTAGTTTGGACGGTTTCTGTTAGGATTAGATGGAATATTCCTAACGCTGTTAAGGTCTCTGTCCCGTGTGCCAGGCACGTGCCGCGCGTGGGTGGCGCGTCTGGCCGTGCCTTGGCCGGCGCGTGAGGGCGCGTGGGCGGTCGGAAAAATATTCTAAAAATATGGGGATGTTCCTGAGGTTGTGTAGATCATTTTGGTATATTCACACACCTCAATTGAGCAATGTATGAGAAGTTATTCCTTAGTTTCGTTTATGTGCTTTAAAATAACGTATTTATAGTTGTTTCTCACATAGGCGAGACCTATCCAGAGGACGAGCGTAGCCAGGCTAGGCACGGGGGCTACGATCCATCTACTTACCAGTGAGTGGGCTTTTGGTTTTCCGTATATACCTATATACTACGTATTTTTCCCAAAACTTGCATTTTTAAATGCTTTTATAAATGAATTGCCATGCCAATGCATACATACTTATGAATATGCATTATGAATTGTATACGCATGATTGTTGGTGCTGCGGGCGCTCAGGTAAGTTCCAGGTAAGATTATGTGGGGTTAATAAGAAGTTGAGTTATGAAAAGTATGTTGAGATGCATTGAGAGCTCATTAACCTGCACCCCGGTGTTAGTGCTCCCGCCCAGAGTTAGGGGCATAGTCTTTCACGTGATGTTCACCTCCCGCACCATACGCTCATCTTGGATCCAAGTTAGGTGCACAGGCCTGTCGTATAGACCACTTTCAGTGGGTTCGACTCGTAGGTGACCCGCGATCATTCGCACAGTCTTCACGTGATTGTAGCACTAGAGCGTATTATATTACACCTAGTCCTGTCGTATAGACCACTATAAGTGGGTTCGACTCATGTGCAGGCATGATTTATGAGCTAGAGTTCAGCTGACGAGCTGTTACAGTTATTATTGCATTGAATTACTTACCTGATGATTTAGTGGCATGGCATGGCATATTCTTGATTTGTTGGCATATATTTGACGATGATGAGTTTAAATGAGAATTGGTATATGTACATACTATTTTCTGGGAAAGTATACAGGTTTTACGGCGAGGGGATATAAAAGTTGTTTTGAAATGATTTTCGAAAAGCTTTGTTTTTGCCCACTCACGCTTTTGTTTTGCGCCCCTCCAGGTATTAGGTAGCTTTGTTGGTGGCATCCGAGGCTGCAACAGTGAATTGACAGACCATCACCTATGTAGGACCCTTTGGGTGTTTTTATTTAAGTACTCCTTATGTTCGACTGCACCTAGACTAATTATACTCTGATTATGTTCACACTCCTTGGTTATGGTTTTTATTTATTCGTATTTCTTCTTATTTTAAGGCTTCCGCACTGTGCACATGGTTACGTCACCCTCACGTGACGGCCAGCATGCCTCGATCTCGGTCGGGGTGTGTCAGCTGGTTTCTAATTAAACATTTACCTTTGAAGATTTCTTTCATTAAAGAAATATTATATTTGTTGAAAACATACACAAAAAGAGGATATGGTGCATACATGCGGCAACATGAAAATATTGTTGAAACTTTTAACCTCTTCAAAAAAAAAGAGTAGCACACATATATACGTTAGAGAATCTCCAACGAGCTCAGCTTAATTTTTTTTTTTTTTTTATTTGATAGGATAGTTAAATTTTGGATAGAGTAATGCTAGGAAGACTAAATTTGTAAGCATGGTTTTGAAAACTAAAAGACATGGAAGTTGATGATTGGTTTATTACTTACACGTTGATAAACGTGCTTATTTTTATTGGTGACACATCATTTAGTTTGCAAATTTAGTCTCCAAATTTGGTCTCCCTGGCATTGCTAAGTAGACTAATTTTTCAGATCGAATATGTAAACTATGTGATGTGTCACCAATAAAAAAATAAGCACGATAATCAAAACCTCAATCATTTTCACTTAGATTCTAAATTTTAAACTCTCGAATTTTGAGTTTTAAACCAAAATGATAAACCCAAAATCTAATCTCAAGAGTTAAAACAAAACATATGGTCGTGCTATTATAGACCTTAAAAAGATAAGATGTCAAAAATGGAATCAACATATAAAAGAAAATGAGATAATGGATGACGGTTAAAGTTGTGATTGACACTCTCAAATATAATTAAGGCACTTTTACATAAAGGCAATCTGAATTAAAACACATAATTGAATTTTAATTACAGAATATTCTGGTGTTTACCGAATATTGGAGAGTCAAAAAGGTGATGGGACCCACTCAAATTTTGGAATTCAACCCAAAATCGGGAGGAATTAGGGACGCGTTTACTAATCCGTAATCAGATTGAGAGGAATTAAATTACGGATGAATTAGATTGAGGATGAATTTGAATGAGGTGGAATTAGTAATAGATTCCTGTTGAAGTTGTTTATCAAAACTGCCTGGAATTGGAGTAGAAATGACATTGATCTATATAAACTGTTTACTAATTCATATGAATCGGAATATAATCTAATGTAATTACTAAAGTACCCATGCTTAACTAATCTATTTTATATGCTAATTATTTTTAGTAAAACTTTTACTCTTACATTTTTTTTTTAACTTTTTAGAGAGAATAATTTTTTTTTTTTCAGTAAAACTTTTAGCACAAATTTAATATGAAAGAACATTTTTTATTTGCTTCTACATGTTAGAGAAGACTCTTCGGTGTAGTCAAACTCGGATTTGAGAGGATTTTAAAAGACTTTAAAATCCTAGTCAAATCTAGGTGTAGTCAATTAAAAATTTTAAAGGATTTTAGAATCCATTCAAATCTAGGTGTAGTCAATTAAATTTTTTAAAGGATTTTAGAATCCATTCAAATCTAGGTGTAGTTAATTAAAAATTTTAAAAGATTTTAGAATCCATTCAAATATAGGTGTAGTCAATTAAAAGATTTTAAAGGATTTTAAAATCCATCCAAATCTAAGTGTATTCAAAAAATTAAGATTTTGGAGGATTTCAATAAGTTGTGGATTTTGTGGGATTTGAGAGCAAAAGGTATATATAACAAAGACTAAAAAGAATCCAACCTCACCCCCTAGGATTTCAAATCCTTCCACCACAATCCACCTCAATCCATTCAAATTCTTTGAAATCCATATGAATTTTGTAGGAGTCTTTAATCCTCTTAAATCCTATAAAATCCATCACTTTTAAAACTCTTTAAAACCCTTTAAAATCTTAGTTTGACTACATCACCCTAAACTTTATTAAAAATACCAACATAAAGTAAACTAAATAAAATTTACCTCCCCTTCTCTCTCTCCCTCTCCCCATTCTTTCTTAGCAGCCGCTTTGACCAAAACGCTCAAATATCTCACCCACACCATCCTCTCCAACACCCACCACCACCACCACCGTCTCTCCTCCCTCCTCTCCTCCCTCATCCTCTTCTCTCTCACCCTCCACTGCCTCAACTTTCCCCCACACCCACAAGATTCTCCTCATTGCCAACCATGTTCTGCTCCCTTTCTTACTATGTGAAGTAGATCAACACAACCCGCAAGGGCTGTAAACAACATCCCCTTGTTCGTTCCCCACCCCCACCACCCACTACCCTAATATTCCTTGGAGCTTGAGGGTATTATCGGTACAAAACTTGGATTCCTAATGAACACAATTTCCACGAGCCCAAATCTCTCCTCTCACCCAAGAATCCCACTCCGGCCATTTCAGGAATTGAATTCCTGATTTTATGCGGGTCCCACTAGTTTTTTTTATTCCTGAAGTTTTGGTAAACGCTTGAATGAATGGGGATGTGTGTAATTCCGTTTCCTATCATTTCATTCCGCTTTGGTAAACATGCAATAGATTCTCTACATTTAGGTGGTATTTGAATTCTGGGTTGTTAGGAGGACTCAGAATGGATTTTTCCTCCCCATTATACCATCACTTGTTTTTAAATTTCAAGATTGACCTTTGCATTAACCCAACATCACCAACAGTTGCCCATTTTAACTAAAAAATTAGTATATAAAATAATTTATTTCAACTCAAGGCATTTTAGTAATTATTTTGATTTTCATTTTGATTCAGTAAACTGTGACGACCCGTTCCAAATTATTATATATATTTTCTCCCCTAGTGTGTAAAGTGACAATATTGCCCTCGTTGGCTTAGTGACGTGGATGTACATATGTAGTTTTAAAATTATTTCCTCGCCTTCGTAATTAAATCGTACTCGATATCACGAATGCGTTGACGCGAGTTAGGGCCAAATCGAATTCGTAACGAAAATGTTACGATTATTTGAAAACGTAAATGGGTAGAAATATTTTAAGGTTGAGTACAACTATCATATATTCACCAATCACAATAGTTCCAATGTTCTTGAGCCTAATCAGATTTTTTGGGTTTCTTTTTTTGGGCCAATTGAGAATCCTATCTATTCTTCTTTCTTTCTTACGACAGCCTAATCAGAAAATGATATTTTCTGATGCTGCCCAATCAGACACACACACACACATGTACTCTCACCCTCTTCTCTCTCTCAATCCTTCTCCCTCTTTCTCCCTTTGCACCGTGACACTCATGCACCCAACTATCATCAAACTAGCACGGATCAAGTTTTTAGAACCTACCATCACCTTCGTTGTGACTCCACGAGCCTAACCATATATGTAGGTCGTCGAACGGACATAAAGAACCCGAGAATGTAGAAGCTCCGACGAGGAGCTAGGTTGCTCTGACGTGATCGTGGACATTTCACAAGTTTTAAGGCTCGAGGGAGCTTCCAACCAACTTATCTAGGACCCTAGAGTAGCTATGGAGTGAAGTGGACATCGAAATAGGCGCATTCGAGGGATTCCAGTTTTGGCCGTAACTTTCGAGGGTTTTTCTGACCATTTTCCGTTGGTTTTAGGACTTCTAATAGGTATGAATGTGTTCTACTCTTCAATACCTTCAAATCCATATAAATTTCATGGATTTTGGTTGAGAAATGAAGGAGATATTAAGCTTTGAAAATTTTCCAGAAACTGGGGAACCAGACGGCAGAAACCGACGAGGTCCATCGGAGAAGAAGAAGAATATTTTGTCAAAGTTGACAGAATATTCTAACGACGTCAGGTAACAACGTTAGAATTTAACGGAATATTATGCTATTTTAACGGAATATCCTTAACGCCGTTAGGGTTTCCGTCCCATGTGCCAAGCACGTGCCAACGCGTGGCCGGCGCGTGAGGGTGCGTCCGACATCCAAAAATTTTCTAAAAATATGGGGGTGTTGTGTTGTCGAGTAGATCACGTTGGTATATTCAAACACCCCGTTTGAGCAACGTATGAGGAATTAATTCAAGGCTTGTTTATGTGCTAATTAATTAACCTAAAAATAGTTGTATAGCATATAGGTGAGACGTAGCCCGAGGACGAACGTGGATAAGCGAAGCTAGAGGGCTATGATTCTGCTACTTATCAGTAAGTGTGCATTTGTTTTCTATATATATATATATGTATACTGTTTCCAAAAACGTTTTTATATGGAATTATGTTTTGCTTGCCATGTCGTAAATGAGTTACATTTTAAATATTGCATTATTACACTTGTGAATCGTATTGTGTGATGCTGCGGAGACTCAGGTAAGCTTCAGGTGAGTATTACGTGATTGAATGAATGGGTTGTATTGCAGCTCATCATGGCTGCACCTCGGTATTAGTGCTTCCGCCCGAGGCTAGGGGCAGCCTTCATGTGATCGTTCACCTCCCGCACCGCATGCTCACCTTAGATCCAAGTCTGGTGCCAGTCTGTCATACAAACCACAATAGGTAGTTCCAACTCGTAGGTGATCCGTAATTTATCGCACAGCCTTCATGTGATCGTAGCACTTGAGTGTACATATTTATACCCAACCTGTCGTACAGGTCACACTAGGTGACTCCGACTCGTGTGCCGGCATAGATTGATGAGCTATAGATTCAGTCGTACAAGTCACATTAGGTAACTCCGACTGGCATACTATTTTATATTGGTTTCACACTTGGCTTACATCTTTTAGTGCTGAAATGTTATGACATCGCATACTTCAGTTTTCACTGTTCTTGTGCATTGGTTTTCATATCTGCGTAATAGTATTTTTCTGGAAAATATACGAGTTTTACGGAGAGAGGTTATTATGTTCATAAAGATAAATATGTTTTCAAACGCTTTGTTTTTGCCCACTTACCCTTCTGTTTTGTTCCCTTCCAGGTTCTAGGTAGCTGTTCATCTTTGATGACTCACGAAGACTACACGGCGGTTCTGACGTTTCCATAAATAAAAGTAGGGATCTTCTCCCTGTTTGTATAATTAGTACATAGTTAGTTTGATTGCACTTTCATTTTACCTATGCTCTGATATGTGTGTATCTTATACTTGGTCACTTTCACACTTATATATTATCTATAGCTTAATAAGTTTAGTTTTGGTTTTTATCTATTCACATTTCTCTTTATTTTATCACTTCTGTTGCGCACCTGGCTACGTCACCCTCACTTCTGTCGAGCCAACATGCCTTGACTTCGGTCGGGGTGTGTTAGTTTGGTATCAGAGCCTAGGTTGGGCAGTCCTATATTTTTGCTTAAGTCTTAATCATTTTGATCTCTTATGTCAGAACCATGTCGCCTCGTAGAAAGCCACGTATTCTTCCAAGTCTGACTTTCCAGATATTGGACAACTTGGTGAAGCTAGTGCTAATGTTATTCAGTCCTCACTTCGTCCTCCCCAGATGACCCGCTTGGAGACTGTATATAACTTGAAGCTAAATGATTTCTTTTGCAATGAGAGGTCCGAAGGAGCTAAGCGTTGGCTCGACCATGTTGATAAAACCTTTTAGGTGATGCAATGATAGGGAAATCTTTCAGAAGGACAAATAGGTCGAGACAACCACTTGGCTCTTGCGTTTGGAGGCTGCATCATGGTGGAAATAGGAATCTTATTAGTTGTCAGCCGAAGATGTGACAAATTGGGAGATTTGCAAGCATCTGTTTCAGAAAAGATTTATACCTCTGGAGTTTTTGGAGCATAAGGGACGAATTCTCGAATTTAAAGCAAGGGTAAATGTCAGCCACTGAGTATCATCGAAAGTTCACTGATTTGTCCCGATATTGTCCGGAGATCGCTGCAAATCTTGCTAAGATGCTTCGACGTTTTAAGAAGGGTACTCATAAGAAATTGCATTCTATGGTGACTTCGACTCCCTGTTCTACATATTAGGAATTCTTTGAGGTTCTACTTCGGGTTGAGGACTCCGAAAATGCTTCAGATGATAGTGATGAGGAGGAAGAAAAAGGTAATAACTAGAAAAATAATACTAATAAGGATAAACGGCAATCATCTTATGGTCCTCGTAAAACACAGAATTTTAAGCGGAGTGGTAACAGTTCTAGTTCATCCAGTAGTGGTTCGAATTCTGCTACTCCGCGGATGAGCAGCAGGTTCACAGGTGGTTCCCGATTCCAGAGGCAAAGAAACCCTAACAGTTCTGGTGCTTCACTTGTCGTAGGCGTAATAATCATCATTTTGGGGAGTGTAGGCAAGGTGGTAGTGGTAGATGTTTCACTTGTGGTCAAATGGGAGCATCGAGCTAACCAGTGTCTGCACAATCAGCAGAAACCCCAGCCTCCTGCTTTACCACCAATTGTACCCCTCCAACAGATTTAGGGGCCTAGTGGCTATGCTCTGATGGGTTATGGTGGTGCTTACCACTATCAGGGAGATGTAGCTCCGTATTCTGGGGGAGCATACTAGTATCCAGCCGGTCCATATTATCTTGGAGGTCGGCAACAGGCACAGGGCCGTGTTCACCATATCACTCTGCAAGATGCTCAGAACAACCCTGATTTGATTATGGGTATGTTGAATATTGTTGGTCATTTTGCTAGAGTATTAATTGATTCAGGTGCTACGCATTATGTTATTTCTCATATGTTTGCTCACAAGACTCAACCACACCGTACTCCCCTCGGTTATGAGTTGGAGTTTTCCATACCCAGATGTGAGACGTTATGTTAGCTGGGAATATCAAGGATGTCCTATTTTTGTTGGGGAATCTAAATAATATTAAATATGACGCACAATCTTGATTAGGTGGAGCCTAGTCATCGGGTTTTTGTTAGAAAAATATATTATTGTGGGTTTTATGTAAAAAAAATTGAGTTTGAAAGGGTAAAGTCACATTTCAATAAATTAAAATCCAAACATGAAAAGTTTTTAAGTGCAATGTTAACAACACTATTCACACCATTTCAATATCTAAGCAAAGTACAATGGAAGTACTCTTGTCACTTTTCTCTTGGTGCTTTATCAATGACAATGTTTTTTTTAACAATGGTAAATTTCATTACCAACACAACTAATCTCCACAAATAGAGGTCCAATTACAAGTGAAGCACAAAGCATAATAATGAACCACTCAAGAAGCCCAAAAAAGAGCCCAACCCAACACAAGAATTGGAGACCAAAATAGCAAAACACAAAGCAAAAACCTAGCAACCTATTGCCCCACCCGCCGCTGTATCACCTCCAACCCATCACGAGCCCCCAAAATCAAAAAAGAAAGCTTCATCATCCTCCAACAACCACCACAAAGCAAACCAAACTAGCGAGAAAATACATCCCACAAGCAACAGTGCTGAGATTGGCAAACACAACGAAGGTGGTTGTGTGGACACCCGAGCTAGAGCTCTACACACCTTCCAACTAAGTCGCAAAACCCAGCAGAAAGAGGTGGTTGCAGATTAAGACAGTTGTGGAATTGAGGGATGAGAAAGCCAATTGGGGCTTTCTGATCTTAGGCTATAATGAAGAAATTAGGCAGTATAACATGGAGAAAAACAAGCTGACCGAGATGGAAGAAATGGAAAAGGAAAAGGAAAATGGACCGCCATCGACCCTAACCAAGACTAGACCTGCAACTGAACTACTTGATGAAATTTAAAGCTCATATAATACGATGAGAAGGGCTGTATGAAATGGAGAGAAATGCGCATGGCAATGGGAATTAGGCATCAACTATACCATTTCTACAACTTTCATTGTCTTTGCGTCAACTTTCATTGTCCTTGCACACCATCACCCGAAGTGCCAAAACACCTAATCCCAAGTTCCCCCCAACCCCCAAAACTCCCATTGTGAGAGAAAAATGATATACGAACACTGATTTTAATCTCTCAAACATTCTTGCTTAATTTTGTTTGCTTTTTTATATTTATTTAATTTGATAGCAAGAAACAAAAATAATATTGTAAAAAATTAATTTTGTATGCTTTTTTTGTTTATTTAATTTGATGGTAAAAAACAAAAGTAATCGCTTGAAAAATTAAAAATAAGGTGAAAATCACGTTTTTACGGTGAATTCATTCACAAACAAAATTACCAAAAATAAAAAATAAAAAATTCCAAAGAGTCATGTGCTTGCCATGTGGCTAGTGAGATCACAGAAGACTACAATCTACAGCTCACTGCCACACTGCCATCTCCCTCAGTCACCCCCATCGTCCTCGTCCCCAACAAATCCTCTCTCTCTCTCTCTCTCTCTCTCTCTCTCTCTGCACATTTACACCTTTTCCTGCCTTTTATTATTAACTCCAACAGCTCCACCATCTCCTGCTCTCTCTCTCCTCTATCTCTCTCTAGACACCACAAGAAAAATGGAGCAACAACAACACCTACAAACATTCACAAACAAAAATCCCTAGAGCTTGATCTAGAGCTAGAGCTACACTCTCACACATTTCACAATGCCACAACCATAACCATTGAATTCAGCAACTTTTCAACCTTAAAGCTTCAAACTTTCACCTATTTTCTCTCACTCCTCTTCTCAAATCACAGAAACCGCCATGGGAACCTGCACTTCGAAACCTCCAAAGCAGAACCCATATTCCCCCAGAGACCCAAATGACCCAAACAATCCTTCCCAAACCCCCAAATCACTCCCATTCCACACCCCTCACCACAAAGACGACGTCGCTTCACGGCAGTCCCAGTCCCAGTCCCCCTTCTATCCCTTCTACAGTCCCAGCCCCGCCCATTACCTCAAGAAGTCGTCTCCGGCGCGGAGCAAGAGCGCAACTTCCACTCCCAGCCGGTTTTTCCGGCGACCCTTTCCGCCTCCGTCGCCCGCGAAGCACATCAAGGCCGTGCTGGCACGGCGGCTGGGCAAAAAGGCATCGGCTTCGGTAGCGATACCGGAGGACGGAGAGGAGGAAGATGGGGTTGAGCTGGACAAGAGGTTTGGGTTCTCCAAGGAGGTTACGAGTCGATTGGAGGTTGGGGACGAATTGGGTCGAGGGCATTTTGGGTATACTTGCTCTGCTAGGTACAAAAAGGGGGAGTTTAAGGGTCAACAGGTCGCTGTGAAAGTCATCCCTAAAACAAAGGTTTGGCCTGATGCTCTTATTTGCATGTATGATTTTTGGTGAATCTATATTTTGTTTGTAAAGATTGGATTTTCTTGCTCTCATTTGCTTAATCTTGGTTGATACAATTTGGGTTTTTTTTTTATATTATATTTTAGTCATTATTCAAGGTAAAAGTAAAACCTGAGACTTTAGGCCAATGTTGAATCTTTGTTATTGTTGTTGTTTTTTGTGTTGTGGGTGGGAGCCAGGGAGTGGTGGTTTACAGTGTGACTGTGTTAAACTTAATTCTTAGCTGATTAAGGTCGAAGACGTCCTTTGAGGTTGAATGCGGCACAAGGAAGATCTTTGCAAGATCTCGTCACGTATTCATATCAATTGACTGTGGTGGAGTTGTTCTAGATAGGAAATATTATTCATTATTTAGATGAAAGAAATATATACTAAGACAAGTTGTTTGAGTGAAAGGGGTGTAAAGTGTCCAAGTTGTTTGTTTACTGCTTTACTTTGGTCAATAATAGGTATTGATCTCTTGGCCTACTTGATCCACCTGAATAGTTTACACCAAGTTTTGCCCTCTCAAGTCGGGGATATTTTATGTTCAAATCACATTTTGGAATGGAAGTACGTTTTTCCTTTCAAAAATGTGGATCTTTGGTGACCGATTGAATTCAATGTAGTGGGAATAGGAAAAAAAAAGACTTTTTTGTTTGTTTTGTGTGATGGCTTCTCAGCCATATAACACTTAGTCGATACCTAAGACGTGACAGTTCGTTCTGAATGATAAACAAAGCATACAGTCCAATGTTTGTGAGTGGACCTAATCTTTGACAAAAGTCATGGTCCAAATTGTGGTCTTGGCCTTCCCACAGGTATATAATTGAACTAGATCATATAGCAGCCGGTCGATAATGGCCAGTAGTAACCATGCTTATAGCCATCCAAACTGCTGAAAGCTTTTGGTGGGTCACATTTCTCAATCTTGACCCCCTACATGGTTGACCATCAGAAGCCTCAGCAGATTGTAAGACACTTATTGCAAGAGGAAAGAAACATTGAACTTAATCTTGTATTGTTTTGTGTCTGATGATCATGTAGCATGATTCTTTTGAACAAAGTTACAAATATCTATGTCCAACCAGTGGTAAAGGTTTAAGGGACTCAACACTAATCCAGTGAGGTTGACTCAATCTACCCACTCTCTCATCAAAGAATAAAAGATGACGACTTCTAGTTCTGGACTATGCTTTCTTCCCTAAAGTCCCCTGTAAAAGAAAGAAGGGGAAAAAGTAAATTTTTAGGGACACAAGGTGACAACTTTGTAGTTGATTAAAAAGCAAGTATGCCTCATATGCTGGGAATTTTCTTTGTAAACAAGTCTGTGAATTTATTCATGTAAAGTTGTTTGTACCATACTTGACCAATCCCGAACCTACCAAGCACCGGTCAACTTCATACCTTCAAGGATCCACTGAGGGGCTGCTGAGGCACCCCTGCCGAAGCACAAGAGTTTCCCTCCAACCAGGAGGCTAATCATAGCATGACAAACATCAGAATAAAGCTCATAGAGTCCCACATCGACCGTGGACAAAAGCTGGAGACTCTCCTCAACTATAAAAGAAGACCATTCTCCTACAATGAATCCCTAATGTCATTATTGTTCTTAAACTGATCATTAGAACCCACCAATGACGTTTATGCTTAAACTAATGTGTTTGTGTAAACCCTTCACTATTAATGAGAACTCCTCTGCTTCGTGGACGTAGCTAGACTTAGAGTGAGCCACGTACAACTTGTGTTTGCTTCCCTATCTCTATCTCTTACACATTATCATCACTAGGTGACCGAAGCAACCAAGCTAAGGTCACAAACTTGACACTTCACGTTGTTCCAAGGTCTCACTGATTTTGTGCATCAACAAAAGTAAATTGAGTATTATGAAAGTTGAACAATGTAAATTGAATGAGGTAAATACTCAAGTTGCCTTTAAAATAAGTCCAAGATCACGAGTAGTGATGTTATACTGGTATACAATTGACTTTCCTGAGTAAATTTGGAGGGGAAACATAAGATATGAAGCACTTAAAGAATTGTATAGAAGGTCACAATAATGTATTGCTGTGAGATGTTGTGTTACATGTGGTGGCTTTGGTAGTGGATTTTACTTCTAATGCATATTCTTTTTCTTTTCCTTTTTCCTTTTTTTGTTTTTTTTTTTTTTTTTGTTATGATTTCTTCTAACGACAATGTATTGTTTGTTGTTAGATGACAACTGCTATTGCAATCGAGGATGTGAGAAGGGAGGTCAAGATCTTGCAAGCCTTGACTGGACATAGCAATCTAGTTAAGTTCTATGATGCATTTGAAGACAGTGATAATGTCTACATAGTAATGGAGTAAGTTCAAAAATCGAATTCCTATTTCAGTCTACATCTCGTTTTACCTTTTCATAAGTAGTAGCGATTCACTGGGTAAAAGGTTATAATTTTGCTGAGCTTGGTATGGTTGTGTGGTCCGGTTGTTCGTTTTTAATTTTTTTTTTCTTATGTATTTTACAGGAGGATTTCTTACCTCTCTTAAAGATATCTGACGTATTCATTTTTTTTTTAACATTTCAGGTTGTGTGAAGGTGGAGAGCTTTTAGATAGAATACTTTCAAGGTATATAAATTAGATATCTTCCATAAGGACTTTCAGATGCTGATATTTTTTGCTACTAACTTAAGAATCTGTTACTTCTGAAGGGGCGGGAAATACTCAGAAGATGATGCGAAGACTGTCATGGTACAAATACTGAATGTTGTCGCGTTTTGTCATCTCCAGGGCGTGGTGCACCGGGATCTTAAGCCAGAGGTGAAAAACATTTCTCTACTCTTCTTCTTATCTAATTAGCAAACGAGACGTGTGTTTGAAGCTTACATTTTTAATGAAGATCCAGGTGTGGGCAATGTGGACAAAGATACCCCTTTGAGGGATACTTCGAGTGACAAAATGAAGGGGTTGCTCAAAATCTCTAGTACTGAATGAGGCTGGTTAAACTTGCATGCACTATTCTGTTTAGAAGGGAAACAAACTCAATTTAGATTTAAGTGTGTCCCTGCACCTCGCTAACCCCCAATACTGTATACAAGGAATTGAACAACATGACTAATGGTTACTTTTATACAGCAGACAGACTGCAATAGAAACCCCTTATGTTTTAATTGACTGGATCTGTAGTTTCCCAATTTGCCCCTGAATTACCCGACTGTTTAAAATGATTGGTACGTATACATGGTTGATGTCTCCTGGACTAAGATTAAACATCATCATGTAGCAGGACAAAAACCTATTTGTCTTCTGGACAAAATCTTTTTACTTTAGTATATTTAGTACTCTTAGGCACCTCCAATCTCATACAATCTATCAATAGATTGTTGCTGGGTGTCATTACTACTCAGTTCACACCTTAGGTTCCCAGATTCCCAGATTTTGTGGTTATTTCTAACAAGGGAAAGAAATTGGCACTTTTGTTCCAGGCTAGGTGAAATGAAAACTTCACACAAAATGGTTATCTAAATCCTATAAATTTTAGTTTAATCATATAGGTGGCATTATGTTCTGTATGGCTTGATAGGGAAATATTTTAGTGACACTTGAAATAGTAGTCCACACTGGCTGTTTCTACAGCAGGTGTTTTTGAACAATTGAAGAAATAACCTGACTCCTGACCCACATTTCCTTGTTCAATATTTTATCTCATGTGCTTGTTGAAAAGGCGTTCATGTGGGAAGTGTAGGGTTTCCTCCTAAAAATTCAAAACTAGTTAATTGGCTCATATTTCCACTCATATTGCTCCATCAGATACCTTGATATGTATTTATTATCATGAAAGCTAGAAGTTCATGGAAGTTTTTTATTATCTTATACTTGATGTACTTGTTATTGTCGGTTGTGCTTTCTAAATCTAATTCTCTTTATGTTAACCTAATGCTATTTTTCCTTTTTTGTTATCAGAACTTTTTGTATACCGCCAAAGATGAGAATTCCCAGTTGAAAGCCATTGACTTTGGCTTGTCAGATTTTGCCAGACCAGGTTTGTCCTTTCTTATTTTAGCTTGTTTTATTATTGATCTGGGTCTTTTGATTTTGGATAGGTTTTAATACTCTTTCTGTCTTACAGACGAGAGGCTGAATGATATTGTTGGAAGTGCATACTACGTCGCACCCGAAGTTCTACATAGATCTTATAGTACAGAGGCTGATGTGTGGAGCATTGGTGTAATAGCATATATTCTCTTATGTGGTAGCCGTCCATTTTGGTCCCGGACTGAGTCTGGGATTTTTCGGGCGGTCTTGAAAGCTGATCCCAGTTTTGATGAAGCACCTTGGCCCTGTTTATCTCTTGAAGCAAAGGACTTTGTCAAACGCTTATTGAACAAGGACCCTCGGAAACGAATGACAGCAGCTCAGGCTCTAAGTGAGTTTTCTATGTCCATAGTCTGTTAAGTTTCTGCTATCATTTTCCTGCGTCATTTCCTTAAAATTCTTATATTTTTGGCAGGTCATCCTTGGATCCGGAATTATAATGACGTGAAAGTGCCACTTGATATTTTAGTATTTAGACTCATGAAGGTTTATATGAGATCATCATCCCTTCGGAAGGCTGCTTTAAGGGTGTGTATATGTTTTCACCGACGAGAGTGAGAACTTTTTCTCAAATTTTGCATGCTGAATCAGATTCTTGGTCTTAAGAACTTTGTATATCAAGTCAAATGATGGGGTTAGTTTTCTTGATGAATGAGATTTTGGTTTGTACCTCCGAAAAAATATATAATTGAAAAGTAATTATTAGTATTCCATTTTAAATAATGATGACTCAATAAAACCATTGAAGACTGGTAAATTATCTGTTCTCATATTTTCTCTACATGGTCATGTGTATAATTACGGGAAATAAGAGGGGCTTCTGAGATGTTATCAGTTAATGCTTGATGATTGTTTCGTCCAAATTATTCTTCTATACGTTTGCATAGTTGTGTTTTGAATTATTTATGTTTGTGTGTTTTATATATTTTGGGATATATTTAATCAGTCTTTAACGTTTCATTTCTGTAAATTGATGTGACAGGCCTTGTCTAAGACATTGACGGTGGATGAACTGTTTTATCTTAAGGAGCAGTTTGCTCTATTGGAGCCAAACAAAAATGGCACTATAACTCTTGACAATATTAGAACGGTTGCTCTCTCTCTCTCTCTCTCTCTCTCTCTCTCTCTGTGACACAAACACACAGAGATAAGTTCATATTAAAGTGTTCTTTTTTGTTTTTTCTATACAGGTCCTGACGAAAAATGCTACAGACGCAATGAAGGAGTCCCGCATCCCTGATCTCATGTCTTCGGTAATAACTTGGTTACTTCCGTGAATATTTCTATGGAATTAGGCTCAATAGGTTATAAATGTACTTACTGGTTAGTACTTCTCCCATGACAGTTAAATGCACTTCAATACAGAAGAATGGATTTTGATGAGTTCTGCGCAGCTGCATTAAGTGTCCATCAGCTTGAGGCACTTGATCGTTGGGAACAACATGCTCGATGTGCATATGAACTATTCGAGAAGGATGGCAATAGGGCTATTGTCATTGAAGAACTTGCTTCGGTAAGTTGAAATGTTAATGCCACATTTTGCAGACTTGTATATATTAACTTGAAGCTGAGTAATCATAAGGTCGATTTCTTAGTATATAGTATTTTCTTATGAACTGGACTTGCTGACATTTATTAAACTTTCTGTTTTACTAGTTACATTTCATAAGTAACATACTTTTGGTTAAAAGTATACTGTAGGGAGGGAGAAGTAGAGTTCTGGCTAAACTGTACTTTTGGTGCTTAAATTTTGATTCAAATTACACTTTGGTCTTGTTTTTTACATTTGTTTCGGGCAAATCCTATTATTTTGAATTGAAACAATCTGGTCAGCTCAACTGCATATGTTCTATGACTGACTTTTGTTATCATGTCAGCAGTCACCGCAATAACTTTTGATAACAAAAGCATGATTATGGTGCACCTGATTACATTACTTCACTTAAAAAATTTGAAAGATCGAACTGAAACAATAGAAAAGGGACCAAATTGAAGTTGAGCTGAAATTGAATGGTCATACTCCCTTAGCATATTTATCCCTAGATTTTTTAATTTCTAAGATATTAGCACATCCTTTGCATCTGCATTCTCGTAGCATCCGCCCTTTATGTCAGGATTTTGATATTGATTTGGTTTTTAATTTACGCCCTCTAGAAACTAAAGATTTGCAAGGCTCTGTACTATCTGTAATGTACTGGACTGAGACTACTGTTGCTCATACTCTCCAAATTGTGATTCAGGAACTTGGGCTTGGTCCTTCCATTCCACTTCATGTGGTTCTCCATGACTGGATTAGGCACACAGATGGGAAGCTAAGCTTCCTCGGGTTTGTGAAATTGTTGCATGGTGTGTCCAGCCGGATGTTTGTAAAAGCATAATGAAGATATAAAACATGATTTATGTACGCGTTTTAGCCAAATGAAATGTGCTGTATGTGGAATAGACGTGTTGCACCCAGTGATTGATTTTCAAGACTTAGATGTGCGGGAAGATGGCCGTTTGCAATCCGCTTTAGCGCACACATTGGGTGACCCTTGCGGCCTATTTGTGAAGAGGGGGCTGAAACATCCCGGACGCTGCAGGTGCAAAATCTTGGTTACCAGTCCGAATGCTGTGTTGCTATTCAAGTGTAAAGCTGTAGTTAGTATGCCTAAATGGGCGGTTACAATATTCTTCCACTCCTTAGATGCATTTTATTTATCTGTCTAGTTACTTTGAAACATGCTTGATTTGCCTCACTCACTCTCTCTCTCTCTCTCTCTCTCTCTCTCTCTCTCTCTCTAATCCTCTACTTATTTTTGGCTTTTTATGAGTAAATTAAAGAAGAATCAATGGACAAAAAATAAACACGATGTACAAGAGTGCGGAAATCATTTTCTTATTTGTATTTAAAAAGAGTTGTTTAGCATGACCCATCAAAAACTGAAAAAGAAAGGAAAAGAGAGTTGCTTGTGCAATAGGCTGCATGAAGAAGTAGTTGTCAATTGATTTTGATTTTCTTTTCTTATCCACTTAATTGTTAGCCTTGCGTCACATCCGCTTAGGTGCTTAGAGCAACTCCACCCGTTGCTCTTGCTTGGGGGACAGTGGAGCACAAGGGGCCTGAGGGCCGGTGGAGGTTGGTCCACCCGTTGGGAGCCCGAGCTCAGGTGGGAGCCCGAGCGAGGGGGGGTGGGGAATCGACGGGCCTGTAGCCCGAGGCCTTTGAATTTTTTTTTTTTTTGTGTCAGAGAGAGAGAGAGAGAGAGAGAGAGAGCGAGAGCGAGGGAGAGAGGGAGAGAGGCAGCGAGAGCGAGGGACCGGAGCTGGGTGGGTCGTTGCGGCCGGCCGTTCGTCGCGGGGGGGGGGGGGGGGGGGGAAGTAGGGTGGGTCGTCGCGGCGGGGGGGGGGGGGGGGTTCTGGTTTTTGCAGCTCGGGGTGGGGATGGATCTGGGTTGAGAAAAAAATTAATATTAATATTAATTATTAAAAAAATTAGTAATAAAATATTAATTATGAAAGAAAATATTAATATTTTATGGATTGTGTGAGAAAAAAATATTAATATTTTATTACTAATTGCCTGGGGGAAGGGCTTCATGGGTGGAGATGCAAATGGCAATTACTGTTTATTAATGGCAGTTACTATTCATTAAAGGCAGTTACTGTTCAATATGGTGGATTGCATAATGGATTGCCTGGGGGAAATGCTCCATGGGTGAAGTTGCTCTTAGGTCGTGGACTTTTGCCCATCTTCTTCCTCGGGCTTGTCTTAGAGCAACTCCACCCGTTGCTCTTGCTCGGGGGAGAGGGGAGTGCAAGGGGCCTGAGGGCCGGTGGGAAGTGCTCCAGCCGTTGGGGGCCCGAGCAAGGGGGCAGTCACGAACTCACGGGCCTGTTGCCCGAGCCCTTTGAATATTTTATTTTTTTTCTTTGTGTCAGAGAGACAGAGACAGAGGGCGAGAGCGAGGGAGAGAGGGAGCGGGAGCGAGGCCGGAGCTGGGTGGGGGGGTCGTCGCGGGGGGGGGGGGGGGGGGGGGGGGGAAGGATGGGTCGTCGCGCCGGGGGGGGGGGGGGGGAAGGATGGGTCGTCGCGCCGGGGTGGGGGGGTTGGGTGTCGGGGGAGGGGGTGTCGCGGCCAGGGGCTGGGTTCTGGTTTTTGGGAGGATGGATCTGGGAGGGAGCGGGAGCGGGAGCGAGAGAGAGAGAGAGAGAGATTGGGGGGTTTTTGGGAGGATGGATCTGGAGGGAGTGGGGGAGATAGAGAGAGATATAAAATTATTAAAGAAAAATAATAATATTTTATGATTGGGTGAGAAAAAAACTAATATTTTAATTGCTTATTGCCTGGGGGAAGGGTTCCATGGGTGGAGATACAAATGGCAATTACTGTTCATTTATGGCAGTTACTATTCATTTAAGTCAGTTACTGTTCATTAGGGTGGATTGCATAGTGAGTTGCCTGGGGGGAAGGCTCCATGGGTGGAGTTGCTCTTAAGCCTATTTGCCTGACTGCTGCAGGGGTTCGGGGGTGGGTTGGGGTTGGGGTTGGGGTTGGGAGGTGGGGGGAGTCGGTGGATTCCATTTCCATTGCCCATCAATGGGGGGCAATAGCAACGCCCTTTTTAGATGTGAATATATTTACTGTTGCTACTTTCCGTCATCTGGTTTTTCAAGATATTTGCCTCTGATAAGCAATACTTTAAAATCAAGGGTAATAATCCCTAGGGTTTAGTCGTCACCATTAACAATCTATAGTCTTATTAGTCACTTATAAGTTAACACATAAAAAGTTTTGAAGGTTAGGTTTTCCTTATGCATATTCTACTTGTGATATTCAAGCTAGAATGTATATCTAACATGCAATCCGTCTATGACATTCAAATCAAATATAAACATACAAAACTCATTAAATTTTGTGAAAACACGTTGAAAAACCATGGGACCCTTGAGAGTGTGATATTCTCCTTGAGTGAACTTACAATTTTCAACTAAAAGAAGCATTAACCAATTTTAGAGTGACATTCAAACATAAATTACATCAAATTACTTGTCTAGACATCCTAATGGTGATTAAGCATCAACATATATATAGATAGTTTTAAATAAGTGGTTGAGAATTTAAGGCAAGCATACATAACATCTTAAGTAAATTGAAAAGAAACTATATATTCATACTAAAGTTTGTAGCCTCGCCATAGCATAAGAGAATTAGTTATGCATAATCATAATTGAATATCAAAAATATTATTAAGAAGAAAAGTTAATACAAAGTTGTATATTGCCAAAAGCTCTTAAGCCAAAAACGTTCAACGCACTCGACATATAAACAGACCTAAAAATGTGAATTCTATTTAAACTAAGTCTCCTAACAAATTTGAAAAACCAAATAAAAATAATATAATTTAAAGATACTAATTTTTCTAATTTAGTAAATTGGTCAGCCAGAAAGTCAACCTGTTTTCTAATCAAATCTGTACTGAATCAAGCATTTAAGATGGCGTTGGAAGTTTAGAACGTCCCTTGCAACTTTGTAGAAGAAACTTTTCTCAAAAAGCGTCGTCTTCAATTACTTATGGCCCAAACAATCCCAAAACATCAATCTGCCATCACTGCGCTTCTGCCATCATTTAACTGTCACGATCAAGGAATAAGAATTAAGGGCTTGGGTTTTGACACAATCAACTTGAATGACTTGCAAATCTACTCCAATTTATTTACTCCAAATTCTACCATTTTATTACTTTCATTGAAATCTTATTGCTTTTTAATTTTTGACCTATGTCCCTTGACTTTGTCCACATCAGCACTGTTGCATTTAAAACATGACATATCACCATTTTGCTTAATTTTTTTTAATAAATTATGATTAAGTGAAAGGGAATCAGAAAGTCCATTTAAAATCTAATGTCTCTATTTTGTGCAAATTAAAGTCAGACTCTTGTTCCTTGCTGTCATCTTCTTCCTCCATGACCACATGCCTCACCTATGCTTGTAAGATCTCATCCAACAAGAAAAGGATACCTTTCTTTTCGTTCTGAACGGATACAATGTTTTCCAGGAGTATGTAATGGCACAATTTTTATTTTGGTGATTGAATTTGTACCCACAAATTAATATTTAAATATTGTACCCATGTTTATGCATATTTTTACGAGTAAAATGTATTTTTTGGTCAGTTGGGTCTATTTCTATTGCAAAAGTACCGCAATTTTCTTTTTTCCATTGATTTTGCAATTGGGTTTGTGCAATGTTGTAACTCAATGTGGTACAAATTATTTTGTTATATTCAACTGGCTAGCTACGTTATGGACTGAACATGTTCCACGAAATTTAAATATAGGTTACGAGCGACTTGAACATAATCGTACATCAGACACTAAACCACCAATGAACTTCATTACGAAATTTAAATACAGGTTCCACGACTTGGACATAATCGAGCAAAACTCTTTTTCAACACTCGACACATTAAGTATCCGGCAGCCACAATTTGCACTCGACAAAAATCTGTGTAAAGGACATGCTGCTCCTAAACTAACTAGGCTTTGACGGGCTGCGCTCGAGGCCTCCAGAGTCCTAGCCTATACTTGTGAGTGTATTTCAAGATCAGCTTCCTCTGCAAAACAGAAATCGGCTATCAATTTCTTTCAGCCAAGCACAATAGCGTTCTATGATTCATATAACTGACCCCATTTAATAGGATAAGATTTTGTTGTTGTTGTTGTTGTTGTTGAAACGTCCATGCGAGTTAATGAAATGAACCACCAAATTTACACATTCCTTATAATCGTTTTCTTTCTCTTTTATGAAAAGGACGCGCAGTACTCATTCCACTCCCATTCATCGACAATGCTTAAAGGATTACTCAGGCAGATACAAAGCAACAATGAAACAACAGAAACTCTGATGTGTTAAAAGTCTGGCCAGTGTTTCTCTATCTGTAAAATAAGTCATAGACACGAGATTGCTTACATGCTTGCAAGGAACGCCAAGTTTCTTCAGCCTGAGAGTACGAGTGACAAGCAGCTTTTGGAAGTCAACAATCTCAGATTCAAGCTTGGCTACATGTGATTCCACGCCATTGCCAATCCCATTCAAAAACTCTGGTATCCCAACTTTCACTGAAAGAAAAACAGCCATGCAAACCAAATTTTGATGTTTCCCCATTAAATTAAATCCACTTTACAAATTACAGCACACCTCAATTTCATTACAAATGTTTGATATTCGGAAACAAGAAAACGTAGACCTCCAAATTAGGCTAACATAGTTAGGCTACGCTATGCACACAAAGTATTCAATTTTCATTCCCTTCAACATTCTAAATCTTTCAGCACCAGAGAAGAGCAAAGCAAATAAATAAATATTACATCAATAATTGCAAAGAGAAGGCATGGAACAGAACCCAAGTTCGATTTCCAGTAGTAGAAAAATAGTTCCTCACCAAAAATAGATAACTACATACAAGAAACGTTGAACAACAAAACCCAATATTTGACTTGCCATTCTTTAGATCCCCAAACTTTCTCAAAAATCGAACAAACGAGGCAACACAAGCAAGACCAACCTCATTAACCATTCCTTCTTTATTGACCAAGAAAGTTTTTCGGTTCTATCTATCAAACCCTGAATATAGAGCATTACAAAAACCCTAAAAGCTACCCAATGGTTTGTGCCTAGATTTGGAATGGCTTGGATAACTCCTAACGTTCAAGGTATATTAAAGGTGGAGGTGATGACTAAAGAGCATTATACATGCAAGGACGGAGGTAGCATATGCTGGATATAACTCAACTTATTTTTTCATTAAAAATGCTCGAACTGGAAATTTCGTATATACTAAAAAATGAAGTCACAATCTAAACCCTCGACTCAAAATACCCTCCCACGTTCTATACTTTTCCTACCCTCTCTCCCTTCCTGAGCAACTTTTCCCATTAGCTAATGGTTTACGATTTTACCTTTATAAACACCAGTTACCAAAAATCATGTTGTTCGACAATAAGTTGATAGCATTGTATCAATTTGTTAATTTAATTTCATCATTCAGAGTTGCCCCCACTTAAAAATGTTGCTGGCTTCGTCCACGGATACAAAGCAAACTTCAAACTTCTAATCCAATCCTAGGCACCAAACGAGACCCGACTGGAAAAAAAATTGAATCTTTTTATACTTGAAGAAATGCAAATCAGCGAATTCGAAAACCCAGAAAATAAAAAATTTCCAATACCACTGAATACTAAAGGAAAATGGAAAATTCAACCATGGGCACCAAACCCTGAAAGCCAAAATCTTAGGGTTACCTAGGTAAGGGTTTGATTTGGAATAGAACCTGGCGAACCCGGCTGTCGAAAATGGTATCAACATTGAACTTGAACAGGTGTGGAATAACATTTGTCTCCATGCCATCTTCTGTCGAATAGTAATGTTGAAATCAATGAGTGCATTCGTATTTGTGTGTAAATTTGTGTGTAAAACAAGGTTATCAAACCTAAAACTTTGCGAACAGAGCAATGGAAAGAGTGAATTGGGACGAAACCCAGAAGAATGTTTAAGCGAAGTACCTACCTGGTTACCTGACGGAGGGGAGCCAAAGAAGTCAGTTGAGACTGAGAACGAGCTGGGAGACGACGGATTACGGAATTACAATAACACGAGAATGGCGGGTCGGGGGTTAATGGGGCGGGCCTCTACGAAAAAATAGTTAAATTAGTATTTTATATATATATATCTATCTATATATATATAAAGTGAGAAGCCCTTATAGGTGAAACATTCAAAATGGCAAGCAATGCCCCTCCCTAATAAAGAAATTCAAAACAAAACAATTTAATTAATAAGGGTAAAATGGTAAACTACATTATTTTGAAGATTACAAACAAAACACCCACTACATGGGTAGTTACTTGATAAAATTAATACTAATATTTGACAAAAAAAAATACTAATACATAAACATAATAAATAAAAAGCCAATTAGCACACGCGTAGGCGTGTGCTAAGGGGCTAGTATATATAAAAGGGGAGCCCAAAATGGTGAAACATTCAGAAATATCAAAAATGTCCTTACTTTGATACAGAAAATAATTAACAACTACCAAACAAAATAGGGACAAAATAGTAATATTGTACCATTTAGAAATCAAACGTGGAAGAGACAAATTCCACCACGTTGGCAAATCAGTTTTTTCTCAAACTGTTAGATATCCTTGCCGAGAAAGACACTGAGAATTGCAGCAGTTGCAAAGACCGGAGATGCAACCGCCATCAACCACACGTTCTACCGGAACAATGGGTTACTTCATCACCTATGCATACAAAAGAGGAAATGAACCCACTTTTGTTTTCTGCACAGATCCCCTCTTTGTGCGTGGTTTTTTCCAAAATCTCCTCTGCATCCACACTCGATTTAGACAAGATTACAGGTGATTTTTTTCCTAATTCCTTCTCTTTTTGGCTTTACAATCGATTACCTTTCTTAGAACATTGAAGATTATAGATTATTTGCTTCATTTATTTTGATTTGGTTATGGATTATTTACTTTTTTGGGTCTGTTTAGAGTTCGCATATTGCATGAACACTTCAATTTATTGGTTACTTAAGTAATTGCTGCAATTTGCAATTTTCCATATGGTTTTTTTTTCCTGGATTCGATTTTTTTCATCTGTATGATTTAATAAGGAAATTCCTTTTTCAATTGTGTATGAATTATTGGCAGTCTTAATTTATTTGAGAATTTTTTTAGTCCCCTACATTCTTCTATTGCTACTCAATTCCGAGATCTGATCGTGGTTTTTTGAATTGTAGCATAAAGAGGTGGTGAGGATGAATAAGGCTTTTCAACCCATTTGCAAACGCATACAGATTAGTATCTCTCAGTATCAATCATCATCAGGTAATCTTTCTCTATCACAGTTTTCATTCTTTTTTGTGGTAATTGAATTGGAAATAATCAGAAGGTTAATATATTCCAAATAATCCTCTTTTGTTTTTAAGATTATATGTGTTTCTGTTTTTTTCAAATTTCATGTGTTAAATTAGATCTCATGTTCGATGCTTTTTGCTAAGTTGCGGGTCGTGATTTGTTTGTCATGAAATTGAAATTAGAAATCAGAAAATTAGATTATTGAAATTGGATTGATTTTGTGTTTTAATTTCATTTAATTGTGTTGTCAGATTTGATTACAGCATAAAGAGGTGGTGAGGCTTTTCAACCCATTTACACAGCCGTTTGGTAATTGTTCCACTGGTAATTCTGATGTGAAGCTCTCATATGCATACCATGTTAATAGCACATGGCATGGCCATTTACATCTATTGTAGTTTTTTTAATTTCAGTTTTACAGAGGTGCAGCCGCTGAGTCCCGACCACGACGCGGACGAAGTTGTAACGACAGTCTAAAAAGGTACTTCTACAAAATTTCACCGGATTCTTAACCTCACACCTCTCTTCTGTCCTATTCATGTATGAGATATTTTTCAAGTTAATTAAAATGCCTCATGTACTTTCTTGGTTGCTTGCCAGCTACTGTACTCTTAATCTTGCTTGATCTTCCACCTACATCCGTCATATCTACGCCCCCTTATATTGTTGTGTTAGTTTTTCAGGTGTGTGTTTGTTCATTTATTGTATCAGACTGATAGTTTTTTCTTTGTTACTTTGGAGTAGGCACCACGTGGTTCGCGGGAATATTTAGGCAGAGGTCCTACTCCTGGATCTGGACGTTGCTTTAATTGTGGCATTGACGGCCACAAACCCCTAAATCCCTGACCTTCAAGGATGGTCTGGTAAGCATTTTCTCTGATACTCTCTCTGATTTTCCATGTTTTCCTTGGTTTTGTGGTTGTGGGTTTTCTGTTTATTGTAGTCAATTTTGGGTTTTGTAGAATGAGATAGAACTACGGAAACTCGAAGACGAAGAAGCAGAGGAGGAAGTCCGTGAAGGGAAGGGAAGCAAAAAGAAAGAAAAAAACGAAAGTTTACGTAAGTGTTTACAGTGATTATAATGGTATATCTGCTTACCATTAATGTCCAGCACATTTCTTGGAATGCATAGTTTTGTCGTAGTTCATTGATTTATGGAATACATCTTATCTATTTTATCTATTTATCTTTGTTCATATTTTTATTGTAGACAAAGTATTTCGGGGTGATTGCTCTACCAGGCAGGTTTATGATGAAGGAGCCCAACAAATTGCTCTTTCAGTTGTCAATGGTATCAACTATAAGTAAATAGGTCTCTGTGTTGACGTTCTTCTGATACCTTACTTTATGTAATTAGTGAAAAGTTTACACCAAAATTTTCTTTCTCAGCAAGTATTTTCGCATATGGTCAAACAAGCAGGGGGAAAACTTACACCATGAATGGTATAACAGAGTTTACAGTAGCAGAAATATTTGACTATATACATGCGGTAAGAACAATTACTAACAAGTTCATTGCTTCATTTCAATTTTAATACTTGACTACTGTTTATTTGCAGATGTTAATAATATAATAAAGATAGGTTCTATTGCAAACGTCACTAACATAAAGTTTGCTATTTCTTTCAGCATGAGGAACGAGCTTTTATTGTTAAGTTTTCAGCAATTGAGATTTATACAATGAAGCTGTTAGAGACCTCCTAAGCACAAATAATACTCCACTTAGGCTGCTAGATGATCCTGAGGTGGATGCCTTTTAATTACATTTATTTTCTTGAGATGGTTATTTTCATGTGGATATGAGTTTTGCTTTAACACTTCTATATTCTCTTCAGCGGGAAACCACAATAGAGAAAATAACAGAGGAAACTCTGAGGGACTGGAGCCATTTAAAGGAGTTCCTTTCTACTTGCGAAGGTAAAGCATTTGAGAAAGTACTGCATTTACCATAATGTGTTATATCTTAATGATTTGTGTGTATTACAGCTCAAAGACAGATAGGGGAGACCGTATTAAACGAAAAAAGCTCTAGATCACATCAAATTATTAGATTGGTAATCCCCTCCCCTTGGATTTTTATTTTTATTTTTTATAAGTGTATTCATTTCAGATGGAGTGCTTTCGACTTCTCTGCTTAACCCAGCTTTAATAATTTGATGCCTCTCGCACGCATGTTTCATTGTCATTGAAAAAACTATAGGCAACCCTCTAAAAATTAATAGACGAAGTCAATGGAATTGAGAACTATGTAATCCAAGTTCCAGTTGCATATGTTATTGGTGCATTCAAGAGCTCTGCAAGAGAATAAATCGTACAGTCAGTCTACTGAAAACTTCATAAAAATCTACACTGTTTGAATTCATATACATGTTAAGAATGCTTTTGCTGTGCCATTTAGAAATTATGAAACACAAACCTGAGAATCGGTCCCCTTTCCCATGTTTTCCTTAACACATGCCATATAGCCACTTGAATGATTACTTGCAGCATCGTTTTCAAAAGTGGCTTCGATCTTTTGTTGTCCAACGCTCTCATCAAGGGGGCCATTTCGGGCTAACTGACAGACAATAAAATTTAGATTTAAGTTGTCTGCAAAGCATCATAACCTGGGGTTGAAGAACTTAGCTTTTCTCTACCCTCTTCCATATAATTAGGATTACAAGTTGTTTTAGATATTCAGTTAATTTTGAAGCCATTGTCAAACCTTTCAGTTGCAGAGTTTGATTTATCAATTTTCTGCTATATGCATAGAATTTCATCTTTTTTCCTTTCAATTTTGGGTCAAGCGTTGGGAATTTTTTACTGGTTTTTTTTATTAATATGGTTTGAATCTCATCATGCAGCCTGTAGTTTTTCTTCATGGGGTTCAGGTGGAGGAACTTCACCAAGTATTCAAAGTAATTCAAGATTCTTCAATCCCGAGTTTTACCGATCATTCAGTTTGATCAGGTTGGTTACTTCATCCTTTATGATAATGTTGTAAGATACTTGAGGAGCCGAATGTTACACTTAATCAAAGAACCGAAATGGCAATGTGCTATTTCACTTTATATATATAGATGACTCAAAAGTGTAATATGTTTGAACTGAATGATTACCTATGTTCATCTGCATCTCCAGGTTCACTTCTTTCATTTTTAGAATCCTCAACTCCATGATTACCTGTTTTCTTTTCAATTTTCATAAATCCGAGTTTTTGAAAACACATACGGTTCACATTACTAAAAAAACTTTTGATGCTTTTACACTCATTGGTTGCAGACCCATTTTTCGAGGCACGAAGAAAAAGGAAGGGGGAAACTGTATTCTTGCCATAGCTTTTATGTTGCCAGTGAGCCTTGAAGAAAAGGGAGGGTGATAACAGTGGAAGAGGTGGCTTTTTGCTTTTGGCCTTTTGTTTTCTTCATTTTGCTAAATGTTGAGACTTCAGAAAAGAACTTCTAATGTTGAACCCCAATTCGATGTGAAAACGTACCTAATCATGTTAGCATATAAACTTGATTGTTATTTTGCTCAATTTACACCTTTACGTTTCTAAATGAATATAATTTCCATATTGTATTCGCATTCGAAACCGATGGTCAAAAAGCTACCCAGTATTGAACTCTATCCCATCTTTCATCTACTCCCACTCCTTTATAATCCTAAAAAAAAAATTAAACGAAATATGTTCCAACCAAATGCTTGACTTTTAAATATTTGACAATTATATCATGTCCATATATAAATTAGAGGCATTCACATTAAGCTAACTCGACAGGAAACATATATCACTGGTGCAATAGGAAATGTTGACGTTAAACAATGAGGATTTTTTCCCCATCCGTTGCTTGACATATCTCATGGAAAAAAATTTCACCCTGTACAATGGAGAGCAAACTAATCAACATGCACCCATAATCACTCCAAATTGACGCATATTACTGTGTAGAAAAAGAGAAAAAAAAATTAGTTGAAAGATTCATATATTTCTGTCTATTTGCATGCGTCTGAAATGTTGATCACAATAAGCATCATTTATTTTCATACATTTCTATTTATTTGCATGTATGTCATATGGTAGCCTCTTATTACAGGTATTCATTTATGATAGGGTTTAGGGATATTACAAAAAGTTTAAAATTCTACTCATCCAGTTGACATAAAAATTAAAACTCTATAAACTATGCTAACTTATAAAAAAAAATTTGAAATAAAAACATTAAAGCTAAATTATATCCAAGGCCTAACACCAACCAGCAAATGTATAAAGGCCTGTCATTTTCTTGCACTGATAATTATTACACTTCAAAAAAAATTTGTGATTATTTGATTTTGTTCTTTTGTATTATAGTGTTGTGTAGATAAATGTTTGTTTTCTTTTGTTTGTAGGCATTTGTGTAGACTTTTTCGTATTTGTGGAATGTCATAGAATTTGTATTCTATTTAGGTTCATTATGTTTATTAATTTTTTAGATAAATTTTTCCATGGAGCGTGCTCAAAGTCGTACAGGACAATGGCGTTAATCATTGAGTCCTGAAGAACATCAAAGATATCTAGCTCGACGACGTCTAATAGCACGAGATAAAAGACAACAAATTCCAACTCCAAGTAGTGATCATACTATGACATCCCCCAGTAACATACAACAAGAATTTCCCGGTATTTATTTCATATTTTTTTTTCTTAAACTCATACTAAAAGAAAAAAAAATTAAAAAAACTAATTTCTATTTTTTTTAACTATGCAACAAGTAGGTCCCAGTAATATACAAGAACGAGTTCGTTTGGCTAACAATGATGTTGAGGTCAACCCCAGTAATATACAACAACAAATTCCAGGTATTTATTTAAATTTCTTTATTTGTATTTGTTTCACACTTAAAATATTAGGTAATTTTTAGAACACTATTTTGTGAATTGAAATCTCATTTTATTCTTTTGTTCATACTCTCATATTGATCTCAATGTTGTAGTTATTTTTAGTGGTAATCTTACAAAATATTAGACCACAACTAAATATATTAAATATTAAATATTATTTTTTTAACTAATCATATTATAATGTGGTGTATTTATTAGAACAAATTGAGCATGAAAGCGCGAGTTCAAGGGTTTTGTCAGATATCACAAATCGTGATGACCAAACTTCTGCTAGAATGCGTACTCATATAGGACAATTGGCGCATTCGAATAGGTCACGAATATCTGATGGGATGCTGTCAACTCTTCCCCACAATGGTGAGCTTAGTAAATAATTCTATCTATATATAGATATATTATTAGTTCCAAAGGAAATTCTTATACTGAGTGTTGGATATTCATGAAAAATATCAGAAGAAGAACATGCAACTAGAACCAATTGTCATGTGCGCCAAAGGCGAGGAAGAAGAAACCACAACTGTGTTAGAAATTATAATGAGAATCAGGGTATCGTAGGTTGCCACTTACCTGCTCCAACCACATGTCTGTACTGCTACGCACGATTGTTTACTCGAGAAACTTTGAATATGTGTTGCTTGAAAGGAAGAATTGTTTTACCCCCAATACACTCTCCACCAGAAATGGTTGCTCGTTTCTCTGACCAAACAAATGAGGGTAGACACTTCAGGCAAAATATTCGAGCTTACAATCACGCATTTGCATTCACTTCAATGGGAGTACACGTGGATGAATGAATAAATATTGGTGGTCGTGGGATTTACACATTTCGTGCTCAAGGTGCATTATATCATAAGATTGGTGGACTTTTACCAAACGAAGGGAACATACCGCGATTTTTACAAGCTTATATATATGACACTGAGCATGAAGTTGAAAACCGAATGTGTGAAAGCGAAGTTTTAGATAGACGTGTGGTTGAAAAGATACAACAGATGTTGAACAACCATAATCCTTTTGTTCATACATTGCGAAGCCTCGGACAACGCCAAGATTTGCCGAATTGCAAGTTGATCCTAAAAGAGCAGCCAATAGATCGGCGTCAGTATAATCTACCATCAGCATCACAAGTTGCGGCAATTATAATAGATGGAGATAATGCCACAATTGCAAATGGAAGGGATATCGTGGTGGAGACAATTAGTGGAAGACTTTCTCACGTCCGAGACTATGTTGGATTTTATGATCCGTTACAATATCCACTATTGCTACCTTACGGTACATATGTTTAGGATGTTAATAGTCGTGATGATGGTGGAAGAGCAATAACATGTTGCGACTATTATGCTTATATGTTACAGGTTCGTATCGATAACATAATTTACTTCCCAGTATATATAGATGAATGAAGATTCCCATATTAAAAGCAATATATGAAATTTGCTTTTGCAGATACGCCATAATGGATCATCACTTTTGCTTCGAGGTGGACGTCTCTTTCAACAATATGTTGTAGACAACTACATTAAAATTGAATCACAAAAACTTAGATGGTTGCGTTCTAATCAAGCCACAGTTCGAGCGGATCTCTACAAAGGACTTGAAGACTCTTTAAATGCAGGTTAACACAATGCAGGTATATATACTATTTAAGTCATCGTTATTTAAGAATATAACTTTGTCCAAAGTGTGTACAATATATATAGCTACTAATTAAAAATAAAAAATTATTAGGTAGCATCGGACGTAGAATTATTTTACCATCATCGTTTGTTGGAAGCCCACGTGACATGTACCAACGATATCAAGACGCAATGACTCTGGTTCAAAGATTCGGAAAGCCAGATCTTTTTATTACCATGACATGTAACCCAAGTTGGGAAGAAATCAAAAGCGAATTACTCGCTGGACAAACACCACAAGATCGTCCTGACTTACTCACTAGAGTATTCCGTGCAAAACTTGAGCAACTAAAGAAGACATCATTGAAAAGGGGGTACTGGGCAGTGTTGTTGCTTACGCATATGTTATTGAGTTTCAGAAACGTGGTCTTCCACATGTGCATATGTTGGTGGTATTAGATGAAAATGATAAGATCAATAACCCAGATGAGTATGACCGAATTGTTAGAGCTGAAATACCAAACGAAGACGTAGAGCCTCAACTTTATAATGTGGTGTTAAAGCATATGATTCATGGCCCGTGTGGCGTTCATAATCCTCAATCTCCATGTATGAAAAATGGGAGTTGTAAGAGAAAGTTTCCTAAACCGTTTGCACCAATCACTGTTCAAGGGAATGATTTGTATCCCATTTATCAAAGGCGAGGAAATCGATTGCCCGTCTCACTTGATCGACAAGGAAACATAATGGTTGATAATAGTTGGGTCATTCCATATAATCCATGGTTGCTGTTGAGGTATGATTGTCACATCAATGTTGAAATTTGTGCAAGCATAAAAAGTGTCAAGTACTTATATAAGTATGTTTATAAAGGCCCAGATAGAGTGACAGTCGAAGTACAATCAGACCCTGAATACGATGAAATAAAGCAGTTTCAGGATGCAAGATGGATTTGCGCACCAGAGGCATTATGGAAGATATTCAAGTTCATTATTAATCGAATTTACCCATCTGTTGAGCGATTGCAAATACATCTTCCTAATATGCACCAAGTTCAGTTTCGTGCCGATGAGAGCATAATTAATATTCTACATGATGAGAGTACAAGAAAGACAATGTTGACTGAATTTTTCACACTTAATCATGTGGATGCAGAAGCGCGACGATACTTATACATGGAGATCCCATCACATTATAGATGGATTCAAGCTCAAAGAAAGTGGTCTAAAAGAATGAATCGTAACAAGGTTATTGGGCGAATATATGCAGTTTCACCTGTTGAAGGCGAAAAATTTTACCTTCGGATTCTTCTTAATCATGTTAGAGGACCAACATCCTTCACAAACTTGAGAACAGTTAATGGGGTTTTGCATCCAACATATAAGCAGGCAGCAGAACAACGAGGTTTGTTAGAAAGAGATGACAGTATTCGACAATGTTTGCTAGAGGCCTCCACAATTCAGATGCCGTCTGCTTTAAGAAGATTATTTGTCACCATATTGGTATATTGTGCACCAATTGGTGTTCGAGAGTTATGGGATGAGTTATATCCATTCATGATAGAAGATTATGTTTCCACGATTAACATAACTCTCCCACTTGCTACCAACAGACTCTTGCGTGAGTTGAATATATTTTTGGTTCAATTTAATAAGAGTATAAATGAGTATGATTTGCCCCAAATGACAAGAGGAATTGAATCAAGTTCAGGAATGACAAGATGTATTGAAGATGAAATATCCATAGGTATTCCACAACAAGATCTTGATGCAATCGAACGCTTAAATGATGATCAAATAAGTGCGTTTAACACAATAATGGGTGTAGTTCAACGATCGGAGAATGCAACTTTTTTTGTGGATGGTCCCGGTGGAACTGGAAAAACTTACTTATATCATGCATTGTTAGCAAGCTTGAGAAGGTTGGGGCATATAGTATTAGCAACGGCATCATCTGGAATAGCAGCTATGATTTTTCCTGGTGGGAGGACAGCCCATTCTAGATTCAAGATACCACTTAATCTTGATGTATCATCAATGTGTTCGATCGGTAAGCAATCTGATTTAGCAAAACTAATACAAAAGGCAAAGGCAATTATCTGGGATGAAGCAACAATGACGCACCGTCATGCATTTGAAGCACTTGATCGAACTTTCAGAGACTTAACAGATATTGACTTACCATTTGGGGGGAAGATAATGATATTTGGGGGAGATTTTCGACAAGTTCTTCCTGTTATCCGGAAAGGAACCAAGTCCGAACTAATCCAAGCAAGTGTCGTTAAGGCATCATTTTGGTCACAGGTAAAGATTTTAAAACTCAAACAAAACATGAGATCCATAAATGATCGTGAATTTTCAGAATTTTTACTTCGTGTTGGTGATGGGAATGAAGATGTATTGATGGATGATATGGTAAAACTACCTGAATGCATGGTGATACCATGGGAGAGTAAGCATTCCATTAATCAATTAATTGCCAAGATCTTCCCTGACTTAGAGGATCATATAAATGATGCAACCTACATGGTGGAAAGGGCAGCGGTAACTCCTACAAATGAAGATGTTGATATGTTGAATGAAAAGATAATCAATATATTTTCAAGTTTAGAAGAGACAATGTATTCATTTGATTCAGTTGAGGATGACACAAGGAATTTGTATCAGCCAGAGTTCTTGAATTCAATCTCACTTGGTGGTTTGCCTCTGCACAAGTTAACTCTGAAAAAAGGTGCTCCAATTATGCTTCTAAGAAATATTGATCCGAAATTGGGATTATGTAATGGTACAAGATTATTGTGTCGTGGTTCTTACAGAAATCTTATTGATGTTGAAATTCTAACTGGACAATTTGCCAGATCCAGAGTTTTCTTACCAAGAATCCCTCTCAAAAGTACTGATACTGCTGGGCTTCCATTTGAACTTACAAGAAAGCAATTTCCAGTTAAATTAAGTTTCTCTATCACTATAAACAAATCTCAAGGTCACACAATACCACATGTGGGCATTTACCTTCCAGATCACGTCTTCAGTCATAGACAATTATATGTGGCTTTATCGAGGGGGGTCTCAAAGTCAACCACAATTGTGTTAGTAAAAAATGGCTTCATAGTAGGCCAACAAGGAGTATTTACACGAAATGTAGTATACAAAGAAGTCTTGCTTCATTTCAGCTAATTATGGTGATTCCTACTAGGTAACAACTTTATTAACGATAACCTTTCAGTATGCATTTTTCACTTATCAAATAACTTTTTTTTATTTGATTTTAATTTTCTCACTATCGTTTGTAGGTTGGCAATGAAAATCTGAAGCATCAATCATGAACAAATGGGTGGAAATTGCAGCATTGATGTCAATATGTAAACTTTCTTTCCAAAAGAAACAATGACATGTAGACTTTATGGGTATTGTGAATAATGTACATATTGTGATGTAGGTTTTATATTTTGACATTGAAGTTGTTATGTATTTTGCTACGAGTACTTAATGTTTTCATCTACTCTTTTTTTATTTACATAACTTACTATTGTTCATGGACTTTAGGTAGAAACTTGCATCTAAAATCCCATGTTGTTTGACAATTCTGTGATTAATATTTAAATCATTACTTTACCAAAGTCAAAACGATAAAGGTGACAAACTTTTTAGGATGTGCATGATAAAGAAAAAGTTCATCTTTGCACAATACATTAAAAATATATCTTGACAATTACAATGAAAAAAAACTAACGCAACATACCTTTAGGGGCGCGTAGCGCCCGTGATGCAAAAATGCCTCTCGCACGCACGTTAGTGCGTGCGGAGAGGCTAGTATATATAAAGGAGACCAACACCGCCTACCCACAGCAGTCCATCCTTCCGAAGATTAGGAATACTTACAAAGACATTTCAGCCTCTTTTGGTTACTATCGTCAAATTCCCCAATGCTAAGTTAAATTACTAATGTACTACCGTCATTTTAAATGAGCTGAAATGTATGGTATCACTTTACCCTTAATTTAATTTTAGTCGTTGAAATTTCTTATTAATTTTTTTAGTCCTCGGACTTAATAGTGTGTTTTACCATACTTTAACTAATGTCATCTGTCTTTTTGTTAAGTTTAAGGGTATATTAGGAACTTTATCCCACATCACTAAAATGAATTTAAAAATGAGAATGGAAAAAAAACCTAAAAAAATCAAAATTTTTAGTGTAAGAAAATTGAATATATATGTCACATCTCGTCCCTATTTTATTCCTATTTTATTCCCTGACACTAGGAAGTTACAAAAATGCCCCTGATGGGCTAAGTGGGAATTCTACGTAGAATTCCTACGTGGACATTTGAGTTCTTGTCACTCTTTGTTTCTTTTCTCGTCTTTCTAGGTAGTACGTATTCTTACGAACACATGAGCGAATGAGATGTAAATCAGACGTGCAACAAACGATTTATGCACTTTTCCCAAATGAGGGGCAAAATGGTAATTTTGTATTATCGGGAATCCATTCCTTTTTTATCGAGATAATAGAGGGCTGTCAGTATTGCAGGCTGCAGACTGTGATATTAACGTTCTATTCATTGAGTTTGTTAAGCAAGTGGGCAAGTAGGTCAGTCAATCTTCGTTAGTATTTTATTTATTTGGCCTCGTGCCTATTTAATTATTGTTTGAGCTTGACTCAAAGACACACACACACACATATTCTTGTAGTGCTCATCACTACGATCGCGTGGACGCTAGCGGAACATAATTCGAAGCTACAAAGAAGATTTTACGGGACTCGGAACATAATTCGCCAAATTTGATTTCGTACAATGTGGTAATCAATTGGTTGTGTCGGGAAGGTAAGATGAAGGAGATAATTCAGATCCTTGATTAGGATAAAAGAAAAGGTTTTGTTCCTGATGAGGTGACTGGTAAATGGTAATACACTCATTCGTGGACATGCAGGGGAATGGCTTGTCTCTGTGTAAGGCTAAAAATTTGAAAGGAGCATCAATCAGATGCGCTTTCGAGGACTTCGTCCAAACGAACCATTGTTGTTAATGGAAACACAAAAACTTCCTTAAGATAAGGCGGAACACGAGCCAACCAATCTTGAACGGACCATTACGAGCTACACGAGCCAACTCATAAGAACTTCCCTTAAGCCTTAAGGTAAGGTTGAATGAAAGGTCCGGAACCGCAGGTCTATAAAATCCATCTGCAATCCAGCGCAAAACAGTTTTTAGCATTTTGTAGCAACCTGCATTATTCCCATTCTCATAAAGCATTAGTCTCATAACTGGTCTTGCTACTTTGAACCTTCCAGCTCTCAAGGTTACTTGGGATTTAAGACACATCAATTGTATGCAAATTAGTGTACTTTTGTATCAATATGATAATTTCGACGGTAATATTGCAAGGTTAAGAAGCATAACATTCTTCGTATACGACCAACTAAAATGATTTCCATCAAAATCGGAAATATTACACTCCGGCTGTTGATCACTTTCGCCTACAACTACCGCTAAAACATACACATAAGAATGCGGTACAACTGATGAACTACTTGTGAATTTCCACTATATTCACCAATCTTGTAACTTCACTACCAAGTTAGTTGGTCCCAACAGCTATTTCGCATTCATTACATATTTCACTCAATCCAAGTTCTACAACATAAGCCTAAAACGAACAACGAAGATAACATTCAAATAAACATCCTTACATAGAAAATTAAAAGGGTGGAGAAGCCACCCCTTTACTCTGGAAGTGTGTACTATCTCGACGAAAGCCTCTGATGCAAATCATCTGCCAATGCTTGCCTCAAGCTTTCCCCATAGTAATAAGAATCCTTCTCGCTTTCAAGCACCCTGGGTGGCGGCCCACTCTCATCCAGGTTCTTCCAGAGCTCCGGTTCAGGCTCCCTCGCAATCTGGCACAAGTTATGCAACACACAACAAGCAACAATGGTTTGAGGCACATGATTAATACCCACATTGAGGTCCTTCGAAATCTTCCACCAACCCTTAAGCAGCCCAATTGCCTCAACCACTGCAGACCTCCCCTTCATAAGCATTCCGTTAAACAGGTTCTGGGCAGGAGTCCCCATCCCATTCGGCGAAAATGGTGTCAGCAAAAAGGACATCAAGGGATAATACCAATCCCCAACAATGTAAGGCCTCACATGGTGACCCCTCACATTGATTATCTTCTCCCAAACATCGCCCGAAGTCTTCTTATTGTACAAAAGACTATCTCTAAAATGGGTGGCGTTGTCTGTGCCACCAGGGGCTTTCACACACACATCCCAGAAGATTTTCTTATGATCCGCCACGACCTCAAGCAAAACTAAAGGGTACCCATATCGGCATTTGTAGTTTCCGAGCAAATAGCGCTTGTGGAGCTTGATTGGGCAGCTATCAATGGCGCCACACATGTTGGGGAGCGATGTGAGCTCCTCGAAAGCCTGGGTTGTTTCGATTAGCCTCTCAAGTACTGAAAGACAGATGTGCACAAATTCTTGAGTTTCCAGTTGGAATCGAAATTAGAACTTTCAATTTTGTTACCCAAATAACATTTCAATTTCAACTTGAGTTAAAGAATCTTGCATGGACTTGGCTGAAAGGTCATAGGCAAAGGTTTTAAAAGGTCGTCGGCTGCAATAGTATATGAAAATGTTGCAGTATAAATTCTAGGGCTGGTTCGGTATGGGATACCGAACCAAAAACGACACATCAAGTCCCAAACCGTTTATTTTCGGGATGAAAATCTGAGGACCGATCCCAAACCAAAATTTCGGTATTCCCGAAGTTTGGGATTCCCGAAATATTTTCGGTATTTCGGGATTTTCCGAAACCAAACCGAACCTGCTTCAAAATTTAAAACCCAATTTAAAATCAGAGATTCATGGACCTCCCACTCCCCTGCAAGCCCACACGGCCACACCTCGTTCCAGATTCGTCGACCTTCCCACCCCCATCTTCATCCTTCTCATTCCTGGGTTTGTCTTTGCTGCCTTCGGGAGTCGGAGAGCTTTGCAACGTGCATCTAACATAATCAGGTACCCATCCTCATCGATGTGTGAGCTTTTCCATGTTTTGCCGAACGAAATCGCCATCGGAGGGCTGCTTTTCTTTGCAGCGATGGAGCCGCTTCGTAGAATTCTGATGGATGTGTGGTTGTTTCCAAATCCTAAATTCGTGAAGCTTTCTAAATCTGAAACAAGAAAAAAGAAGCTACAGAGTAACTCACTTTTTTTTAAAAAAGATTGAGAAAGAAGCTACAGAGTAACTCACTTTTCTAGATCTGATGGATGTGTGGTTGCTTCCTTCTGTGCATTTAAGGGAGTTGGTGGAGGGAGAGAAGAGATAGAGGATGGCTATCAGTGGGAGTGGGAAGATGGCAGATATTGATGCTATCAAGAAATAAAAAAAAGAGAAGGAAATGAATGGTGGGTGAAGAATGGCAGACAAAAGAAGAATAAAAAAAGAAAAAGGTGAAGAAGAAAGATAGCTATGTCTAGAGGAAAGGACCGAATGCCAAAAACCCTTAAAAAAACAAAAGGTCTCGGGATTTCGGGAATACCGAAAACTGAGATTTGGAAAACCAATCCCATATCGAATATTTCGGTATTTTTCGGGACGGGATTACCGAATTTCGGGATGGTTTTGGTTTGGGATTTTTCGGTTTGGGTTCGGGACTTTTTCGGTTTGGTTTGGGAATTTTGGGAATTTTTTCCAGCCCTAATAAATTCACTGGGAGTGTAATTGTATTATTCGGAGAGTAAGTGTAATTGTATTATTTGGAGAGTAAGGATGTTATCTTATAAATAAAGGTAAAACAGAGTGAAAAATCATACCACAAAATTCTCAAACTCTTTCTTCTATCTTTGTCTGTCGTAGACCCTCTCCCTCTCTGTTCTCTCAATAAAATATGTCGACAACATGGTATCAAGCACGCTACCGTTGCTGTGCTAAGGAACTAAAAGATTTTCGAGGACAGTCTGTTGAGAATGAATCTTATATTGATGGAAAGAGGAACCTTGTATATGTTTATAAGTAAGTTGGGTTACTCACCATATTGCCAATTGGTTTTATGGTGGAATCTCAACTTTCTTCGTGGTATCAGAACCAGGTTATCCCACGTGTAAAGCCTAACGGGTTGACGAAGCTGGGTACAAGACGTGAAGCTCTACCTTGCAACCAAAAGTTTAAGAGCCACCATTGAAGAGGCTAAGGAAGAACCAGTTGACGAAGTTGACCAGGCAATCTCCACGATTTTCATTAGAAGACATATGCACGACACATTGTAGACTAAATACCTCGTTAAAGAGGATTCATGCACGCTCTGCGCTTCGATCATTGGAAGGATATCTTCTTGCCTGAAGTAAAACACGACTAGCAGCATTTACTCTTCCAAGACTTCGAGTCTGTAAATGAATACAATTTTGAATTTCTTTCGAATCCGATCACTCCTTAAATTCTGTAAAGAGGCCTTGACTGAACATGATCTTCTGGAGAAAACCTATTCAACTTACCATGTCACCAATATTGTCCTGCAACAACAATATCTGATACATAAATTCATCAAATTTTTGGATTTGATCTTTATCTTACTACTTGTTGAATAGCAAAACTAGCTTTTGATGAAGAAATATCAAGCTAGACCAACTGGCTCAAACTCTATGCTTGAAGTGCATGCCACTGCATTTCGAGGCCATAAGGGATGCAAGAAGTGTCAAGGCCGTGGCAAAGGGCCGAATCTTCAACCATGGGCCTAAGGTCGACTGATGTTGTGTTCCTTTTAAGTGTAAATATATGGTTCATATAATGGAGGTAACAAATGGAATGTGGTTTTTGTGTCATAAATGAAAATAACTAATTGCAAGAAGAATTTAACAACGAATGATATATTGATTTTGAAACAGTGGGATGGGAACAGGGATTTCAAGTTTACCTTCACAAAACCAAATTCATGCTTATTAAGTTAGCCTGTATTCAACTACCAACCTGTTTCTAGAATTTGTTTTACATAAATATGATTAGCTATATGATGTGTGGTTTTGATCAAATTCTCCTATTCTGCAACTCAATTAGGGTGTGCAACTTTGGTTCTAAATTATGAGTCAATAAGATGCATGAAAACGTCAACATAGCCAAATAAAATATGTGGCATGATTTTTGCATAGCATTCTCTTCATTCATTCATATGTCTACCAAGATTAAGCATGATGTGTACTATAACCTTGATCAAATAATTTGTAAGCAGCCCTAATGGTGATCAATAATTAAGATAAACAAACAAATCAAACAATAGAATCTGTGAATGAAACAAGAAGCATACTGATGAATTGAATACTTTAACTTAGAAACACGAATCAATTTTGCAAGGCTAAATCGAAATTCATATCTATGAATTTAGTTACACATCATGTTAGCAAAGATTAAAATGAAGAGATGCAACATGAGTGAAAATAAATTCAAGAGAGGAAACCCTTGAAGCAATTTTGATGTTGAACTTCTTCAAGAACAACCTGTTGAGATGAGTTTTCAATGTGGGCGGAAGTGTATGGCACAACTAGGGTTTTGAGTGGGGATGAAAAGGGAGAAAAAATAGATGGCTAGGGTTTTGAAATTCATCCAGAGTTAAAAGGGTACGTAAAAGTGGCTAAAAGGTAAGTTTTTATGTGGTAAAAGAGGCTGCAACATATTCCAAAGAGATCCCAACAATTCAGCTTTTACTTTGCATGTTTTTTTCCTTATTTGATATCTCCAAAACAGGCTAGCAATCTGTCACGCCCTAACCCGCGAATAAGGACTATTCATGAGTTAGGGTGTGAGTCATATCTTAGTTATACGAATAAATTTTATAACCAAGACATGACGAAAAAATAAAATAATATTTATTTGCAATTAAACTACAGTACATCGTATAACAAAATTTTACATAATAAACGCTTGATTTTAGTACATAAAATTTATTGAATACGCAGCATAATAAAAATTAATGCACAAATTACTTTACAACCGAAAGCACCAACAAAATAATAATTCAAATGAGTAGTTCTTGCAAATACGTAAAATTGATATATGCAAATGTGATGGATGAATGCACTCACTCCTTTCTAATCCCGCTAACGCATACCTAAGTCACAAAAGCCTGCACATCCCATACCATGCTTGTAATTATACCACTTGATTCCGAATTAACTCTAGTTCATTTCTTAAACCCAATTTTTAGAATTAAATTCTCACTTTTCATTTTATTATATACGCACTTCCCGCGACACCCATTTATATACTCAACACTTCCCTCGACACCTAATACAAGGTTCATTATTTTATATTCAAGGTAGTCTCCTTCACAACTCAAACACTTTACACAACTCAACTATTTGTCCTTGTTTGCTATGCTTATGCATATGTAATGCATCATATCCAAGCCAATATTGTCATATTATAATCATGCAAATATAAAATGTAACAATAAACTCATTTAGCAACCCAAACGCATAAATCATCATTCATGTCAAAAATGATATGAGCAAGAATTAAAGCTAAGTTGGTAAAAGATTATCTTACCATCATGTTATCCTCCTTATTATTTCATTATTTCAATTTTTTTGACTCTTTATTCTTATTCTTTACATTTTTAGTATGGATAAAATTTCTTTTACTCACACCAACTCTCTTTTTCTTTTTTCTCTAAATGATTCCCTCTCACAACTCTTTTTATTTTAAACTCTCTCCAAACCTTCCTAAACCTCTTTATTTTTCTACAACACGTCACCCCTCTTTCTTTGAATTCTTTTCCTTTTTCACTCACATGTTGCTCCTCATTCTTTTCTTTATTTTCTTACTCACAACTCCCTCTTTGAATTCTTTTCCTTTTTTCATTCCAAGAAGCAAGCAATAGAAACTGATATTGGACATACAAAGAGGTTGGCCAAGAAGGGCAGCTCAACCATACATCAGCTACTCATACTAATGCATAAATCAACATATAGATTGGATTGTCGTAAATTATGGATGTTATAGAACAGATGATAAAAGGAAGTGTTTCTGTTTGAGTGTAGGAAGTTGGAGTTTTGAAACTCCAAACATGATTATAGGATTTTCAACGAATTTTCAAGACTTTGGTAGTATTTCAAAGATTTGGAATGAATGGACCGTTGGATCTTCCTGAGATTTTGCTATGTTGTGGTAGAGAGGACAAAGAACAACTTCTTTGAAGAAAATATTTTGATCTGAGTACGAGAAAAAGGAGTTTCGAAGCTCACAATAGATCTGACTGGTTGACAGACAAGTGATGAACAATCACTATATATACTTGAGTTTCTGAAGTTGTACTGCTCCTATGGATCTCAAATTTGGATATGTTGTAGTTCACGAGTTAACGAACAACTCTTATTGGGATGAATTTTCAATTTGAGCTACATAAAAAGTGGTTTGGTCTTTAAACAGGTATGATGAATTTATAGTTTTTGGATATCATTCTTTTGATAACTAGATGAAAATGATGGTGATTTGGTGGAGATATTATTGGATAAGCTTGAATACATTTTCTAGGTTTTGCTTGTGATTTCTTTTTCAGGATTCTCAGGGTGGAGTAAGAGATTTTTTTTATTTTTTTTAATTTTTTTTTTATGGTTGGATAGGAGTGCTTTTAATGATCTCAAAATGTAATTGTATAAATAACACAAGATTTAAGTGGTTTGCCAAATGACTACATCTAATGAGGCTTGCATTTGTATTTCCCTATATATGGGAGACTTCCAAATACAATGAAAGATGGCTTAAAGCCTTAACAACATGTAAAAGAAAGATTCTAAGGTAATATGAAAGAGAGGATGACTTTCTTGTTGGAGTTGCTCTTTTTCTTTTTTCTCCATGTCCTTTCTTTGGTTCTTGCTCCTTCCTTTATAAGGATTGCATGACATCTTCCATCTAGCTTGAGGATGAACGCTCCCAAGTGTACCAATAGAAAGACACCAAGTGTTGTGCAAAACATTAGCTACATGTGTTCCAATAGTAAGGCAATATGTGTTAAGCTAATCACTAACAACGATATGTGTTTCAATATCAAGGCAACATGTGTTAAGCTAATTTGAGCAAAAAATATCATGCAAAGTGTTCCTTGCATCAAAGGCCACGTCAAATATTCTTCAACCACAGTAAGTGCCACCTTCACATATGTAAACTCACATCTCTTCGTTTTAGGGTGGTAAATAATCACATAAACCTTAAGTCCTAAGGATTTGCAAATGTGCCACCTATCATCTGTGAGAAAAATCAAGTCAAACTCTAGTGGGTAATTTCCCATAAGAGCTTTTGCTTTTGGTTAGCATTTAGTAATTCAGTTAACTTGTTTATTTACTGTAAGAGACATGCTAAAGGGAATCGCCCCCAAAGCGAGTCTGTATAGACTTGCTACACACGTTTTCATTTACATCAACAGTTAATGAGAAATGCTTCTACAAAATGACACTTCATGTTTTTTACGCCATGTTTTATAATGTTGACACGAAAATTAACGTTAAACTGCAAATTGGTAGAATCTCCATGGAGATTTCCATTTTAAAATAGTCTCCTTACCATTTCTCACAATTAATATTACTATTTTGGCCTACTAAAACTAAATGAAAAATAAAGAAAAAGTTAATGTTGTTTTGTTTTTTCTCTCTCACTCAACCTCTCGTTTCCCCTACCTGATGAATGAACCCAAGCAAAGCTCTTTCTTTTGCTTCTCTGCCATCTCTCTCACCATTCCAACACACTTTTTATACAAACCTGACTCCACCCAAAGATTATCGCTTTCGGATTAGATGAAGCTTCGTTACATTACAATATTTTTTGTGAGAGTTGCATTCAAATCACCACTAGAAAAGGTTCAGTTTCTGCAAAAGTTCGTCTTCCAATGGCAAGCAATGGTCATCCAATCTCTTACCAAGCGTTTTTTTTTTCCAAGGGAAAAGGTAAAGGAGCAAGACCCATGAAATTAAGATGGGTTTTTATCACAAATGGTCTCTGACATTGATCAAACGCATCATTTTGGACCCTGACATTGAAAATCAATAGAAATGGTCCCTGAGATTGATCAAACACATCACAAATGGTCCTTCCGTTAAAAACTCTTTGGGCAATTTTCAAAGCTTCGTAACTCAATCGTTTCTTAACCAAATTCGACCTATAATATATCAAAATGAAGATAGGAAAGTGTAGAACAAGATTATACAACCAAGAAGACCTTTACTCACTCCGTTCCGGAAGAACGTTGTTGAGCTTTAAGGACATTTGAAAGAATAACTATCATGCTAAAACCACTGAAAAGAATGGAATGGAATATCTTTGTATCACTTCCTATGAATATGGCCAGAAGCATATTCATGAGAAGATGAAACGTCTCCCGAATGGACTGTACAATACAGCCGTACAAGCTACGGAGGCTTACCATGGCACGACCGTTTGAGATATCTAGGGAGAGATATAATGCACCGTATGCTCAAAACATCACACGTGCATCCTCTGACTAGAAGTTTGAAAGTTATACCTAGAAATTCCATGCCAAGCATTCTCTTTGGGTAATTATTAACTCAACCATCTAATGCAAATATTACCCATAATTCCCTAAGTTTCTTCAGCAGATTCAAGGGGATATTTGTGGACCTTTTCAATCAACATGAGGACCATTTAAATATTTTATGGTGTTGGTTGATGCATCGACACGTTGGTCATATGTTTGCCTATTGTCCACACGCAATGCTGCAGTTGCGAAACTTCTAGCACAAATTATTAAGCTCAGGGCTCACTACCCTGATCACCCGACTAAGTCGATCTGACTAGATAACGCTTGAGAGTTTACGTTGCAAACTTTCGATGATTATTGTATGTCAGTGCGGATCGAAGTTAAACGTCAAGTATCCCATGTTCACACTTAAAAAGGCATAACAAAAGCATCATTAAGCGTCTTCAATTCATTGCTTGAACCTTGGCTATGCACACTAAGCTTTCGGTTTCTGCATGGGCCTATGCAATTCTGCACGCAGCCATGTTGGTTTGTATAAGGCCCATTGTCACCCAATCTTTTTCACTATTACAATTGGTTACTAGGTACGAGCCTAACATCTCGCACATACGCCATTAGTGCAGTTTATGCACCAATAACACCTTCACTATGTACCAAAATGGGTCCTCAAAGAAGAATAAGAATTTGTCAGTTATGATTCGCCATCCATTATTTGCTACTTAGAGCCCTTAACAGGCGATCTGTTTACCACATGTTTTGTGGATTATTAATTCGATGAGACAGTTTGATTGTCGTTAGGAGCAAATAAGAATGTTAACGATCATGAAGAATGCCGTGAATTGTCATGGATTAACCCCACTATGTCTCATTTAGGTCTCCCCACTGCACAACCTAAAAAAGTGCGATGTATTTTAGATCTACAAAACATTGCTCAAAGCATGCTCGATGCTTAGTGAAAGTGACAAACTCAAATATACAAGATGCAAACGCGCTAGCAAGGATAGATGTACCGCACGTACATCGAAATATTGCCCCTATGAGACTATTGGCAACACCCATTGTGTTGCCGGATACAATGGTGGTTAGCCAATTATGTGCTCTTACCCTGAAGTGGCAGACTTGTTAGTTTAAAAGATTCACAACCCTAGAAGAGGAAGCCCACGATACAACCTAGCGAAATAAGTTTTAATCCTACCATCGCTAACTTAACTATTTCAACGCACGAGGTTATTCTAGGTTATGGAAGCGTCCTTGATGAGACAAATCTACCTCCCGAGAATCGTGAGATTTCGGTCCATTATGTTAACTTGGATGAGGTTTCCAATCGGAATGAGATGATAGTTGACGATCATTTGCATACATAGTAGCCATTGATATCATACTGAAAAATACATTCAGTTGTGTTCCATGATGAATGTCAACGTAGAACTGATTGGTTAAACTAGCAACAAACAATCCAAGTTGAACTTGATTCACTTGCGAAATGCAATGAGGTATGTAAAGCCCGTTGACTGCAAGTGGGTTTTCGTAAGGAGGCACAATGAGAAAATGAGATAGTGCGATATAAGACACGCCTCATGGCGCGAGGTTTCTCTCAATGCCTTGAGATTGACTAGGAGGTGATGTATTCTCCCGTAATGGACGTCACAACATTCTGCTATTTTAGTCCTAGACGTAGTTCCCGTAATAGACGTTATACCGTATTCCCCAATAATGAATGACTCTAGAATTTTATGCAAATACTCTCGTAACAAAAAATTGGATTAAACAAGAGGGATACAGTTGATCTAGTCTAACTAATTCTCATTCCTTACGTGAAGGCCTCTCCACTACTCCCAATGATTGTCCGAAATTGAAGAGAAAGGGTGGGCTTGTTAAACTAAATTCTATAGGCCCAAAAATTGGTCGAGTGGGCCTATCAAAACCAAGACCGACTCAAATAGTCGTCGGAGTTAAATCGGCAAACCGAATTCCTGTCTCCGCTCCGCGAGAAAGAGAGAGAAAAAGGAGAGATTTTGATTTGATTATTTCGATTGACAAATTTCAGTACCTGCAACCTCCGATCTTTGCCTAACGGCCTGATTTTAGGGTTTTCTCCCACCAGCTTCACAACCCCCAATTCGTCGCCATGACTGAGGTATCCTCCTCCGCCTTCAACTCTTTTTTACTTTTAATTTTGAAAAGCACTTGTAAAAAAAAACAGCTTTTCTTGATGTTATTCCCGAGTGCTTAATTGGATAATTTGTACGAGTGTATCCATATGGGGATTGAAGAGCAATATTCATGAATAATAAGCAAAACCCAATTACCCAAGTAACAAGATAATAACTCAGCTGCTTCTTGTTCTTGCCATTGTTACAGTTATGGCTGCATTGGGATCCATTTGGTGCTAATAGTTAGTAATCTGTGTCGCTAATTATGTGATCCCGGCACGTTTATTGGGATTTGGGAACGAAAGAATGTGATTTTAGCTTCGTTTTGATATTTCAAGTAATGTAATTGCTACTTCTTTATGTCCAATGGTTCCGATAGGCGAAAACTTGTTTTATTTTCAGAAGCATGGTGATATACTGGTAATGTAGTTTCTGAATTATACTGAAACGAAGCTATATTACTCGGAGAGGAATCTTCTTCTCTTTAAATTTTTTGATACAGTTCGAATTCGTATATTAGCTTACCTTGTTAATTTTTCCCTTTCTCTGTTTGCAGTATTGGGTTAGCCAGGGTAACAAGTGGTGTGACTTCTGCAAAATCTACATCTCGCACAATCCTTCCAGCGTCAGAAATCATGAGCTTGGTCAACGACACAAGGATAATGTTGCAAAGAAGCTTGCTGATATGCGAAAAGAAAAAGCTGCAAAGGAGAAGGAAGAAAAGGAAGCAGAGCACGCCCTTCTGCAAATCGAAGCAGTGAGTATCAAAAGATTATTTCGAAGTTAGAAGTAGTTAATATATATATATACATCTATTGGATATTGGAGGTTCATTTTATAATGGCAATTCTTTGATGGTAGTGCATCTCCCCTTTAATACTATGCTTCGTTCCTATTCTTGTTCTCATCGATACTGCCATTTTGTTAGCAGCCCGCGAGGAGCTGTTATCAATTCAAAACTTATTATTTTTTCAAATGACGTTCGAATGGCAAACCAGAATTTGTGAAAAAAGTTGAGCACAACTATTTCCCCAACTACTTTGTCTTATGATTGATGATTTATTGTAAAAAAAAAAAAAAGCATTAGTGGAAGACAAAGTCTTCTTTCTATGAGACATTGATCTGAGAAAATTTTCTTTATGCTGATTTTTTTGGTCCTGAACATTTACAGAAAGCTAAGCGCAGCTATCAAAAGGATGTGGCAAACTTGAAGGAGGCTAGAGATTCTCGTGCATTCGAAGTTGATGATGATGATCTAGAGAGTAAGTACTGTAAGTTTGTATTCTGGGGTTGTTGCAATGTTATGGCTGCACTATTCTTGCAAGCTATGGAATAAAGCCGGTACTTTATGGAGTCAAAATCTAGTTTATTCACTTGGCCATATGATTTATTGTCCAAGAGTACCATGTATATTGGAATAGGACTGTTTGATAACTGAACACCTTGCTTAAGGCTCAACTACTTTTTTGGTTAAGACAATACAACAATCGGGCTGCATGTATAAAATCTATTTCTCAACAAACTAAGCTTGAGAAACTACTCTAAGGCATTTTACCGAAGAAAGCACTCTACAAGGGAGGAAAAAAGGAAAGAGGAAGGCATGGTTCATTAGATGCTAGTGATATTATGGTAATTTACATATATCAACGTTTTACAAGCATGCCAAGCAATCAAAATTTGTTAGCTTGGCTTTGGCTTTGGCGATAGCCTTGAGGCATGAGGCTATAGCCTCACGGTATCTAAAATTATTATAATAATTTACATATATCCAAGTTTTACAAGCATGCCAAGCAATCAAAATTTGACTGCTACTACTACTACTAGTATTATTATTATGACTATGGTTATGATGATGATGATGATCATCGTCGTCGTCGTCGTCGTCGTCGTCGTCATCGTCATCGTCATCGTCCTCATCATCATCATTATGATTTAGGTTTTTTTTAATTAAAAAAAAATTCAAACACCTAGGTCGCTCGAGGTGATAGTGTTTAGGCTGGTCTATAGCCCACTCCAGCTGGCCAGTACTTAGGAGAGGAAGACATTAAGCTAGTAAGTTATGCAAATTGCCTAGAATGAACTAGACATGTTAGGTGAATTGTGTTTTTAGGTTGATTCTTGCCATAGTTGTCCGGTTTGATAGTTGACCAATAATTGGTGAACAGAACAGAGTCTTAAAATTTAAATTCCCTTAGAAGCATCTCTTTAGGGTGGTTCATGAATATTATTTGGTCCTAAATGGGCCCTTTATTGCTATTTGAAGAAGCATGCCTTAAGCTTTGTTGATAAATCTGTCTTATTTCAACTTATTGATTAAAACTGATTCACTTTGATTGGTGACAGAATGGCAGTATAACAGCACATCTGGTTATTACTACAATCAAAGTAATGGTTTTTACTATGATCCAAATTCGGGCTTCTACTATTCTGATTCTATAGGTATTGACACATTGCACTTATATTCTAATTATTGTGTTCTTACCATCCTTTTAGAATGTGTTGTAGTTGATATAGTTCGATCAAAAAATACGACAGGCAAGTGGGTAACACAGGAAGAGGCATATGCGCACCCACAGTTCTTATCCAATGCTGGATATAAAGAAACCATTTTGAAAAAGCCAGTGTCAGCCTCAGGTGCAGGATCAGCTACAGAAAACAAAGGTGCTGATAAAACTCAAAATGGGCCTCCACCTGGGCCAGTGGTTTCATCTTCTATAAATCCCAAGAGATCTGTTAAAGGTGCTGCTTCCTCCGTTGCTGTCGGAAAGAGAAAGAGAGATGAGAAGCCAAGGGCTATATCCGCCGAAGAAGCAGCTGCACTTAAAGCAAGGGAAGCTGCAAGAAAGAGAGTTCAAGAGAGAGAGAAACCGTTGCTTGGCCTTTACCGGCCACAATAATTTGGCTGCTCTAGCAAGTTTATATCCTTAAGGACATTCACTCAAAAGGTATGCTTTAAGTTTTTCTTTTCCTTTTCTATTATTTTAGTTTAGATTCTTGCATCTAAGTTTGCTACTGGGCGTACTGGCTTAAATGGTTGATTTATTGAACCAAATCTTTCTCCCATCTCTTTCGTTTGTCCCCTGCATGTTCTGATTTTCGTGATGGAAGGCTGTCAAAATTAGGGGACTGTTGATGTATTCCAGTTATTTCGTTATTTGGTTTCGTCAGTGTTTTTGAAGGTGTTTCTATGCAACCCTCAGTGGCCAAGTGTTCAAAACTAATTCACGTTTATCAGCTGAACATACTTTTGGGGGGGGGGGGGGGGGGGGGGGGTTCCTCTCTATCTGCTGTTAGATTTTGAGTTTTGTTATTGACACTTTTGGGATTGATTGTACGAACTATGCACATTATATGTTTTTGGATTGAGCATTTTGCTCGAACTTTTTATTCTTACGTATACATAAGTATAATATCATTAGGAGCACTCTTTTGGTCAATCATCCAAGAGGACCAAGACACCCAATTTCTCCTCACACGGGGGCGTTTGCATGATTCTTCTAACGTTTAGCTTTAGAAAAGATTGGCATATAGTGCCTTAAGGGAAATACAATTGATATCTTTAGTTTGTTTGGATTGAGTGCAAAAGTTCCACCAATTATTTTGAACCTTTTAGTTCTAAAAGCGAGGAATGTGAAAGAGTAACTAATGAAATGGCTCAGGTTATTATAAGTGGATGTAGAAAGGTATGAGTCTCACGAACAATTGGATCTGCAGATATTTTTCCGGTTTGAGGGTACAGATACACAGTTTAGATTTGGAGCATAGAGCCACTGCAACACATGTTGGGGGATGTGGATTTTGTAAACGAATAGCGACTTTCACACTCCCATTTTGTCCGTTGCAGTCCTCCCTTTGTTTTTATGTTTTGATTCTCCTTTCTTCAACATCTTTTTTCAACCTCTTAATATTGAAACACCGCTGTGAAGTGATATGACATACTGCAGAACTTAAACATGGAAATTTTTTTCTTCCCAATTATTGTTTTAAGAAAGCAAACTAGTTGATGGATTTCATTTAATATATATTGTTATGCTGATGCATGTTACTGGAATTATTTTGCAGAATTCACGAAGAATATATTAATGCAACTTTGCATTTTAGCAATGGCTGCTGATATGACGTCCCGCATTAAATTTCAATTGCTAAGAGATTCTTGGTGGCATTGCCAATTGGGTGAGTAGCCGTACCTGATATTTAAAGTTGTACAATCTGTTGTGACCTTATTGATCGATGGCTTTTGTCACGAAAGATGTGAATTATTAGGTTCTTCAAAATGATGGATGTGCAACTGCTGGACAATTAGGGTGAAAGTAATCTCATATCACTAGTGCTTTATATTTTATTTCACTTCAACACACACACACACACCCAACCCCCACCACCAAAAAAAAAAAAAAAAAAAAAATATATATATATATATAGATACATATTGCTTAAGGAGAGGGATCCCCATTTTTTTTTTAAAGTAGGAATTAGGTGTGGGGCCCACTCAACATCGAATTTCAACGATCCGAACCGTCTATTTTTCAAGTTACACCTCATAGATCATCCTTGCAAAATATTAGCCAAATCTGAAATATTTAAGACATCTAATTGGGTTCAAAAATATTAACGAATACTTTGTTATATAATAAACAATGAAATTTTATCTTGATAATTAAATTGGCAAATGGTTTCGGATTTAATTGAATTTTTGCAAGGATGATTTATGAGGGGTAACTTGAAAAATAGACGGTTCGGATTGTTGAAATTCAATGTGAAGTGGGCCCCATATCTAATCCTCATTTTTTGAAAAAAATGAGGATCCCTCTCCTTAAGCAGTTCCTATATATATATATATATATATATGACAGTTACAATTCTAGTAACATTTTTCAACGAGGAACATTGTCGTGTTCAATGTTACCAGATGTTACAAGACTGAAGAATTGGTGAGGTGACATCGGCTTGCAGGTGTGTGTTGTAGCTAAAATGTTAGTTTTCGTTAAGCGCTTGTATGCATTTTTGGATTTAGGAACATTTGTTAAGATTCTGGAAATAAATTTGTAACTTCAAGCATGATAAATGGATGCCGTTTGTCTTTTACGAGTTCTTAACCAACATTCAAATATTTGGGATTTAAATAACAAGATGTCTTAGCATTATTTAGAGCAACTCTACCCGTTTTAGGAGCGCGAGGGCAAGAGCAATGAAATTGCCCTTACTTTTCACTCTAAATAGTTATTGCATTTGTGCAAGTCCACCCGTTTGAGAATGAGGGCGGGCAAAGACGATTACTATCCATATAACTATCTATTTTTTCTTGGCCTTTATCCTCCAAATGTCAATATTGAGTTGTGTGGAGAATGAAGAATAAATAATGAGTTGTGTGGAGAATGAAGAATATGGATGGGTATTTATAGAAAAAAAATGAAGTTTTAACGAAAAGCCTGCGGCACTGTTCACTTTAACGAAAAATCGCATTTTTACACTAAAAAGTCAAACCTGACACTATTCATTTTACCCTTTATTTTGTTCTTATCGTTAAAACTAAAAGTTTTCAAGCCATTTTCATTAGTTTTCCTAAAAAAAATAGGTATTTTATCATAATTTTTGGCATTTTTTTAGTTATTATTTTTATCGTTAGAGTAATCTTGGCTGTTGATTTTCAAAATTATTACTGTTAGATGTCCTTAATCTCGCTATGTGGAAGCTGAAAAAAAGTTGCAATTTTTTTTACCGTTGGAAATCCAATGATCCAAATGAACCATTGGAAATCCAATGGATGAGCTTGCATGGAAAAAGCCATGTGCTGTACCACGTGGGTGGGCCCCTTTGTCTCATGACGTCGAAAATAATGTCGACTGATGGAAGGGGGAAAGCCCCCTTCAGTTGCAAGATTGCAAGGGCAGCCATCCGTCCTCCGTTTTTTGCACCGGTGGACCACGTTTTTGGGACCAAGGGAAATTCGATCCAATTGGGCAACTGGTGGGGATGCTCTTAGCTTAACCATTCTAATTGAAAATTCCCATAAGTGCTTTTGTTAGGTGATATTCTACACCACATCTATCTGAATAAAGGGAGAAAAACACTGCTCTAAATCAATGTGGTTGTGCCTTGCTTAACAGGATTTGAACTCAGTTAAACCATATTCCACCTTAATGTCACTTGGGCTACCACTCAAGTACGACGCGTCGGGATTTCAAGTCAATAACCTCGACGAAGGGTCGAGATTTTGAGTCAACAACGTATGCGAAAGCGACTACTAACCCTTTGTCCTTGCTATTAATCATGTAGTGCAGAAATGTGAACCTAGACAATTCCTTTCGGTTGAACATATCAATTCTCTGTCGATCCACTAACCTCCTCTCACATCCAAAATATAAATACTTATAACCTTATAATCAACCCGCTTAGGGAGCTGCATTGCACATATTTCTCAATCATATGCTTGCTTTTGACAAACTCGATGCATACAAAACGAAGCAAAATTGGGTTTTGGATTCTTTCGATTATCAAACAGAATTCGGATTTATTTATTTATTTTTATTATTTTAAATGATGGAAAGAGTTTGAATTCGGAATGTAATGGGTTGAAGATGACTGTCCTATCTATCTGGACAATTCATCGCCTACGTATAAGGAGAAAATTACGGTTACAACTTACAACTACCAATTTGCCGCTTGCACGTGTGTTTGTTATATTTTCTTCTTTTCTCTGTGTCTAATCAGATCATTGACTTGGGTCGACATTGTGACCAGCTGAACGGTCTTCGTTTCCGGCTTGAATAGGAGGACTTTGAAGTCAAATGAGGTTGGTCTGAATTCTGAAATCGCTCGGAGGTCCACTGCGATACTGCACGTTTAATTGTTAGACTTTCTAACAACATATGGTGCTTATGGTGCTTCTTGTTCACACATTGTCAGATCAAACGTTGGTTTACATTTTCTCACGAGGCGCTGCTTTGTTTTAATGTGCCTATACATGATTATATACAACCAGTGATAATTACAACATGTTTTCTTCGTTTGAAAGTATGATTATATACAATCGGTAATTTTTACGACAAATTTTCTCAATCTTAGGGCATCAACTTGTCTTTGTATAAAAACTCTTACATATAGATAAAATCATGACTGTATACAATCAGCAATAGCTAAGGACAAATTTTCCCCAATGCAGGGCATCAGCTTGTCTGTGTATAAGGATTCTTACACACAGACAGAATCGACAACAGCTTGGACTGTAAAGCCAATCAGTTCAATCGCTCAACATTTTTGTTTGATATTTATTTCATTTCCAAGAAATGCTTTTTGCAAGTTAATATGGCTGGTTGTGTTTGTAAATTCATGTTTAGGTAATGTAAGTGATTTGTTCTACACTTGAGTTTCACATGAAGTGGTATACAATGTGCACATTAATGATATAAAATTATTAATCACCACTTGCCACACTTGAGTTTCTTTTCCATTACGTCGATGTAATGGACCCTTGGATGTTATCAAATCTAATGGTTCAAAAGGAGTGTAAAAACATTTGTCAAAATGTTTGTCCCTTGATCCTAACCCTGCATTTTGATTTAGATGCCTCAAATTTGAATTTTTTTAATCAAACATCTATAACTTTTAAACTTTTGATCAAACATTCTTCTACTAATTTTTAATTAAAAATTATGATTTTTATTGTATTTAATTAACCAACTAGTTCAGAAAATAATATCACAAATATCCTAAAATCACCATAAACATCCTATCTTATCTTATCATAATTCGTTCAAAATGAATTTTTCTTATTCAAATAATTTTTTGTTGTAAATTCTAAAAACACATAAACATCCTATTAACATACAATTATGAAATATAACATGCACATATATTAAATATAACGTACCAAATAGATATATTAAATATAACTTACCAATCATTTGGTACGTTATATAAATTTAATCTGGGTACGTATTAGTATTTTGGTACATTATAAAATATTGCTTTTGGTACGTTATGCAATTCTTTATTTAGTACGTACCAAGTTATTAGTACGTTGTATTATCCTTATTTTGGTACATACAAAACTTATGGTACGTTATGTGTAAGTTGTGTAACCCAAAAAAAAAGATAATTTTTCACATTAAAACATTGCACTAAAAAATATTTTGTCAACTCTTAATAATTAATTATTGGAATAAGGATTCATTTTAAGTAAAAATAAAAATGTGAAAACTCTTAGTTCATGTTTCTACTATAAGTAGTTGTTAAAAAATTCAAATTTATTTTCAGTTGCATGAAGTTAGGCAGTGTCACATCCCGGCCCGGGGTGGACCACTTCCCGGGCCCGCTCCACTACCGTAGCACGATATTGTCCGCTTTGGGCCCCGACTACGCCCTCACGGTTTTGTTTTCGGGAACTCACACGAGAACTTCCCAGTGGGTCACCCATCATGGGAGTGCTCTCGCGCGCTACTCGCTTAACTTCGGAGTTCCGACAGAACCCGAAGCCAGTGAGCTCCCAAAAGGCCTCGCGCTAGGTAGGGATGGGAATATACATATAAGGATCACTCCCCTGGGCGATGTGGGATCTCACAATCCACAACACATTCAGAGCATGAAGTCTAGGTGCAGTCGAACCTAAAGAATAATTATACAAAACATCCCAACAGGGATCCTACATGAGTGAAGGTCTGTCAGAATCACTGCCGCGGCCTCGGGTGCCACCAACAATGCTAGCTAATACCTGGAGGGGCGCAAAACAAAAGCGTGAGTGGGCAAAAACAAGTCTTTTCGAAAACCTTTTCAAAATACTATATTTCTAACCCCTCGCCGTAAAACCCGTATACTTTCCCAGAAAAATATAATAGTATACACATATACTAAGCTCATCTGAAAACAACATCGACAACATGCTAACATGAAACGATACATGAGATGCCAACTATTCCATGATATGCTATGCCATGCTATCAATTTATGAATATACCAACAATTCTAACATATACCAATGTAAATCGACATAATATGCCTTAACATGCCATCAAGTCATAAGATAAGTACCACAGATAAAATAATCTCGTCAACAATAATATCATGTCCACCGTGTGATCATCACGAATGGACCATAGCTCATACTCAATCTCAACATATCTCATCATCAACTGTATATCCTGCACACATGTCGAACCCACTCGAGGTGGTCTATACGACAAGACTAGGTGTAATAAAGTACGCTCAAGTGCTACAATCACGTGAAGACTATGCGAATAATTCGCGGGTCACCTACGAGTCGAACCCACTGAAAGTGGTCTATACGACAGGACTATGCACCTAACTTGGATCCAAGGTGAGCGTGTGGTGCGGGAGGTGAACAACACGTGAAAGACTATGCCCTGGCCCTGGGCGGGAGCACTAACACCGGGGTGCCGGTTATGAGCTATCAACATCTCAACTTCTCGTCAATCTAGTCCTAACTCACTTTCAATCAACACTCAGAGGCTTACCTGAACTTACCTTGTCGTCCACAGCACCAACAGTCATGCGCATACAATTCCATGATGCAAGGCACTCCATAATGTATAATATGTGATGCATGCTAAATCTTAATGTACATTCATAATGTATTCACTAGCTTATGCATTTCCGTACCATTATGCAACTCACTTCATAATGCATAATGAGATATAGCAAGATGTGATGGCATGGCATTTCGTTCATATAGACATATGCATACTAACGTTCTAAGTATAACAACAATAGAACTATCATGGCATGCAATTCATAAATCATTTCAATTGTTTTCTGGGAAAACTCATAGTATAAGGTAAATACGGAAAACAAAAGCCCACTCACCTGGAGTCCATGCGACGGCTTCCCAACGTAACCATCGAGGCGTCCCAAAATGTTCGGCGCCTAAAACAATTGTCAAACTACAACTTAGAACTCTTAACCATAGAATTCGAATTTTGTTTATTCATATTTCTCATTATTTTAAACGCTTCCGCACTGTGCATATGGCTACGTCACCTCACGTGACGGCCAGCATGCCTCGATCTCGGTCGGGGTGTGTCAGGCAGTCTAGTCTACATCTTAATTTTAATTATAAACGAACTTTTGTTTTTTTATAATCTATATAAAATGTTGAGTTGGAAATTGGAAAAACTATATTTCATCCAATTAATCTTGAACCCCAGTAGATATAATTGAATCCTTAAATTGAGGAAGGGATGAGATTCCATAAAAATAGCAATAAATTAATGAATATTATTGAGTGCATTTTTTTACATAGAAATGGATTTAAAAGAATTTATAAAATACTTAAACTAAGAATATACCTGGAATATAAAGTTTAATTAAAAACAAAAACACTTTAATCAAAAGTAAAAGCACTTTAATCAAAAGTTGAAAAGTAACAGATGTTTAATTTAGAAAAATTTAAAATGAAGCATCTAATTCTAATATATGGCACCACTTTTTTTTAACACGTTTGACACACGTTTTTGTGAAATCTACTTCGTAATGTATTTTAACGATCTGAACAGTCTATATTTTAGAATATCATTCATGGATAATCCTTGCAAAAAATTAGATAAATCCAAAACTATTAAGACATTCATATATGTAGTGAAGAAAATGGACGAAAACGGTGTTACAAAGAAATCTTAAATCCTTATTCCAATGGTCATATTGTTTCAAATCTGGGTATTTTTGGTAGACATGATCTTTGAGACAAAACCCAAAACATAGACGGTTCGGATCGTTAAAATACAATATAGAGTGAGATCCACAAAAACATGTATAAAAATTATGTAAAAAAGGAGTGACACGTATGGATCTGTCCGCAATTTATATTATGGTGAACGTTAATATATGAGGATTCCTTTCTTGCAAAGAACTCAAAATTCTGTTACAACCCTATCTACAGGGGGAGCAAGGATTGTTTTCTATGGAATACCCATTCTTCTCCAATTCATATCTTCAAATTACCAGCATGCATGAGTTTAACTAAACAAACTCTCATATGTCTGGTAGGAGATATTGTCTGGTACGAGATATTAGTCTAAATTATTCAATATATATGTTATTTATAATTTGTTAATGCTAATGATAAAACAACTAGAATGTATCAAATACTGTAAATTGACACTTGTTTTTAATTACCTCTTTTCATTTATTTATTGACATCTATGTCGATGCTTGTGGCCTAGGGCGATAAGCTGAGCCAGATCTTACACTCCCTCCAATTGTCCAGCTTCCGATTCTCGATGCCACTAGCTGATCCTCACCCACCTTCGAGCTCCCAGCCGCTCCACGCAGTAGATACCTAGCAGCCCGCTGCAGCAGATCTCGACGACTTTATTTTGTAGTTTTTTTTATGTATGGATATTATAAAAAGTTTCAACTTAACACGAGCAAAAGTTTGTAACTCTCAAGAGTTTGAATTCCTACGGATACATTTTGTAAGGTCATTGACTCTGATTTAGTTTACTGTTTGACTCGGGAAGCCAACCATACGCTACTACTTCATGTGGTGCCGGAATTGCATGAGGAAAGAAATTATTCTGTCATCAATATGAGGTGAAATATCTTAAATTTAGAAAACTAATGTTAGTTAAATCAACCCAAAAAATTAGTTAAATCAACCCAAAAACAAAAACAAATTAAAAGAAAAAACATGGTACTAAGTGAGTGGTAAGAGAAACCAAAGGAAAACCAACCCCACGCCGAAGATGGACCAAAGAAAATTAGAATAATAAATTACACAGATGGGGAAGTATATTTATATTGAGGTTGGCGTCTATGACCAATCGTGTCGATAGAGACTGATCAAAACGCTGGTCCTTTAGTCAATCTTCCCCTACTATCCTATGATCCTATCCTTCCCCTCTCCTTCCTCTCTCCCTCTTTGCTCTTTCTACCTCTAAACTCCTATATATCCATTCCTCTCTCACTATTCTCCAACCTTGTACAAAACAAGCTCAAGTTAATTAAACTCCAGCCATGGAGATACACGTGGCTCTTCCAGTTCCTCCGGTGGACTTCAACTTCGACAGCAGCGCCTGCTCCTCCCCTTACATGACTGCTCCTTCCAGCCCCACCCGATTCGGCAACTACTACTTTAGCGCACCCACCAGTCCCACCCGGGCCTCGGCCTTCTACAGCCATTTCAATGACCTCTCCATGGACACTAACCCTATAGTTTCAGCCTCCTCAGTCCCTTTTGAGTGGGAAGAAAAACCCGGAATTCCAAAATCAAGAGGTAGCTTTAGTAATGATCAGAAGCATCATCATGAGGAGGATTTTGAGTTCGACTTTAGTGGTCAATTGGAAAAGGCTTCTTTGCCGGCGGACGAGCTCTTCGATGGCGGCAAGATCAGGCCTCTAAAGCTGCCGCCTCGCTTACAAGTTGGGAGCAATGGAGGAGTACGTGATCAAGGTCCCTCTAGTTCTGCACCGAGGTCACCGTCGCCAAGAGCGTCAAGACTTTCCCAAGGAAGGAAACTAGTCAAAGAAGTTCTATTACCGCGGCAACACAAAAAGGAACATCGTACTGATGATCCTTTCGCGGTCGCGATGGATGAGACGAGAAAGGATGAACACGAAAATCAAGAGGAAAGACGCGGGATGGAAAGATCTACTTCCATTCGTAATAGGGGAAGTAGATCTTTGTCTCCCTTGAGGGTGTCAGACATCATGTTCGACACCCAAGAAGACAACGCAATTTCTTCAACAACAATCAACTCTAATAAGGCCTCTACTTCAGCATACGCTTCATTTTTATCAGCGATCTCGTTCTCATCGAAAGGGAACAGAAAATGGAAATTGAAAGATTTATTGTTGTTTCGGAGTGCATCAGAAGGCCGAGCCACAACGGGCAAAGACCATTTGAGGAAGTATGCCATGTTGTCGCCCAAGATGAAGAGTAGTAGTATTGCGCAGGACGTGAAGAACTCGAGTTTCCGGTCCACCGACAGTGTGGGGTCGGTGAGCTCGAGGAGGAAAGGACCGGTTTCGCCTCACGAGTTGCATTATACGGCGAACCGGGCAGTTTCGGAGGAGATGAGGAGGAAGACCTTCTTACCTTACAAGCATGGGCTCTTGGGTTGCTTGGGGTTCAACACTGGGTTGCACGAGGTTTCCAGAGGAACATTTATGTCTTTGACACGGGGTGGAGGATGCAGATAATAACTCAATCTGTGGCCGTAGTTACTTTTTGTTTCTTATAATTTCATCGTTGTGGAATATAGATGTTTGAATTTTACCCATAAGGTTTGATCAACTTGATCTTGGGTTTTGGATTGTTCAAACATGCATATATATACGTCCGTCGAATATATATATGTAACAAGAAACGTTTTGCGTTTGGCTGGGAACAATTATCAAAATAAAATTCAAGCATTACATACATGTTGACCTCAGAAAGCTACACAACTTACGTGGTGTGGAGGCCGAGTACACAGAGTTAATTACATTCTTCTGTTCCTTGAATATTGATACGGGCATGTCAATTTGCTATCGAGCTCGGCCAAGCGAATACCTCTTAGTGGTGATGTGATGGAATGTTCTTCTGACTTTTGAATCAGGCAACCTCAGTCGAGGAAAAAACATTATCGGCCTGGGTTCAAAAACATGTCAACAATGCTACGCAGATCAGCGTGAAGTTCTAAATCCTATACACCAGGTTCGGCAGACTCAACTATATTGGTGAAAATATAGGTTAGTTGAATATGTATGGGACAAAGTTACTCAAAAGAGATGAGTGTATTTATGGTGAAAGTAGTTCGGCCATCTAAATGCTGAACTCTGAATGTAACTTGAGAATATCTGATCATCCATAAAACACACTTTGCCGAGAAAGCTAATTAAGTGACTTCCTTCAGCAATGGAATCAAAGACTCCTCGCTGACAGAAACTTGAGATAAATAACAAGCAAAGGTTAAGAAACTAATTGTTTAACCAAATTGTCAAGACGCATGAGCCAAATTGAGTTTACAGCTCCTGTGTTGTCTAACCAGATTAACACCTTTGTTGTTGCCAACCCAAACCTATTTAATCAGACTGAATTTGCACCAGCTGTCAACCTAAATTTGTTTAACTAAACGGTATTTGTGGTGATTGAGTGTTTAAAATTTCAGTATCTATGGAAATATCAATAGATATATCGATATCGATTTCCTTCAATGGAAATGATGAAAAATTTCTCTAAAACGTAGAAATTTGAAATGAAACTTTAGGAAATGTCAAACACTAGTTTAAACGAAATGTAAGAGTTTTTATGATATTTAATTGATATGTCGGAATATCGACGAAATCTGTCAAATTTTAAGAGTTTCTCCTATATAGAGTGAAGTTTAGACTTCACCCCCATCCCTCTTTCTATATTTTTCTATGATTTTTATAATATTTCCACGAAAATATCGACCATATCAAAGAAATTTCAAACATTGGCTGACTGTTAGTAAAACTGTTAATATTTTTTCACAAAGAATTGTGAAGCGTTTCGCGTAGAGCTTTGATGTGTTTTTTGAGTAGAAAATCTCTTCTACATTGCAAACCCTCATATATTTATAGTGACAAGGTACTTGATGTTTATGTGACTTTTGTTAGCCTATTTCCTTGCATTTACTTAGTTAGTTTCTATTTATTAGAGTGTTTTAAGCTATTTTCGTGTGTTTGTAGGTTCAAATGGAAAAGTTGGCAAGAAAGAGCATTTTAGAGCATTTTGGAGCAGTTTTGGGCTTGGAATGGATAGCGTATGCATGGAGCAAGTTGGATGGACGTTTTTGAAGTTCAAGAGAGGCTAGGAATGTGTTGAAGATATGAAAAATTAATTCAAGTCTTGGAAGATAAGGAATCAGCTAAAAAGAAGGAACATTATCCAAAACCTTATCCAACCTTATCTTATCCTACCTTATCCTAATCCTATCCTACCTAATTTCCAGCTACAAAGAGGACACCTTTTCATATTAGGGCACCTAATATCAGAATTCTAGAAGCCTAAAAAGGTGCCGCACAAACTATCCATTCTCCTAAAAACCTGCCGCACCACCCTCTCCTTATTCTCCCTGGTTTCTGCCATAGAATTTGCCTTTTCCTTGTGGGATTGGAGTGCCTAATCCTTCTCCCTTGCAACCTTGGTGTCGTGAGCTCCCTATAAATACAGCCTTATGCCGCACCATTCATTGAGATTGGGAGAAGAGCTTTAGAGATAAATTCAGAGAAAAAACACTTTGTGCTGCAGCTTTGCAAGGAAGGAAGGAAGGAGAGCTTGGAGCCGTGCCTACCATCCAAGGCCTTTGGATTGCTGGAGCGTTTCTAGGTGTATTCTATCTTTAGTTTTAGTCAAATGTTTGTTTTAATTTGGTTTTCAGTTATGATGAACATGAGGAACTAATTTCGTTTTAGCTAGAGGTGAATTCAAAGCCATGAACATATATGTGATATGAATTGATTACATTCAGTTATTGTTTCATAAATCGTGAATGCAATTTACTTATCTGTTTGATTCAGAACTTATTCTTGTGTGTTGATTAAGGAGGCCTACTTAGTTTGCATGCATGAATTTGATGCTAAAATATATGGGAGTTTCACCTAATAGTTATGAACTTATATTTACAAGTAGTGGAAGTCGCTAGTCACGATTGAGTTAAGTAAATTCCTGGCAGGAGTATCATGCAGTTCATAGTTACGAATGCCTTGTCAATGCTTATGATTTTCACATAACTTAATGATCTTTGATATATATCTCTATCATGCAGTTCATATAGGGAACTTGATAAGAATAATTTGGTTGCGTCGCTCAGTCCAATTCAATGAATTTAGGAAAATCTGAGAGTTAATTTGTGCAGTTCACGGTTAATCATTCATGGTTTATAGGAATAATAACTGGAAATCGATTTGTATGCATATGTGTCATGTGTGGAGAATGACCCTCTAGCTAGCCTTTCACCCCTTCATTCACCCCAATTTCGTACTAATTAAGTTTGTTTTCTGCAAGTTACTTAGTTCTAGTTTTAAATTTCATCCAAACCAAACCCCCTTTAGTGTGTCTAGTCAAGTTAAGTCTAGAATTCGTCCAAATCACCCTTTAGTTCCTGTTTTGAGTCAGTTTGTTTGTTTTGTGCTGTTTTGAGTCAGTTTGGTCTGTTTTGAGTTATTGGAGTCTAGTTTTGTTTATTGGAGTCTAATTAGTGTAGATTAGCATCCATTCTAATCCCCGGCCTAGAACGATCCCTACTTACTTATACTACAACTATCTAAAGAGGTTTTAATTTGTGTGTTAGTTTCTACCACATCAGATGTTCAAGTTTTCCGAGTGTTCCTACTAAAATTGCAATTCCTCAGTATGATTTGATAACAGGGCCAGCCCAGGCCCAGTGCGGGCAGGGCGACCCTCCGGGGCCCAAAAAAAATTAGGGGCACCAAAATTATTAGTGTGGCATATTTATATACGTTTTCATATGAGTATAAATTTATAAAATGTGGTTTAATGACAAAGAAATTTAAATAGAACAGGTGATTTTGTTGTTTGAAATTAATGAGGAGGTCTTGGGTTCAAAACACCATGTGTGCTTAATTCCAATTTTTACAAATTTCGTTTCATAACAGTATAAATTTATAAAATTTGGCTAAATGATCAGAAGTTTAATTAAAAGCAATGGTTTTTGTATTTAAAATTAACGAGAGGTCCTAAGTTCGAAATGCTATGTGCATGTTTATTTTTTTCAATGTTTACGAATTTTTGTTTGGTTGTTAATTTATTTTTAATTACTAGCTAGTAACTATATGTGTTGCTATTTTTAAACATTTGTTCCAATTCAAGTCTAATCTTCAACAAAGGGTAATGCGTAGACTAAATTTTGAGACCAAATTTGCAAATTATGTGACGTGTCATCAAAATGTTTAATTTGGTGGCCATTCATTACTTATACATATCCTTAAAGACTCGAAAATATCATTATTTTTTTAATCTTATATTGACGAGGTTAGTAAATAAGTAAAACACCTCACGATTTATACAAAAATACTTTAAAAGTTCAGATGGAAGACAAAAATCATAATCTATCTACTTGTAAGCCTGAAGTTTTTTGGTTTCCTTGTCTCGATACAAAATAAATTAGTTTTTTTCGTGTTTCTAAATTAATGAGTTTGAAGTGCTTTTCTAAATATAATTATTAAAGTGCGTTGGTGAGCAAGAATGAACCCATATCACACACATCTAGTATTGCCAAGAATCGACACATCTAGTACTACCTCCGATGGTACAATAGAGTGGATTGAGAATTATACCATCGGAGGTAGTCTCCAAAACTAGATTTGCCAAGAATCCTCATGATACGAAAGTTCAGCTGCAAAAACTTGGAGGGGCGAAAAATAAGGATGAATGAGCCTAAAAATAAACGTTTATAAAAAAATCCTTTTTGAAAACATTATAACCCCTCACCGTAAAACAAGTATAGTTTCCAAAATATACATACTACGTATAGTAAGAAGGCACTTACCGTAACCTGCAATATCTCAAGATTCAATATGGCACAATATTTCGTAAGTACATCCATGACGTCCGTAATCAACATAATCTCGCATAAGCAAACATCTCATATTGAGTGCTCATCATCATCGTGTATCACCCCGGTTGTGCAAATGTAATTACTGTTTACCAGAGAAAAAGACATATCTACCCTTGAACATTTCTAGTCTTTCGCATGCATGTGCACATCGCACCGTACGCTCACTTTGGATCCATTGTAGGTGCCACTCCTGTCCTAGATTGCTACAGGCAATTAAGACTCGTATGTGCTGTGCATAGCGCTAGTCTTCACGTGATTGTAGTACTAGAGCGTATGTCATTGTTACACCCAGTCATGTTCATGTCAGATTACCTCTGCATGAAATTGTATGTCAGCACCCCTGGCCCGGGCGAGTATTAACACCGGTGCAACAAACGATGAGCAGATAACATAAACATAGTCATGCTACAGTGATTCGATAACTCTAGCCAACATCACATTATTCATAGCCGTAAATTTAGCTAAAGCATCCCGTACGGTTTATAACAACTTACTAATTCTCATCGTTAAGTCATTTACCATAAACGTTAATTTAATTACAGCAGTCATAAGGAAAGTTCATTATTAGGTGTATATATCGAAACTAAACACATATATGTATATATATCAAAGAAAAGACCCACTCACAAATCATGTTGTCGAGTAGAACCCGTCTCGTAGCATCGAGAGTCTTTACGATGTGTTTCGCCTAGAAACGAAACCATTTATGTAAATATATAATGTACTAACGTATAAACGCATTTTTCGTACAAAGTACGGCTAATAAAGGAACTATTTTAAATCGATCGAATTTCGAAAAACATAGGGTGGATTCGGGTCCTTACTTTCTGGTAAAAGGTATCACTCCCAGATACTAGTACATGTGTCCGATATCAGAAATCATACCGCCTGAATACTGGTTGACAGTTTCAGGGTAGCGAACAATATCAAAATATCATATGTGCATTAATTAGCAGCGCGACTAATAGATCGATTAACAGTGACTACCTAAGCCGAATTAACTAAATCATGGAAACTTAGGAGCAAGCTTTGTATTAGGACAGTAAACTCATGGTTGTTTTTACCTTATCACCTATCTAGGTAAACAAAATTTATTCGACTAGCCACCTTTTCCAATCACTTCCACAGACAAACATTAGAATTGAAGCACGAGTTGAATTCCCGTTGTAAAAGCAAAATTAAGTATCGACAAAGCTGTGAAGACCTATTAGCACGTGGCGGAGAGAAAGGAAGTAGTGTGGTACATTTCGAGGATGTATACTTTTGGTGTCTTTTCTCAAAACATTTACCTGGGATACCACCAAATGGTGAAGTGAAATACACCATCGCTCCACTTCCTCGTACTACACCAATTTTCCTTGCATCTTTTCGAACAACTCCTACTTCATTGAGAGAACTTAGTTACTAAAGCTTACCAAATACGAATTTACCCAACCAAACACTTTATCTAGGGAACCTCAATCCTATCCGTGAAGGCGAAAGATTGAACCTTAGGATCATACCTAGATTTTAGCAACTCTATCAGGTGACGACTAAAACCGTTAACCCACACTTTGAACTGATGGTCTGTCTGACCAACTTTTAGAACCCAAGTTTTCTCCCATAACCTGACGAATTTGTAGTAGCCTTGTCGGCGACTTTCTTACTTACTCCAGCAACAAAATCTATTATCTACACCGACAGTTAGCTTTACACCAAATTCCTCAAATATTACCTTTGTTTAGTTGGTAATTTTCTTGAGAGACATGATCTCAGTAGATGACATCCTTGTCAATTCCCAAAAAGGTTGTAGCGGAAGAAAGTTGAAATTCTCACAAAGTGTTATGAATGCATTCTTGGTATTGTCGATTTTATCGACAATTTATTAGTGATTTTTTTACTACAATGTTTTTCTTCGCATATCAACCGAGAAAAGTAAGTTTAGTTACAGTGCTGATTATGAATAAAAGGAAAGTGAAACGGAGTGGAAAATATAAATTCCTCTCATAAAACAACTCAAGAATTCTTTACAAGGCTAAAATAAATAAATGAATAAACTCTCTATCCTCACATCTAATACGAACTCATTTCGTCTACCCTCTTGATAGTCTAGTTCGTAAACCTGCATAACAATAGAAGGGTGAGCTTCAAAAGCTCAGTAGCGACATGACCTTACCACAGTAAATTGACAATACTAAATTATGTGTCATGAAATCACATAACCACTATCAAATTATTATTGGTAACAATGCATGAGTGCAATGCAATACTCTTCATCTCTACCCCTTAATTAATATAAAAAAACACGCAGACCTTCACGTCCCATACCGTGCATTTTACATCTGCAATGGTGGTTTGAATGTTCTAGTATACAAATTAACCCTTTTAACGCAATCATCCCAATTTTCCCTTTTGTTAGTTATTTTACCTAAACTCTTTGTCGCCAATCATGAATTACCCTTAAAGAATTTGTGCCCTGTGGGCTCGCCTAAGACCTGTCAACTACACAAAAGATCCTTTCCAACTGCCCTCATTTTCAGTTCCTTTCTCAATGATGGGTCGATTTTATACTATATATTATTCCCTATTTTTGGTATATTTTGGTTATTATTTTGATGAGATTTTGATGCTTTGTTATGTCTTTTTAATGTAGGACATGTGAACTTGTTATGAGCATAAAGTATTCAAACGGTGGAATTTTTGAGTGATTCTAATTGGAGTGGGTTTGTGAATCTGTCAAGAAGGTTGTGTCAAAATTTCATAAATTTATCCCGAAGCATCTGATCGTGGCGAATTAATTTATGTCCAGCGTGCAGTGCTGGCAGATTGGGCTGCAGAACTTATTTGTGACTTTTGGGCTGGAAGATGATGATTTTTGGACTTTGGCTCTTCTTGGAACTTGAAGAGGAGGTCCTAATATTTAATTTGAGTCATTTTAGGCCTGTTTTGGAGTTCTGAAAATCCAGAAACATGGCTATTTCTGTGTTAGGCAGATTTCTTAATCAGAATATGAATGTAATTTCTGGTTATCCTTTTGTTATTTTATTTTCTAGTTTTTAGAAAATCTTTTTCTGTGAGGGTTTTAATTTGGAGTAGTATAAATAAGGTTTTTTAGCCATTAGGGTTTCGGAATGCGACATTGAGAGAATTTATCAAAGCTTTGGAGAATTTCAGATTTTTTTTACTTACAAGGTGTTTTTATCCTTTTTCTAGTTAATAATATTTTCTTTGATTTTTATTATGAGTTTGCGTAACTAATTCTTTTTGCTATGGTTAGGCCATGAACCTTAGCATGAATATGTGATTTTATTAATTTGCTTATGAATTGATGACACACCCCGACAGAGATCGAGGCATACTGGCCGTCACGTGAGGGTGACGTAGCCATGTGCACAGTGCGGAAGCATTAAAATAGCAAGAATTACGAATGAATAAAAACCAACTTCAAGAGTGTTAGAACAGAAGTAAGTGTGATTACACATTCAGAGCATAAAGTCTAGGTGCAGTCAATGCATAAGAAGTACTTAATTTCAACAACCCCCGAAGGTGGTCTTACATGAGTGATGGTCTGTCAGAACGTCCGATGAATCCTCGTGAGCCACTAACAAAGCTACCTAATACCTGGAGGGGCGCAAAATAAAAGCGTGAGTGGGCCAAAACAAAGCTTTTGAAATTCATTTCATAAACAACATTTCTATCGCCGTAAAACCTGTATACTTTCCCAGAAAGTAGTATATACAAATACTAAAACTCATCAGAAATCATCATCATGCTAATATGCCAATAAATCATGAATATGTCATGCCATGTCAATCAAATCATCAGGTAAGTAAGTCAAATGCAATACTAACTGCAACAGCTCGTCAGCTAGTTCTAGCTCATAGATCATGCCTGCACACGAGACGAACCCACTTATAGTGGTCTATACGACAAGACTGGGTGTAAAATAATACGCTCTAGTGCTACAATCACGTGAAGACTGTGCGAATAATCGCGGGTCACCTACGAGTCGAACCCACTGAAAGTGGTCTATACAACAGGCATATGCACCTAACTTGGATCCAAGATGAGCGTATGGTGTGGGAGGTGAACATCACGTGAAAGACTGTGCCCCTAACTCTGAGCGAGAGCACTAACACCGAGGTAAAGGTTAATGAGCTCTCAATGCATCTCATCATACTCTTCATAACACAACTTCTTATTAACCACACATGAACTTACCTGAAACTTACCTGAGCGCCACAACACCAACGATCATGCGCATACAAGTCTTAATGCATAATCTTTCATGATGCATAATCCGAGGTATATATGTAATGGCATGTCATTTCATTTATAAAAGCATTTAAAATGCACTTTCTGGGAAAAACACGTTGTATATAGGTATATACGGAAAACAAAAGCCCACTCACCTGGAGTCCGCGCTACGGCTCCCTAACGTAAACATCGAGGCATCCCAAAACGTTCGGCGCCTAAAACAATTATCAAACTACAACTTAGAACTCTTAACCATAGAATTCGTAATTCACGTAAAACACATCCTCAAGGATATTCTAGAATCATTTAAGACCCTTAATCAAAAGTCAACCGTCGATCAACGATAGACAGTAGGGTCCACAGCCCCACCTACTTTATCCGGAAGATCCGTAACTCAAATCATCGATCTGTAACGTCCCAAGATGCATAAAATTCTCCTAGAACAACATAAAATTTCGTTACGATCCAACGGTCGGATCTCCGCCAATTGCCAAAACCAAGTGGCGGTTCACATTTTATTTTATGAACTTACAAACTTAATTCGGGAAGATCCGTAAGTCGGATTTCCGATCCGTAAGTTCCTACCTTCTTCAAATATTACGTACTACCACGCACCAAAGTTTGGTGACGATCCAACGGTCGGATCGTCGGTTCATATTTTCACCAAACCACGAATAGTAACGAACTTAAGTTCAAACGACCAATCTACGCTAACCAATTAACAAAACTAAACCTAGGATGTTAAACGCAGCCTAAGAATGACATTGGCGGCCCACTGGCCATGCGCCGCCGCACGGGCCGCCGCGAGTGGCGGTTGGTCACGCCAACTCGCAGGAAAATTCAACTATTTTTAAAAATCCCAAAAACTGTAGAATTGAAGATCTCAAAGAGAGGAACAACTTTCATACCTTCGGCAAAGGCCAATTTGGCTTGGAAACACCTCAATTTCAACAAAATCCGTATGAACCCTAGAAATGGGTGAGCTTCAATTCGACCTCCAAACTTGTTCCAACGCCTCTACCACTGCTTGGGCTTTGTTCCAGGTCCTAAGGGGGGGGGTGCTATGGGTGGTGTCAATTGGAAGGAATTGTTTCAAAAATGAGAGAATCGAAGACACACCCACCGCACCCACCTGTGCGATTTTCTTGATTTCAAGCTCAAATATCTCCAAATTTGGGGTGTAATAGGTAGAGGAAAGGCTAAGGAGTTGGTTGGTAGAGGTGGAAGGTTGTAGAACGCCGGAAAATTGGACGGAAATGTGTGGAAAACCCAACGGGTCGCGCGGGTCATGGGTTGAAGACCCGTTTCTGATCTTCTTCCTCCGCTTCTCTCCCTCTCTCCTTTCCTCCTTTCCCTGTTCCGATTGGCCGGTCTCTTCTCTCTCTTCTCTCCATTCGCCCAGCTCTCTCTCCTTTCTCTCCCGGAGCTCCTGCTCTCTTCCTCTGGTTAGGCAGGTTTGCCCAATCTCTTCTTCTTCTTTTTCTTCCACCAGCCACGCACACACACACGTAACCTCCCTTTTTCTTTTTATTTTCTTTCCTTTCCATCCGTGCCATCCATTTCAAACTCCTTTTAATCTGGGCCATCCAAATGGCACACCAGATTTTATAATAAAACTTTGAAATGCCCAAACTTCAAACGTTAATAACTTCTTTGATATAGCTCCAAATCACGAACCGTCTGCGCCCACGCGTCCGTAGCGACGAGTACTACGAGGTTATGCCAAGAAAACAAATCTTAGGTGACACGACACAATGATTAACCTCGAACAAAGCACGTGCCTCAAAGGGCATTTTGTAAAATCCTTTATTAAAAATTTAAAAAACTCTTAAAATCAGGGACGGGCTGTCACAATTGATGCATGCTTGCTTTGAATTATTAGTCACCGCGATTAAACTATCTAATTGTTTAAGTGATTCGCGACCATTAGTGTTTTTAGACAAGTAATTTGATGCAATTTCTATTGAAACATCACCCTGAAATTGAAGAAGGGCTTCTTGTGATTAGTAATTGTAAGTTCACGTAAGGCGAACATCACGCTCTTAAGAGTTGCATGGTTTTTCAAAGGGTTTTCACAAAACTTAATGAGTCTTGCATGTTTATATTTGATCTGAACTTCACAGACGGGTTGCATGTTAGATATACGTTTTCACTTGAACATCACGAGGAAAATATGTATTAGGAAAGCCTAACCTTCAAAGCATGTATGTAGAACTTCATAAGTAATTCATAAAATTACGTAGGATTGTTAATGGTGACGGACAGAACCCTAGTGTTTAAATTGCTTTCCAAAACCTTTTTCTTTTGCTTTCTTTACCTTGTCAACTATTTAATTATTTTTATTTAAAATTGTTTTTATTATTTTAAATTCCAAAATCAACCTTTTCGAAACTTTGTTCAAAATACTTAGCTAAGAATTAGTTTAAATACAAATTATTCATTCAATCCCTATGGAAAACGACCTTACTTGAGTTGTTATACTATGATAACCTTCTACTCTTGCAAGTATTTTTAAGTGTTTTTATCCCTACTTTTGCAGGTGGTAAAAACCTTATCACTCAGCACCAAAGTTCCAACCACTTCTCACACATAAGTGACGCACAAATAATCTCAACTCATGTTTCACATATATCACATCATAGTATAATCAATAACAAATAAACACTCAGGTGAAGCAATATCCAACCACATTAATCAATCAAAAAGATCAATAACACTTCACGAAATTTAATAAAAGCAATCTCGGTAATGGTCTGCCGTATTTCCCCTACCTAAATTCCAAAGCATTGCTCCAACTCTCTACTACAAGAGTCTATCTTCAGCAACTCCTATTCACAAATGTAAGCAATTACTAAAAAGCATGACATGAACTTTAATCCTAGTCAACATACTTAAGCTTGCTAATTCTATACTACTAATTCAAAAGTCATTTGGTTAATTTATAACAGCATGGTCCCTATTTGTAGTCAGAGAGGGCAGCAGCTTCCAACTGGATTAGGATGTAATCAAGCTAACAGATAGCTTACTCACTTGAATGCAGTAGGTGTCAACCGCTTAAGTAGGGAAAACTCGTTCCCCAAAAAAAAAAAAAAAAAAAAAAAATAGGGAAAACTCTTTCATCACTGCCACCTCCAGCTAATTTGGAGTGCTCTCCAAGTAGTCCTACAAACACCCCTTTATCCTTTGACATTCCTATAGCATCCCTTTCTTTCAGTTGCTCAACACGTGGAGACGAGCATTAAAACATAAATAATTATATTCAGGAAAAAAAATATATGTAGTTAGAAAAATAGATAAATAAATTAAAAATCTGGGTCTTAACACGTTCACTCCAAACCCCTTGCACTAATCTTTATGTTAAGCTCTCACCATCGCTCAACATTCTGCTTCTCTCTTCTACAATAAGGTATTGATACTCTAAAAATTTCATCTGCACATCTTCAAGTGAAATTCGGTTTTATGTTTTCACATATGAATAGTGCAAAATAACTTTTTTAGAGCAACATATACCAAGATTAAAGAAAAATGTAACAAGTAATGTTGTTACTCATCCACCTTCTCTCACACTCCTATCTCACCATTCGCAAATTCTATCAAAGCTGCTAGCAGTTTGTGACTGCTTTTTGCAGTGTTAGCCATTCAACAAAGAACATAAATATTTTTTTTTCCAACAAAAACCACTAATCATTAAAACTCTAAAAAGCACCACACAAATCAAGAATGTGAAAGCTTCAAGTCATATAAACATACATCAACAAGACAAAATGCAAAGCGATAGCAGGATAAAGAAAGCCAAAACAAAAAGAAAACTTCGGTGAGTGCAGAGTGGAAAATATTACTGATGAGTGATCTTGTCCTTTCTCTTTTGAGCAACATGCTTGTCCTTCTCAAGTCTTCTTAAATTTTGAGTTACGAATCTCTGGTTGCGCTCATTTTTTCTGAAAACCACGTCCATCGACATCCGCTTCCTTGGTGACATTGCACAGCAAGAAAGTCCTATCTGCATCACTGAAACCAAGCATTCCCTTACTTTCATTGCTTTTACCGGACCACAATTGTTACATCTGGATGGAGTTCCACGATTGTTAAGTCTGGATGGAGTTTGTTCTCGTACTATGTCATCGTTAACATCACCATCTGCTTCGAGATCGAGCAGAATTGAAGGGTCAACAACGTCCATTACATGGTCAGGCAAAGCCATGACTACGAATTGGTAAATGCTTAGATCGCCTTTGAACATGTCATCAATAGGTCTTTTTCCTATAAATATTTCCAGCAACAGTATCCCATAGCTGTAAACATCTCCAAGTGTGGAAACTTGGCCTCCCGTGCCATACCATGCCAGGACATACATACAATAAGATGTCGTATGCAATTGACAATTAGAACAATATCTTTTTCAGATTTTTAGGTTACTTATTTTCTAAGAAAAAAAAGACAGTAATAAATTTTTTATTAATTAGTGCTTAGTAGTAATTAACTAAGAACATAAAAAGTAAGTTTGAATGATATAAACTCATACATAAAAAGTAAGTTTGAATGATATAAACTCATACCTGGAGGAATGTAGCCTATAGAACCTTTTAGCTGAGATGACATGGTTTGACTGAAGGAAGGATCATTTGATGTTTCGAAGAGGAACCTTGCTAAACCAAAATCTCCAACATGGGCTACCATATCTTCATCAAGAAGTACGTTGCTCGGCTTTAAATCGCAACGAACAATGGTTGTTTAACAACTGTGATGGAGATAATCTAACGCAGAAGCAACACCAATGGCAATATCCAATCTTCGGATAATGCTCAATCTGTTACTTAGAGATTGCTCCTCTTCCCTTGGATACAACCTTGAGTCAAGACTTCCATTTGCCATGAACTCGAAAACTAGACTTTTGAAGTCTTTGCCCTGATTATCAATGCTCGAGCATGCAGTTATGATCTTGAGAAGATTACTGTGCCTTATACTCCTTAAGGCTTTGCATCATCAATGAAACTCTTGGAAGCTCCTTCTTGTTGAAGGTTAAATACCTTAACAGCAACTATCCTTCCATCAATAGGAATTACCCCTTTATAAACAAAACCAAAACTTCCCAAACCAATAAGATTATCCATACAGAACCCATTAGTTGATTCAACGAGTTGTGAGTAGGAGACACCTGATTTCCAATCCATATAAGAACGCGAAGTTATAAGTCCATCTCTTGACTTTTTCAGCATTGAACAAGCAACAAAGAAGCAAGATATAGCAATTACAATTGCAAGTGCACAAGATGTGGGAATGACTACTTTGGGGGAAAGTAGTCCTCGAGACGAATGGTGCTTTTTGGGGGGCATAGAGGTAGATATAATTGTGGGATGCCACCACACAGCCCATGATTTCCAAGAACAAACACACCACCAGCATTTGCAAAAATACCTTTTTTTTAGGCAACTCGCCCTCAAAATTATTATACGAAAGATGAGATACTTGAGAGCACCTAGCTTGCCTATGAATTCAGAAATCTGTCCAGACAAGTTGTTGCTTGAAATGTCAAGTATTTCCTAGCGTTTTAAATCTTTAAGAGATTGAGGAATTGTTCCTTCAAACTTATTACCTTGCAAATACAAGCGCTCCAAACTAGTACAACTACCGAGGTTGCTCGGGATTTCACCTGATAAATTGTTTCTTAATACATTTAGCTCCGTGAGATGCACTAAATCACCCACCTCAAAGGGCAACAGATCAGTCAAATAATTGTCAGACAGGTCTAAAGAAATTGAAGGGTTGAAAGCTCCATAAGCATTTTAGGTATGGTGCCCGTAAGGTTGTTACTTGAAAGGTTAAGATCTAAAATGTTTCGGTAGTTTCCAAGACTTGGAGGTATATTGCCCTCAAACCCGTTTAACCCCATGTGGAGGTTTAACACTAAAGTCATATTACCAAGGGAAGAAGGGATTGACCCAGAAAATTGGTTAACATGATGTTAATAACATCCAAATACAGTTGCTCTAACTTGTCTAGCTTCCCAATTTCATGAGGGACACTACCGCCCTAATGGTTATGATCTAATGCTAGAGTGGTCAAGTTTATAAGGTTTCCAATTCCGATAGGGAGGTTTCCATGTATAAAATTTCCCCCCAGTCTAAGATAATTAAGTTGGGTTGAAAATTCAAGTCACCAAGTTTTCTATTTCCTAATTGATTGCCATAAATGTTTAGCCAAACTAAGCATCGCAAGCTTCCTAGACTTTCACCAGAGATTGTCCCGGAGAAGCCATTTTGAGAAAGTTCAACTACGAACTCCTCCAAGCCTGTTATATGGCCCAAGTCATTGGGTATGCTTCCTTGAAAATTGTACTCACCAAGAACAAGACTGCTCAACAAAGAAAAGTTTCCTATCCAAGGTGTGACATTGTTACCATAAAGCCATAGATGTTTTCAATCCAACAATGAACTAAGTTGGTTCGGAATGGACCCCTTAATCCGATTGCTTTCCAGATTAAGCAATCTTAGTTGTGTGCATTGCGACAGATTAGTTGGAATTTTCCCACGGAAGGAATTATGAGGAAATGTTGAGATATTGTAGGCTTTGTAGACGACCCATTTCTGGTGGAATTTCTCCTTGAAAGTTGTTGTCTATCAAATTGATTCAACATCAAGACTCTTTTGGTGGAACGGTGGCAAGAAACCCCACCCAATTGCAGAAATAGATGGAATGATTCCACGAGCTCATGACATCGAAAGGATCTCTGGTTATTCTTTTCTTCGAGTCTAGCAAAGCCAAGCGATCAGATTCATTTCCAAGCAGAGTAAGGCTGCGAAGAGCTGCAGATTCCAGGCATGTACTCATGCATAAAAGAACGAACCCGGGCAGGAATTTGAACAAAACCAACTTACGGTTGGTACGTGAATGCTCCATCATTGTTCTAAGACACACAGCAAGTGAGAAAACCCAAGTTTAATTTGCACAATAGCATAAAAGAGAAGAAATCTTCTCACATGTAACTAGCAACCATTCACATCAATTGCCGCCATGTGTGTTGGAATGACCAAAATGATAGATGATGGACAATCTTAATGACCGCTTGTATTGATTTCAAATCTCAAAGACCAAAGTGAGAAGCTATGCAAATCTCAGACACTATTTTGACTAAAAAAACCAATAATAAATTGCATATATAAAGAATAAAATGAATTGTGTATTTGAACAAGTTCGTGAGTATCTAAAAACAAAAAATATATGAATTTCGACTTACGTTCGAAAATTCCACTCCGAATTTTTGCACAACCATAGTATGTGGTCTACCAATTTAAACTGATGAAAACTTACAAGCATCAAGTATAAAAACTAAACATTAATTCCACACCAGATCGGTATAAACTGATTAACGGATAGTACGAATATGAACTCATTATTGTTCTCAATCTTCTTTTCTTAGTTTACATATTTTCGGGATGAAAGAATTCCGGTCGATTCGAAGATTGTCAGGCAGACCCACGTATTCATCTCACACAGACTTCAAGATTTCAATTCAATCCGGTATCAAAAATTCCTCACATTACAGATTTAGCTAAATTGAGCTGCCAAATCAACCCTACTTCAATTAAAGGCACCGATAACTATATCTAAAACGCCACTTTCTGTAAGTTCAGTTTACACGTTGTTGGCATCGGCCATAGCACTGTTAAGAAGTCCCGTTAACTGCAGCTGCGGTGTGCATGCTCAGGTCCTGACCCTGTGGCACAACATGTCCATACCCGCCATAGCCCTGTCCTCCATAATGTGCTCCGTTCCACTGGTTACTTGAATCCGACCTCCACTGAAAAAAACACTTGGTCAATAATGAGATAACACAATGAGGAAGCTCTGAGGATTCCATGTGCAAAACTGGTAGATAACTACCCTAGGGGACAATTCATTCAACTCTTATAAATGTAAGGTTTTAGGTTTAGGGGTGGGGTCGAGAAAGTGCTGGGATTCTACATCCTAAAATGGTGGAATATACAACAAAGGATGGGGCATAAACATTATTGTGGTATTCTAATGTTGCTGACATTGGGATCATTTTGAAGTGCAAGAAGAGAAGGGGGGGAGGACGGGGGATTATGTGTGTTGTAGAGCAAAATAAAGATCAAACCGGACAAATGCCAAGATAAATACAGGTGATATTCAAGGATACGTTTCTGAGTGTTATATGGCTTAATAGCCAGCAGACAATTAAATGAAATAATTGACCTAGTATTACCTGCTTGTTCCCCTGACTGCGACCCCAAGAAAGTCGAACTGTTTGCTTGCCAATAACCGTTCCATTCAGCATCTGTATTGCGTTCTCAGCATCCTTCCTGCAAATCGAAACAATATTAGGGAGTCTGTTACATGGTTTATGGCTCCACGTAATAAGATTACAACGTTACTATTTACCACCTTCAGTCTTCAACAATTTTGTTCATATTTCTTTGATACAGTTTATTATTGAATAAATAATTGTAACATTGATATTTGACATTGCAGCTTTAGCTTTATTTCCAAATAACAAGATATTAGGACCCATATATCTTTAAATGAGAAGGGTACCTATTAGCAAACTGAACAAAACCACAAGCTTTTCCAACTGGTATTTTCACAGAGACAACTTCACCGAAATGGGAAAAAGGCTGCCGGAGGTCTTCATCATTGACCTCAGAATCAAGCCCTCCAACAAATATCTACAATAAGAGATAGATTAAAGAGCTATATAGGGTTAATGATACTTTTAACGGGAAAGAAGAGACAAACTTACAGTTGTGTTATTGGGCTCACTGTCAAACTGGGACCCTTGGGCGACGGCAACATTTGATACATGTCCACCACCAGCCAATACCAATGCTAATTCATGAGGATAAAAGTAATACATTTAATATGAAATCCCATTCAAAATACACGACTTAATAAAAAAGAAACTTGCGTTTTCTACAGTAGCGCTAGTAGTTATGATTGATTCAAGGAGCGGATCCAGGTTTCTTATCTTTTCTTTCCTTTCAGATGGGGGCAAGTGTAACAGTGGATTTGTTTGGCACAGAGTGCCATAGAAGGTTAAAACATAATGGCATTAGGGCCTAGTAGTTATGTTTGGCACAAAATACCTTAGGCGCTAGTCGGGCAGCGGGTTAGGGCCTAGCGCCTAGAGGGCTAGGCAGGGGCCTAGGCGGATTTAAGTACATTTATTATATATCGTATAAAAAAATGCCTATTTATACTTAAAAATACACAATTGTATTGGGATACAAAATTGCTAAGTAGAATGACATACAGATTATAAAGCATTAGAACATATTGAAAACATGGGGAACAAGCATATAAGGAGTGTTCATCCAAGTATCAACAAGTCACTTACAGTTTAGTGAAAAATATAAAATGCGAAATGAACGCTATCTATGTTCTGTCTAAGTAAGAGTAGTGACCTAAGCGGGTGCCTAGATGGGGTAGGCGGGCACCTAATTACTAAGGGCCCTTTCTTATTTTTCAAAGGACTAGAGATTAGTCAGGGGGGGGGTGGCCAGCCACCTATCGCCTAGGCAGTGCTAGGCGGGGATTTTTAGAACAGTGAATATAAATATATTCTACCTTCTCAATACTCGTCACGATATGCTTACCATATGAAATGAAAACTGCCACTCTAAAACATGGTTTTGAAAATTCTTTTAAAAAAGTGGTATCCCTCGTCTTTCAAATGCGTTCTCTTGTTGCTTGTTTTAGAAAATCCTCTGCCCACTAAATGATGTGACTCCATTTGTCAACAACAATTTATCTATCAAACTTTTTTGTTGGTCAACCTTTTAGCGTTTACTTATTTTGCATGGCCAAATCTGTACCTAGTGAGAACTGAGAACTCAAATGACAATATATGTATGAACCCAAATGATTCAAATGACAACACAAGTAAAAATCCAACTAGCTTAGTGGAAACCTACTCAATAAAAAATAAAAAAATAAACTAACAATGCATGTGAGATTGCATAAGCTTAACTTCTCACTTTGAATTTAACCTCAACTAAATTTTAGAATTAAAAATTTTAGGAGGGATATCATCTAAATAAGATTACCAAACTTAGTGAAGACAATTTGACAACGATATGAAAAAGTACTCTAACAGATGAAACCACAACTACATGCACACATTACTTGTCAGCAATTAAATGACTTACTAATTGGTTTCATCGAATCAGTTAAGAATGATGTTGAACAAGGATAAAATATTAATAGAAGAACACGATATGATGTGCGGTTTGAAATTTTTTTTTGGGGGGGGGGGGGGGGGGGTGGTGTGAAGGAACAAGCAGTACTGTTTGTGGAAACCAAGTTTGAAACCAAATGAGGCAGGAAAAGAAATTCCCCAGAATGTGTAATTGTAATTGAAACTTTCTTTTGAAGATGTTAGTCTCAGCAACAACAAATACATCATAGATTTGGCATGTACGAAAAGTATTTACCATACAGGAAAGGACCCTATCAAACTCTCAAAATAAAACCTACAACCTAAGAGATAGACCATAAAATAGGAATCGAAGAAAACAAATAATCCAAAAAACAAAAACTAATAAAATTCACTCATGGTTTGAGTATTGAAAAGGGAAAATAAAACAGAAAGCTACATGGACCATAACGCTTCCAACAATTGAAGAAATAGTGATGATTTGTACTACCCATTGCTTTAGTAGAAATAGAGAAGGTCTCTAATAAAAGATGATGGAGAAAGAACAAAATAGAGCAACAAAAATAGACGAGACTATGCAATGATGCTGCCTATAACTCAATCACAACTTTTTCTGAACCCCTCCTAACTCTTATCTAAAACCATCTAACACTCACCTTACATCAGAAAACAAGCAGATAGATACAACTGACATTAAATGATCATAGAGAAAAGTACACAATCAACAAAAAAAGGGAATTGGAGAGCATTAGTAATTACAAGTATGTAAATGATAAGCTAGACTTATTATCAAATGCGCATGGACAAAAATGAGCGGATTTATGATGGAGATATATATTCATAAAGACAGCCACAAGACAATCAATATTAAGCAACAAAGAAGAAAAACGGGGGCATTATACCATACCTTGTGAAGAATACTGTTGTTGATATGCAGGTGATTTTTTGGGTGTTGCAACACCTATGCGCATGGCCCTGCTTGAACAATACGCACCATTCATTTCGGCAATGGCCCTTGACCTCTCATTTTCATCACCAAACCTAACAAAACCATAACCTTTTGAACGTCCAGTATTTGCATCTAGAACAACTTTTGCTCCCTTAACAGATGAATATCTACTAGAAAAAGTCTCCTGCAACATAGTGTCAGTCACATCTGTAGCCAAATCTCCTACAAAGATGGATAGATCAGAACTAGGGTCTGCTCGTCTATCACCAGCACTAAAGGTTGCCCAGTTCAAACGAAAAGGCTGCTCTGTATTCGGCATGGGAGCTCCGTTACAGTTCTGCAAAACTTCTTCAGCTACTTCACGTGAATAGAACTCAACAAATCCGTATCCCTCTGACTGACCAGTTTGCTTATTGCGTATAACCTTTACTGAGGAAACCTGCACCGTTTTTGACACCAAAAGCACATAGTTAGTGGCAAAGTAAAGCTCTTACCCAAGAAAATGAATACAACAACAACAACAACAAAGCCTTTTCCCCCTAAGAAAATGAATACACGGAATTTTTTTATTTTCAAATAAAATTATAGATATTAGCATGTCTTATTAATTGTTATTGGAGTGCACTTAAGACTGTCACAATGGCAAATAATTGTGGTAACAAGGGGAAATCTCCAAATAAGGGGGATGTTGGTTCCTAGTGTCAAGTTTCACTTCTTAAGAGTTGATTAAAGGAATAGGGAAGAACAGGCCCATGATACTTTGCTTCTCAATTGCTTCAGTTCTCATAATCGAAGGATGCTTTTATCATGTTTAAGACAGATGGTAATTATTAGAACTTGACATCAGATAACAACCCAAAAAGATGTGACCTAACTTAAAAAAAACAAAAAAAACAGAGAAAGACATTGCAACTGCACTCTAACAAACATTTGGCATTAGTAAACAAAAGGCTGTACAAAAGCAACATAAGGTAACTACACAACTAAAGAACACCTTAGTGCCCAATATTCACCATCATTCACTTGACCCCAAAGCAGGGAAGGATGACAAGCTGGAAACGGAAGATTACTCGACCATATCGATTATAACTACCAGATGATCGGATGTCCGAAATGGTATTCAAACAAGGATTTTTGGCTCTGCAATAATTGACAATTGACCAATCCGCCGGAGCACCTGTAAACTATATACAGTACAGACTGTATTCAAAACGTGGCAAAAGAGATTAACACCACATGAATGGTTTGCAGTAGAATGGGCATTGCCATAACACTCCTACAGAATGGGGAGTGGATCAACTGCTATTGCTCCCTCAGTCCCACTATCCGAAAACACGGTAGTCACTCAAGAAGGGTTTTGCATTTAATTTGTCAAGCTATGGTCATTATTGCATGCAGCAAGAAACTGTCGCTAGGAATCTCACATACTCAACGGTATTCAAAGACCATATACACTGCTGTCGGGTCGTGGGATACTATAAGCTGAACCAGCCACCATCTACAATAAATAGAGTTGATCCAACATAACCAGTAAAGAAACAGACCTCGCCACTGAACATACTCAACTAACCGAAACCTGCATCATTTCTATCTAGGTATAGTCATCTTGATATACCAAGACTGATTTTTGTAGTGAGTAGTTGGCATTAACCTTACTCTTTCAATCATTGTTCCGTTTCTAACTACCGAAAAACCGCAAAGATAAGCTAGGATATACGCTATGACAATCACATAACATTCAATCATAAAAGAAACCATCAACCTCCAATCAATCACAGAGCTGTAATTATGTAAAATAAACTAAAACCCACAATTCTTTTCATCAAAATTTCAAAACTTTAGTTAAACAAAAACCCAAATGAGTTCATACAAGAAGTCCACTGAAGCTAAAAGCTGACCTGTCCAGTGTGAGCAAAGCATCCGTGAAGGTAAGTCTCGTCCATCCAATGATGAAGGTCGCCGACCCAGATGGTCCTGACCTCGTCGGTGGGCCCCTGTTTCTGGGACGGCGAATGCTGCTGCTTCAGCGGCTGCTGCTGGTGATACGCCACAGCCTGAGGCTGCTGCTGATATGGATTGTGGTGAGGATGATGGGGAGTCGCCGGGTATGGCATGTAATGCTGCGGGTACACCATCATCTGCTGCTGCATCATCGCCATCGCCGCGGCCGGGTACTGCATGGCCATCCATTGCTGCTGCTGCTGCTGCTGCTGCTGCTGCTGCTGCATCCATTGCTGCTGCTGGTGCTGCTGCTGTTGTTGCTGTTGTTGTTGCAGCTGCTGCTGCTGAGTGCCCAGATCGGCGCCGCCGTTAGATTGCTGGGCCATGATGGAGTTCTTCTGAGCTTGTGATTCTTTTCTCTTCTCTCTGCACCTCTCTCTCTCTCTAAAATTCTTGGTTCTCTGTGTTCTTTGAGATTTGAGGAGAGAGAGCAGAGAGAAAGGTTTGAAGCTAGAGAGGGAGGGAGGGAGGCGAGGTCTGCGCGGAAGCGAAGAGGGAGGGGTTTCAAGTGACGAAATGGGGTTTTAAAGGGCGGCGGTGGTGTGATTATTGCTTATGATTAGATTTTTTATATTTATTTATTTATTTTATTTTAATATGTATATTTTCCATTTTTGAGATGGGACCTCGTTTGCTACGTCCGTCCGTTAAATCACGTTTGCTTGCCGTCCGTGACGTGTGGGGCCCTCGTCAGTCGGTAATTTTGATTTGGGTCTGAGGCCCCAGGGAGTGACTCTCGTCCGATGTACATGGACAGCATGGAGTGGATGCTAACTGGTGCTTAGGTGAGCTGGATTGCACGTTATCAATTTTTCACTTAATTTGTCCCCTTGTTTGGCAATTTACTTTCTCTAGCCTTCATATATTGACCAAAGCTAATTAAGGTATGCGCCGTCAATCAGTATTACGGTCTGGTGATATTATTCTTGACTTTTTAGTGAGGGGTTTTAGGTTTAAATTTTGTGAATGGAGAATTCGATATCAAAAATAAATTGTTCGTTATGTAGCTTAACCGAACTCTGAACTTCCTCATTCCTTTAATATAAAATATATCGTTTTACTAAAAACAAAATTAAGGTATCAGGCAAAAAAAAAAAAAAAGCTAATTAAGGTAACTCCAATAAGCTAATGAATTGGGATGAACCTATTGATGGTAATGTTCGAGGATGGTAACGACCAAATTTGCCATCCGATCGTAATGTACTTGAACTCGAGAATTGGCGCTGTTATATCAAATGGTCAGGTCAAAGTGCTTTGTGTCCATGAGCAAATGGATTGACATGATCCTGGCAACAATTAATTGGTTCGTCGTCATTAAATAGTATTGACCATTACCATAGATATCATCAGATGAATTAAATTTGTAAAATTCATTGGACTTGTAAAATACACTGATTTGAAGCATGTAATGTAGTAGTAAGGAATTGGATACGTTCTGGACCTTAGTGTCCAGAGTCTAAGGATCAATCCATCTGGATCGCTGATTAATGTGTAAAAAAGAAAAAAATTAGACTTGTTGGTTTGTGTGTAGTGGACTAGCAAAATGAGTTAATGGAAACTCTTGAATTCAATTTGTGCGGCCCAGATAAGTTGATCCTTAGGCTCTGGATACTAAGGTCCGGAGTAGATCCAATTTCGTAGTAGTAATGCTCAACACCAATTAAATTATCTAATTGTAATAGACTTGGACTTGAAGAATAGTGCACCAAATGGTCAAGTGTGTTGTGCCTAATGATTTTGCCATGAGATTATTTGATGGCTTATGTGGCAATTTGTACAATTTTTTGCTTCACCCGATATGTTGAATAATAGTGTCATTCTATAATTTTATTCATCTCTTTGTGAAGTCCAATTATTGAGACAACTAATCAAATACTTGAAAGTATAACAACATTGATTATATAATGCATCATATTCATAAAAAATTATTAAATAAACTTGATAGTCAAATTTGACAGCAAAAGGCTTTGCCTTCAATTGACTCAACGCCACCACATAAGAAAATGAAAGCTCTGTTGGAGAGAGAGTGATGTTATTTTCTATTGTTGTATGTCTATGTGGTAGTTTTGACATTTCTTCTAAAAATGCTCTTAATTAAACCAAAAGGTTGACCAACAAACATTGTCCCAAAAGGTTGACATTTGCTCTGAAGATGCTCCTATTCTTTCCTTTTTGAATGAACTCTCTTTAATTTTTGTCAAATATGTATACATTAAAATTACATGAAAATTGTGTGCACAAACACTTTTGAAGTTATTTATAGTTAAAAGCAATTAAATCACGAGTTGATGACCCAGTGGTAAATGGTGGATTACGAGGCTTACTTAAAATTAAAAACTGGAGGTCTCGGGTTCGAAACCTGCTACTAGTGTGGAAGCCAGACTTGTGGCCAGATGGAGGCTAAAATGTCTCTGTGAGTCTTCCCAGCCCTCGGAAAGGGTAGATAATCGTGGCTTGTCACCAGTTGTCTCACTTTAAAAAAAAATAGTTAAAAGCAATTCTTTTGATATAAAGAAGGTATATTCATGGTCTGTCACTTAAAAAGAAAGCTAGATTTTGTGGAGTAGGATTCTCTCCCCTCCTAATCTATCTTCCCTTCCATCCATTCCTATTTAAACAGTTGTGATTATGTCACGTCTACATCTTGTTTTGAATTTTTTATATCAAAAATAAGACAAAAGTGTGACGACCCGTCCCAATTTTCATTATAATTTTTTCCCCAAGTATGTAAGATGACGATTATACCCTCGATGGCTTAGTGACGTGGATGTACATATGTAGTTTTAAATTATCTTCCTCGATATCGTAATTAAATCGTACTCGACGTCACAAGTGCATTGACGCGAGTTAGACTCGAATCGGAGTTGTAACGAGAAAGTTACGATTATTAAAGTGCGTAAACGAGTAATTACGAACCAATTATTTGGGCTCCTATTCCCTTAGGCCCAATCAGATTTTATTATTTTCTTTTTCTGCCAATCACACACACGCGCACACGAACACCCTCACCCTTTCTCTCATTCATTCTCGACTCTTCTCTCTGTCCGTACACTCGAGACACCCCAGCTCGCAAGCTTAACCAAATCGACATTGATCGAGCTTATAAAGACCACCATCATCCTTCTCTCGCCTTCACGATCATCACCATACCCTTAGTTTTTCACTTTGGTGAACGTTGACCGGTCAACTCTCGAGCTTTGTCACAGTGGAACATTGGACAACGTGATTGCGGACGATTCATGAAGTTTTAAGGCTTGAGGAAGCTTCCAATCAACTTCCCTAGCATTTTGGAGTAGTTTTGGAGTGGAGTGGACGTCAGAATATGTAAGTTCGAGAGGGTACATAGTTGGCCAAAAATTTCGAAGGTTTTTCCTACCGTTTTTCGTTGCATTTTGGACCTCTAATAGGTACGAACGTGTTCTACTCTTCAAGACCTTCAAATCCATATAAATTTCATGAATTTTGGTTGAGAAATGATAAAGTTATAAGCTTTAGAAGAATTTTCCAGTTTTCGGTGAGTACAGACGGCGGTCGGTGGCGGCGGCGGCGGAGTGACCAGAGACGAAGGAGAATATTCCATCAAAGATAACGGAATATTCCTAACGGCGTCAGGTACCGTCAGTTATATGAAATTATGCTTGCTTGCCATGTTGTAAACAAGGTGCATTTTAAATATTGCATTGTTATACTTGTGGGTTTTATTATGCAATGTTGCAGAGACTCAGGTAAGCTTCAGGTGAGTATTACATGATCAAATGAGTTACATTGCATTGTTATACATAAATTTGCTTATAGCTCATCATGGTTGCTCTGGTATTAGTGCTCCCGCCTAGGGCCAAGGCAACCTTCACGTGATCGTTCACCTTCCGCACCACACGCTCACCTTGGATCCAAGTCTGGTGCCAGCCTGTCGTACAGACCACAACAGGTGGTTCCGACTCGTAGATGACCTGCGATTTATAGCACAGCCTTCACATGATCATAGCACTTGAGCGTACATATTTATACCCAGCCTGTCGTACAAGTCACACTAGGTGACTCCGACTCGTGTGCCAGCCCAGATTGATGAGCTATAGATCCAGTTGTACAGGTCACGTTAGGCGACTCCGACTGGCATACTATTTTATATTAGTTTCACACCTGGCTTACACTTATTATTCTTGCTGAGACATTATGACATGGCATACTTAAGTTTTTGCTATTCTTATGCATTGGTTCATCCAGTGGTGGTTCGAATTATGCTACGCCGCGGAAGGGCGGCACGTTCACAGGTGGTTCTCGATTCCAGAGGCAGATAAATCCTAACAATTTTGGTGCTCCACTTTGTCTTAGGTGTAATAATCGTCATTTTGGGGAGTGTAGACAAGGTGGTAGTGGTAAATGTTTCACTTGTGGTCAGACGAGGCATGGAGCTAACCAGTGCTCGTAGAATCAGCAGAAACCCTAGCCTCTTGCCTTACCACCAGCTGTTCCCCTTCAGTAGATTCAGGGACCTAGTGGCTATACTCTGACAGGTTATGGTGATGCTTACCACTATGAGGGGGATATAGCTCCGCATTCCGGAGGAGCATACCAGTATCCAGCATATCCGTATTATCAGGGTGATTATCCACCATATCAGGTCCCAGAACCTTGATGTTGCTTTTAGCAGTGCTGGTTAGTCGAGACAGCCTAATCAGCCTAGTCAGGGACAAGGTATCCAGGGATGAGGTAATTAAGGAAATAGAGGTCGTGGAGGTCGGCAGCAGGCGCAGGGACGCGTTCACCACATCATTCTGCAAGATGCTCAGAGCAACCCAGATTTGATTATGGGTACGTTGAATATTCTTGGTCATTTTGCTTGAGTATTAATTGATTCTAGTGCTACGCATTATGTTATTTCTCATATGTTTGCTTAAAAGACTCAACCACACCCTACTCCCATCGGTTATGAGTTGGAGTTTTCCATGCCTAGAGGCGAGACTTGTTATGTTAGCTGGGAGTATCGAGGATGTCATGTTCTTGTTAAGGATGTTATCCAGCTAGCTAATCTTGTTCCACTGGATATTGTCGATTTCGATGTTATTTTGGGCATGGATTGGTTACATCCCAATCGTGCCAAGTTGGATTGTTATGAGAAAGTGTCTTCCATCAGCCGGGCTTGCCTGTGGTCATTTTTGTTGGCGAGCGTTGTGGATTGAGACAGGGTGTTATCTCGACAGTGAGAGTGAAAATATTGTTGAGGAAAGGATGTCAGGGCTATTTAGCTCTTGTGGTACTGAACAAGGGTACTTCTACTTGTGTGGATGATGTTCGGGTAGTCAGACACTTTCATGATGTCTTTCCTAATGATTTACCTAGTTTACCCCCAGATCGTGAGGTGGAGTTCACTATTGATCTAATTCCAGGTACAAACCCTATTTCTTTAACCCCTTATCGAATGGCTCCTACTGAGTTAAAGGAATTGAAAACCCAATTACTAGAACTTGTTAATAAGGGTTTTATCCAGCCGAGTACTTCATCGTGGGGAGCTCCAGTTTTGTTTGTGCGAAAGAAAGATGGAACTCTAAGGCTGTGTATTGATTATCGACAGTTGAATCGGGTGACAATTAAAAATCGTTATCCGTTGCCTTGAATTGATGATCTTTTTTACCAGCTGCGGGGTGCTTGTGTGTTTTCAAAGATTGATCTGAGATCTGGGTATTATCAATTGAAGATCAAGCGTGAGGTCATTCCAAAGACAACGTTTCAGACTCGTTATGGTCATTATGAATTTCTCGTGATGACGTTCGGATTAACAAATGCTCCAGCAGCCTTTATAGACCTGATGAATCGAGTATTTCGGTTGTATCTCGACAGGTTTGTTATCGTCTTCCTTGATGATATTTTGGTATATTCTAAATCTAAGGCGGAGCATACTAGACATCTCAATCTAGTTCTGAAGAAGTTAAGGGAACATCGACTGTATGCTAAATTTAGCAAATGTTAATTTTGGTTGGATCAAGTGTCGTTCTTAGGACATGTGATATCAGCTCAGAGTATTCTTGTGGACCCTAATAAGGTAGCTGTCATGGAGAATTGGGAGCAGCCTCGGACTGTCACATAAGTACAGAGTTTTCTTGGCCTTACGAGCAATTACCGACGTTTTGTGAAAGATTTTTCAGATATAGCTGACGAGGTTAACCAAGAAGGGAGTAATTTGAGTGGAATGATGACTGTGAGCGAAGTTTTCAGCAGTTGAAATATTGTCTCACTCATGCACCTGCTCTGGCACTTCCAGATGATAGTGGGAACTTTGAAATTTATAGTGATGTTTTTTTGAATAGCTTGGGTTGTGTACTAATGCAGCATGGCAGGGTGATCGCATATGCTTCGCGATAGTTAAAGCCCCACGAGATGAATTACCCTACTCATGATCTCGAGTTAGCGACTATTATCTTTGCATTGAAAATATGGAGGCATTATTTGTATGGGGAAACGTGTCGGATCTTCACCGACCATAAAAGCCTCAAATACATTTTTACTTAGAAGGATCTTAACCTCAAGTAGCAGAGATGGGTTGAGTTGCTTAGTGATTATAATTGCACAATTGAGTATCAACATGGTCGTGCAAACTCTGTAGTTGATGCTTTAAGTAGGAAAACCCAGGGTTGACTCATCACACTTTATGCACGCAGTGCTCCACTATTGACTGAATTACGATCTACTGGAGTCACATTAGGTGAAGATTTCCAAGGAGCTTTACTTGCTAATTTTCAAGTTAGGCCAATTTTGTTGGATCGTGTACTCGAAGCTCAGGCGAATGATCTAGAATCTCAGGAGTTAATACAAGCGGTATCTAGAGGGGAAATGAAAGACCTTAGGGTTCGGAGTCCGGATGATATGCTTATGCAAGGTGATCGAATGTATGTACCTGACATAGCCGAATTAAAGAAAGAGATACTTGATGAGGCGCATGTTTCAGCTTATGCGATGCATCCTGGGAGTACCAAGATGTATCACACTATTTGATCCTTTAATTACTGGCCTGGTATGAAAAGAGAGATTGTTGAGTACGTAAGTTGTTGTGAAGTTTGTTAGCAAGTCAAGACAGAAAAGAAGAGTTTTTAGGTTATTACAGCCACTTCCCGTACCTCAGTGGAAATGAGAGGATATTACCATGGATTTCGTATATAAGCTACCTCGTACGCTAAATAGTTATGATGGTATTTGGGTGATAGTTGATCGACTTACTAAGTCAGCACACTTCATTCCCGTTCAAGAAAATTATTCGTTGAATCAGTTGGCAGGACTGTTTATTTCGGAGATTGTCAAGTACCATGGTGTTCCGGTTAGTATCATTTTTGATCGGGATCCCAGATTCACTTCTAAATTTTGGGTAGTTTTCCAGGGAGCTCTCAATTCGAAATTACTTTATAGCGCGGCTTATCACCCTCAGACAAATGGACAATCTGAGAAAACCATTCAGACGCTGGATGATATGTTGAGAGCCTCGGTTTTGCAGTTTGGAGACGTTTGGCATAAGCATTTAGCTTTGATCGAGTTTGCTTATAATAACAGCTATCATTCTAGCATTGGCATGTCACATTTTGAGGCGCTTTATGGTAAATCATGTCGTACTCCGTTATGTTGGTCTGAAGTTGGCGAAAGAGTGTTAGTGGCCCTAAGATCGTGGATGAAACTACACAGAATATTTAGGTGATCAAAGCTAATCTGAAAGCGGCCCAGGATCGACCGAAGAGTATTGCCGATAAACATGCCACTAACAGAGTATATAAAGTTGGAGATTGGGTATTCCTGAAGTTATCTCTGTGGAAAGGCATGGTACGGTTCGGTAAGAAAAGTAAGTTAAGTCCTTAGTATAATTGACCGTATAGGGTTTAGCTACCTCCAGAGTTATCAAAGGTGCATGATGTTTTTCATGTATCTATGCTTCGCCACTATGTCTCTGATCCATCGCACGTGATCCCTCCTCAACCACTAAAGATTAATCCAGACTTAACTTACGATGAAGAGCCGGTGACAATTTTGGATTGGAAGGATAAGGTTTTCAGGAACAAGATTGTGCGCATGGTGAAAGTTTTGTGGAGGAACCACTCGATCGAGGAAGCCACCTGAGAAATTGAGGAGCGTATGCGAGGCTTATATCCCCGTCTGTTTTATGGTTATTGATATGTGTTGTTGTGTAGAAATTTCATTGACGAAATTTTCTTAAGGGGGTAGACTGTGACGACCCGTCCCAATTTTCATTATAATTTTCTCCTTGAGTATGTAAGATGATGATTATTCCCTTGGTGGCTTAGTGACGTGGATGTACATATGTAGTTTTAAATTATCTTCATCGCCATCGTAATTAAATCGTACTCGACGTCACGAGTGTGTTGACGCGAGTTAGACTCGAATCGGAGTCGTAATGAGAAAGTTATGATTATTAAAGTGCATAAACGGGTAATTACGAACCAATTATTTAGGCTCCTATTCCCTTGGGCCCAATCAGATTTTATTATTTTCTTCTTCTGCCTATCACACACATGTGCACACGTACACTTTCACCCTTTCTCTCCTTCTTTCTCGACTCTTCTCTCTGTCCGTACACCAGAGACACCCCAGCTCACAAGCTTAACCAAATCGACATGGATCGAGCTTATAAGGACCACCATCATCCTTCCCTCGACTTCACGATCATCACCATACCCTTAGTTTTCCGTTTTGGTGAACGTTGACCCGTCAACTCTCGAGCTTCGTCACAGTGGAACTTTGGACGACGTGATCACGGACGATTCATAAAGTTTTAAGGCTTGAGAAAGCTTCCAATCAACTTCCCTAACATTTTGGAGTAGTTTTGGAGTGGAGTGAGAATAGGCAAGTTCGAGAGGGTACATAGTTGGCCTGAACTTTCGAAGGTTTTTCCGACCGTTTTCCGTTGCATTTTGGACCTCTAATAGGTACGAACATGTTCTACTCTTCAAGACCCAGAAATTCATATAAATTTCATGGATTTTGTTTGAGAAATGATAAAGTTATAAGCTTTAGAAGAATTTTCTAGTTTCCAGCAAGTACAGATGGCGACTGGAGGCGGCGGAGACCGGCGGAGTGACCGGAGAAGAAGGATAATATTCCGTCAACGATAACGGAATATTCCTAACGGCGTCAGGTACCGTCAGTTATCTTTAACTGAATATTCCTTCAAATTGACGAAATATTTCTAACGACGTTAGGATTTCTGTTATCGTGCCAGGCATGTGCCTGCGTGTGGTCGGCGCGTCTGACGTCCAAAAGTTTTTCTAAAAATATGGGGGTGTTCGTGTTGTCGATTAGATCATGTTGGTATATTCAAACACCCTATTTGAGCAACGTATGAGGAATTAAACCTAGGCTTTGTTTATGTGCTATCGAAATAACGTTAAATTAGTTATTTCGCATATAGGTGAGACGCACCCAGAGGACGAAAGTGGACAAACGAGGCTAAGGTGCTCTGATCCTGCTACTTATCAGTGAGTGGGATTTGTTTATATATATATATATATATATATATATATATATATATATATATATATAAAATTATGCATGCTCTGATCCTGCTACTTATCCTGTTTCCAGAAACGTTTTTATATGAAATTATGCATGCTTGCCATGTCGTAAACAACTTGCATTTTAAATATTGCATTGTTATACTTGTGGGTTTTATTGTGCAATGCTGCGAAGACTCAGGTAAGCTTCAGGTGAGTATTACATGATTAAATGAGTTACATTGCATTGTTATACATACATTTTCTTAGAGCTCATCATGGTTGCACCCTGGTATTAGTGCTCCCGCCCGGGGCTAGGGCACAGCCTTCACGTGATCGTTCACCTCCCGCACCGTATGCTCACCTTGGATCTAAGTCTGGTGCCAGCTTGTCGTACAGACCACAATAGGTGGTTCTGACTCGTAGGTGGCCTGCGATTTATCGCACAGGCTACACATGATCGTAGCACTTGAGCGTACATATTTATACCCACCCTGTCGTACAGGTCACACTAGGTTACTCCGACTCATGTGCCAGCCTAGATTGATGAGTTATAGATCCAGTCGTACAAGTCACGTTAAGTGACTCCGACTGGCATACTATTTTATATTAGTTTCACACCTGGCTTACACTTATTATTGTTGCTGAGACATTATGACATGGCATACTTCAATTTTTTCTATTCTTGTGCATTGGTTTTCCTACCTACGTAGTAGTACTTTTTGGAAACTATACAGGTTTTATGAAGAGGGGTTATTATGTTCATAAGGATAAATATGTTTTCAAATGCTTTGTTTATGCCCACTCACCCTTCTGTTTTGCGCTCCTCCAGGTTCTAGGTAGCTGATCATCCTTGGTGGCTCACGAGGACTACACGGCGGTTCTGACGCTTTCATAAATAAGTAGGGATCTTCTCCCTGTTTGTATAATTAGTACTTAGTTAGTTCGATTGCACTTTCATTCTACCTATGCTCTGATATGTGTGTATCTTATACTTGATCACTTTTACACACTTAGATTCTATCTCTAGTCTAAATAGATTTAGTTCTGGTTTTTATTTATTCACATTGTATTATTATTATCACTTTTGTTGCGCACTTGGCTACGAACCCTCATGTGACGGCCAGCATGCCTCGACCCGGTTGGGGTGTGTCAAAAAGGAAGAGTGTGAGAGGAGGGGATGGAAGGGGATGGTAAAAGGTAGACATGGCAATTTCTTACACAACCTGTTAGCACGACACATAAACGACACGAAAATAACGGGTTTCAGGTCAACACGATAACTAATCGAGTCATTATCAGGTCACACGATAATAACCCATTAATAACGGGTCCTTAATAGGTTTACACGAGAGTGACATGCGGGTAACCTATTTCGACACGATAAGAAAAAAAGTTATTTTCATGATTTAAATTTTTTATAACTTTCATGAAGGGGTCAACTCCGAAATTTAGTATGTATATACTAATTTGGGTAAATTACAAAAAACTACCTCAACTATTGGGTTATTAACAGTTTCATACCTCGTCTTTAAAAAATTTCAATTTTATACCTTATCTTCGAATTTGTTGCAATGTCATACCTTCCGTCAGTTGTCTATCAATTATTCTGTTAAATGCTGACGTGGCATGCCACGTGGCACACTTTATATTAAAAAATTATTAAAAACAAAAAAAAATTAATTAAATATTAAAAATTTTAATTTTTTTTTCCTTCTCTCTCTTTTTTTTTTTCTCTTCTTCTCTCTCCTCCTCCTGCTTCTTCTTCTTCTTCTTCTTCTTGTTCTTCGTCCGTCCCCCCCCATCCCAATCGCCTGCAAACCCAGAAAGAAGAAGAAGGAGGAAGAGGAAGAGGAAGAGGAAGAAGAAAAAAGAAAGAAAGAAAGAAAACCAGTTCATCCGTCCCCTCTCCCCCCTCCCCCCGCGAAAAAACCCAACCTTCTGCAACCTAGAAATAAGGAAGAAGGAGGAGGGAAAAAAAAAAAAAAAAAACCAGTTTCGGCCCTCCCCCCCAAACCTGCCGAGAGGAAGAAGAAGGAGAAGAAGGAGGGAAAAAAAAAAAAAAAAAAAAAAAAAAACCCCGAACCCGTGCCCAGAAGAAGGAGAAGAAGGAGAAGAAGGAGAAGAGAGGGAGGAGAAGAAGAGAAAAAAAAAAAAAAAAAACCCGAACCTGTGCCCAGAAGAAGAAGAAGAAGAAGAGAGGAAAAAAAAAGTGTTTCGGCCCTGCCCAGATGAAGAAGAAGAAGAGAAGAAAAAGAAAAGAAAAGAAAAAAAAGTGTGTTTCGGCCCTGCCCAGAAGAAGAAGAAGAAGAAGAAGAAGGAGAAAGAGAAAGAGAAAGAGAAGGAGAAGAAGGAGAAAGAGAAGGAGAAAGAGAAGGAGCAGAAGGAGGAGAGAGAAGAAATTTTTTTTTTTTTAATATTTTATTATTTTTTTAATATAAAATGGGTCCCGTCACTTGCCACGTCAGCATTTTAATGGAGGAATTGACGGAAGACTGACGAAAGGTATGAAATTGAAACAAATTCGAAGATAAGGTATGACATTGAAATTTTTTAAAGACGAGGTATGAAACTGTTCACGATTAATAGTTAAGGTGGTTCTATGTAATTTATCCTACTAATTTAGTATTATGTTTTACATTTTTTTTTTGGTCTAATTATGTTTTTCATTTTCATTTTATTGATTTAAAATATATTTATCTTAACGGGTAACGGGTCGGGTCATATTACCTGATAATATTAACGGGTTGATTTCGGGTTGGGTCATATTACCCGTTTACTTTAACGGTTATTACACGACACGACCCGTTAAGCTATCGGGTTTGATACAAAAACGACACGAATACAAGAAACATAACACGAATACAAAATTTAGTAATAAGAGGGAAGATAATCCTACTTCCGATTTTGTACCATAAAATAAGGAACTGTGGTCCTTTTGCCTTTTATATATTGTCACAGATTTGGAGGCTCAAAGTTTTTGGGGGTTAAAAATAAAAAAGTCAAATTTTGGAGAATGGAGATTGAGGTGGTTGAAATTTTGTCCACTGGCCAAAACAGGGAAAAGAAAATACCCTATCTGGGTCCCACAATTGACGCGAGTTATATCTAACGGCCAACAATAGCGCAGCCGACGTAGAATGATGAAAGCGCGGTCGTACGCGTTCCTTTTACGTGCCGGATTGTAAATCTTTGACCAGCCTACCTATTCCCTCCGGTCAAAATATCCAAGTTCCAACATGTCCTACCTCACCTGACAAACAATACATTTGTAAAACAAATACAATCCAGGTCGGTAAACCGCATTTTCCTCTTTTATTTTTCTTTTTTTTTTATTTTTATTTTTTTTTCAAGAGAACCCCACCTAACAAATCTTCGGATAAGATCAAACTTCAAATCGAGAAACTTACATGAACAATGTTCTAACTTGCCAAGTGACACTAAATTGCCAGCATTCTAAACTTACATGCAACCGAGAGTTCTAAATCTGCCAAGTGATGTTATGTGTTCAAATGTGCTTTTAACTCTCATATATGTCATTGTATGATTAGTTTGAAATACTGTTATTTTATATGTAAATTCTTCTCGACCGAGCGCCTTGAACATCGTCTCCATTTGGATTTGTAATACAATGGCATCCCTTAAAGTTGCAGGGGAACAAAGTTTATAAAGAGTGTGTCCGGCACAATGTGAGGGTCCTTCATGGAAGCAAGAAGACACCTCAGGTGGCCGGCCATCTGTACTACGGATGAGGATCCTCTTTATGGAGATCAGGATCAATCAATCGTGTCAATTCGTCGTACATCGTCGGGCTAATTTTCGTTAAGTACTATTTGTGTTTAATTTTAAATAATAAAAAAAAAAAGATTTATGATCGCACAATGTATGATAAACGGACACGATTGATTGATCCTCCGGATCCCCACAAAAAGGATCCGGATAGGATCCTAATCCCTGTACTACAAATTGTTCCAAAGTATTGTGAAGATAGGTAAAAGGTTAATTGACGACTAATAACAAGTTGCAGTGGTAAATTTCTGAAGGTTTTCATACGTTGCAAGGTGAAACTGCAACTTTCTCTATTGATTAGCTTGAATACAACGAAGATGTTTCTCGTAGAGAAGGAGAGGATAAAGAATCAATTGAATATTAAACGAGTGTGGCAAAAACGAAACAAAAATCGAGTGACAAAGAAGCTACAATCAAAATTAGAGGCTGCAGCCAAAATTCCAACAGGGAGGTAACCCGTTGGCTTCTGCGGCTGAAGACGAAAGAAGAAAACAAAAATGTGAAAAGAATAAAGCACGGTTTATACATTTGCCTCACTACTGTTTACCTTCTTCGATAATCCGCACTGAGGAAGCTTTCATACTGTGTTCCTGTAAGTGTCTTTTGGACGTCGCCCCAATTCTCAATCTGACTAGACAAATTACCTTTGTGTATCTTCACCTGGCGACTCTTTAAATCCCTTTTTGGAACCTTAAGAAAATCTTGAACATCAAGCAACTTCTGCAAACACACAAAATTGAAACTTTCAGAGGTTGGTGTTCTTTATTTTCTAACCTTTTTTCGGGGCGCTGGTTTAAGGAAAGAGGGTAGAGACAAAAAGAATGACGCACAAGTATTAATTTATTGCAAACAACAAAATGAAAAATCAGTTTAGCGTTCCCAATGTTCCTCTTACAGTGCGGTTTTTTACGATATCCTCATAGTAGAGGATAATATGACGGGTGCTCTTGAAATATTCCAAAGCTTTTGTGGTTGTATCCTGTACTTGCTTCAGGTTGGGTATTAGCAAAGTTGCATTGATAGTAGGCTTGTATTTTGCAAGTATTTCTGCCTGCAGCCATGACATGTAATAAGTTTGCAAATCAAGTTAAAAACAAGCAATTCACTTTTCCTTAAAAACCTTGCATATGAGGGAGGGAGACACAGACCTCGTGAGGAGAATGCACGTGAGACTTGTGGGTCCCATTAAGCAGCTTATTATCTCGGTCATACAAATTTGCAAGGACAGAGATCATCCTCCGCAACAGATTTCTTCGAAAGAGAAAGATAGCAGAAACACCCCGTGTATTGAAGTACTCTACTATTTCTTCGTGATGCTGCATCAAGCCCTGCATAAAATGTTGCAATATTTAATTGGCTGGTCCATGCATGAAACAAGAAAATGCAGAGCAGAGCACGTTAAATTGTTTCGCATGAGCTAACCAAACTATTGCCTACAGGTCATATTCCACCTAAAACAATGAATCTTATCTGATAAAAAAATAAACATAAAGAATGAGTTTCAGACCAATTGGTTATGAGAAACAAATTGGATGGACATTTCGATGGATCAAATTAAAGTACTAGATGGATAAACCCAAATCTTAGTTCGCACCGAAGTTCTTTCTGACCAAGACTTGTATCCATACTACCATACCAATCAAGCTTGAAATGTTACTCAACTCATCCTCCTTTGTTAATAATTATTCATTAGTTGCAGTGAGATGGTCCTATACTTTAAAATATAAGGTCTTCATTACTTACAGGACGTTCTTCACTCAGTGACATGGAACAATGTGATGAAAAATATCTAGATCCATCAGTTTCCATGAAATCTGTACGCTTCTCGCTAATTAAATTGTATCATCCCTTCAATACCCTAAATTACTTTACCTGAAGGCTAGCTTCCTAATAGGCTCTTCAGTTTCATTCAGGACAAGCAGTTCTTAATGATAGCACTGCCTACGTCTCTAAAATATGCCGTAATGCAAATACTGAGCATTCATGCATCAATACATAATCTAAACAAAGTGTGAGACTAAAAGCATCTTTTTTGTAACGTATAAATTTCATGGAAGCAACTTAACTCCTGAAGTGCTACACATTAGCATATAAAATTCAAGCTTAACAGTTGTCCAGAAAATCACTCTATTTTCAGCCATCTCTCAACCCGTCCCACCAGCCACCAGTGAGATACACACAAAATAAGTGCAGGATGGTCATTAGGACAATCATCCATTCATACTTGCCGACCATCAATGACCCTAGAAGATCATAAAGAAACTACCGTATCCAATCACACATGCCAGCTACCACTCTCCACAAATATGCATTTTTATCAATACTAAACACAAGCTTCTTGGCAGGACTTGAAACTATACATTTTACTACAATATCTGCAATTATTACAACTTACAAAAGAGGTAGACGATAGGGCAAATGAGTCCTTAATGTTACTTTTCCTAAGAATAACTTGCTATCTAACACAAACAAGCTAGGCCTTTATTGAGGAATGAAAATTTCCTGTCGAAAATAAATAGAATGTACTGAACTGAAATGCCATTGTCTCTCACTCAACAAAACCACCAAATAGCCAATTAACAGAAATAAAAACTAAAAATAAAAAACCGAAAAACAATGCATGAAAAAGCACTGACCTGATTAAGCATCCACTTCAAGCCAACTGCAGTGGTGCATTCATTCTTTGAGGCGCTACTCAACCAATCTAGATTATAAAGTCTGTCCAAAGTCTCAACGATTGTTGAAATATTACTTCTCCTAACTTTCACAGAGAAAATCTCCCCATTTGAGCTTATGTTAGTATGATTATTCAATAGCGTCTCAAACCACCCACTCCCAGACCTCTGCATCGACAAAATTGCGAAGTATTGCACAGGATTGCACGCACACTCAGCCCTATTATGCACAAAAATAAATCTAAATCACTGCATTCCAAATCGAACCCAAACTTGAAACTCCAACAACCAGTAGCATACCTGCTATAAGTTTTGGGCTTTGGGTAGTGCATAAAACGAAGTTCTTCGTGCTCAACATCAGGCTGTGGACACGGCCTTTGAATGACCTCAATATTTAAGAATCCAGATTTTGTGCGGGTGCTGACTTGCTGTAAACAAATTGAGCAAATATAGACACCACAGACCATTGCAAACAACACGACAATCATCCGCAGCACCAATGGAGAATTCTTTGGCGCCTTTATCAAAAATATATCCTGCAGTCCATGAATTAGGCAATGCAAAATTGAAGGTAAATAAAAAATAATAAAGGGCAATTAGTCCTAACAAAGTCCAAACTTTACAAATCAATCTGATCGCCATCGAGCTACGCAGAAGTTTATGCACAGTCAACTCAGCAGGAAAAACAAAATGAAATGGGTAATTAATCCTAACAAAGGTTTAAACTTTTCATTCAATCTGATGAACAAACGACATGGGTATGAATGGAATGATCCAAAAAACATTCCCAGGATTCATAAATTGACATTATTGTGCTATTAATTAATTCATTAAGTAAAATAATAGTGTGATTAAGACCCCTTTTCCTAATAAAAAAAGATATCTGGGTTTGCTTCAGCTTGAATGCAGAGACCAAAAGCAACCGATAAATCCGGGAAACAAAATGTAAAAAATTTCAGCACCCAGATCGGGAAATTCACATGCAACCCATAGAATAATCAAACAAATCATAAAAGGGTCAGAATCTAATACCCCAAAAATTAAAAGTCCAGAAAAAGAAAAAAGGTAGAAAGAAAAACAGCTGAAATTTCAAAAGGAGCATGAAATAGCAAACCTTGAAGGACCAGAGATCATCAGCCATTGTAATGGGAGCTCAAAAGGCAAGCATTCCTCCTCCTGCTTTAGTTTTCTCAAGCTTTATTCCTCACAATAGCCATTAATTCAAAAACCCAACCAAAAAAATTGGATAAAATGGAAAAGGTAGAGAGAGAAAGAGGGGGGGGGGGGGGGGGAGAGAGAGAGTGAGAGTATAATATGTTTATTTTGAAGGGGTTCGGAGCTTTTTCTCGTGAAGAACACTATGATTAGATGCCTCTGTTCCTCTGAGAGACCCGTTGCACGCTCTCTTCCTTCTGCTTTTTCGGGGGTGTGTGTGTGCTTTTTTCCCTTTCGAATTCTTTCTGGACTTGTTAGTGCTGGAACGGCGTCGTTTGAGTGATCTTCCGCGCCCATTAATTAAGGAAAGAGAACGACATTAATGTTTGACGATTTCCCAAATAGTTGTACTGTTTCGGACCGGAAAATGCTTTTAATTAATAATGGAGTTAATTAAAAGTTTTGTTTTGTTTTTTATTTAATTATTATTAAGAATTTTTTTCGAAGAAATTATTATTAAGAATTTTAAAGCCCACACAAAACGCATAAGTTTTGTCAATGGGCTTCCCGTTAGCTACTTGCTTTTATTTTATTTTATTTTATTTTTTTATTTTGGGATTCGGCCGGCTTTGTGTTAGGTTTTTGCTTAGAATACAAGTTTGTTGAGTGATGTCTCTTTTATGTGACTTTTAATTATGAAAACAAAAAGTGACTTTTGTTTATTTAATTGTGTGGGCAAATAGTTTGACTTTGTTCTCAAAAGAAAATTTCAATTTTAAAAATGAAAGTGTTATTGGCACTCCAAAAATCTCATTCTACACTCCTCACAAGTGTATTTTTCTTTCCTAGTATAGAAAGTTAGGAGTGTAGAATGAGATTTTTGGAGTGCTAATAACAATTCTCTTTAAAAATACATACTTTTTAAAGGGAAATATATTAAATCGCAAAACTACGAGGGCCACCGGTACAACAGTTACCAAAGAGGATGACGTTCCTAGTGCTACAAGGGATGACATTAAGCCAAATACAACTCGAGGAAAAGGGTGCCCTAACTTAGTTACGTTATCAACCAAAAATTATCTTTATTAAACACATGCACAAACGTCATGATATCAGACTTCAGGACAAAAGCTTCAATGTCTTGAAAGCTAAACCCTAAGACGCCACAAAGAAGTTCAAACATTATTTACACAATCAATAATATCTTTGGAGTCTCCCTAACCCAAAATGTTGCAATGACGAACATGAACTGCTCAAGAAAGATCAACTTGAGGGTAGAAGTGGTCGAAGTATCCTAGATTGTCTCAGTATGTCATAATTGGCGTGTGCGACTCGGACTTGTCAATTGTTGGACTTAACTCGGCCATTTGAGCTTTTGTAACTCGCAACGATGTTGAATGACTGGTATTTATAGTGGTATCTGATCACGTAGTATGTCATAACTTTTCTTGTTGCACCGTTACGTCCAAATGCCACGTGTCAATCATGGGAGTACTTCGGACACATGGTGCGACAGGAGCTTCAACTAACAAGGCATTCACACAACTCAAGGGTTTAACACCAGTAATCAAAGGAGCACCAAACACAGGGATCTTATGACAAAACCAAAAGAATCATTAGCAACTCTTTGGCACTAATAGGATCTTACCAAAAAAAAACAATTTTATGCGCAAAGAAATATCTATAAATTGAAGCTTTATGTTGGATTCCTCGATGAGGAAATGTGAGTTTTAGAGATTGAGGAGATGAAGACGACAACAACAACAAAGCTTTTTTTTTTTTTTTTTTTTTTTTCCACTAAGTAGGGTCAGCTGTATGAATCCTAGAACGCCATTACGTTCGGTTTTGTGCCACGTTTTTCGTTAGATCCAAGTACTCCAAGCCTTTTATTAGAATCTCTTCCAAAGTCTTCCTAGGTCTTTCTCTACCCTTTTAGTCATGAACCTCTGTCTTGTAATCGTATCTTCTAACCGGAGCGTCAATAGACCTTCGTTTCACATTTCCAAACTACCGTAACCGATTTTCTCTCATCTTTCCTTCAATTTTAGCTACTCCTACTTTACCTCGAATATCCTCACTCCTAATCTTATCTTTTCTTGTGTACCCACACATCCAACGAAGCATTCTTATCTCCGCTACGCTCATTTTATGTACGTGTGATGCTTCACCACCCAACATTCTATGCCATAAAGCATGGCTGGCTTTATTGATATCCTATAAAATTTTCCCTTCAGCTTTAGTGGCATATGACGATCACACAATACGCCCGATGCACTCTTCCACTTCATCCATCTAGCTTGTATTCTATGGTTGAGGTTCATTTAAATCTCTGTTCTTTTGCAAGATAGATCCTAGGTAGCGAAAAGGGTCGCTCTTTGATACTTCCTGGCCTCTAATCCTCATCCCTAACTCATTTGAGCATCCGTTCGCACTGAACTTGCACTCCATATATTCTGTCTTTGGCCGACTTAGATGAAGACCTTTAGATTCTAACACTTTTCTCCAAAGGTTAAGCTTGATTTCTCCTTCATGAGTTTCATCTATCAACACTACATCGTCTGCGAAAAGCATACACCAAAGAATATCATCTTGAATATGTCTCGTTAACTCATCCATTACCAATGCAAAAAGTTAAGGACTTAAATATGAGCCTTGATGTAACCTTACAGTTATGGGGAAGTTTTCGATTTGTCCTTCATGAGTTCTTACGACAGTCCTTGTTCCATCATACATATCCTTTATAGCTTGGATATATATGTTTAGGTTTATATTTGACATTGGGCTTTGTAACGATAGAGGCCCAAAAATACAAAGGCAAAGAGGAGACTGGGCTCAGACAAGTTGATAGGCCCAATTGGAAGCCATTTCAGCAAGGCATAGGCCACATGCCTATGTTTGAAGTGATGGGCAACATATGGCACCTTACCATCAGCCAAAAGCATTTTTCAAGGGCATGGATGAGTAAATAAGTGATGTCTCACTGCCATCTGAAAGCCATCAGCCAAAGGCAAAGCTTGGACAGTTAGGCCAAATTGTTTATAAAAGTAGAGAGGGACACCAGAGATAAGGACACTCAACCAATCAATCAAAAGACATCCAAACTTTGTTCTCACACAAGTTCGTACCTAGAAAGGTGCATTTTGTCTAGATTTCCCCTTTCTAGCCATAGATTCCCCATAAAAAGCCATTTTTTTGTCCAGTTTAGAAGCTTTGCTATCTTTCCCTAGTGTAGTAGTATTGATTCCCTCTATTGAAACGTTTTTAATTTTCATCCCCCAAAGTATACAAACCACTGTAAACACAAAGAGAAGTAGTTGCAAGAAGTTGAACCTTGCCCGACAAGGTTAAATCTTGCCTGAGTCTCTTTTGTTTGTATTTACATATAATAGATCTGTTGATTAATGCATATCTTGTCGTGTTTTTAAATCATTTTCAACTGTTTTCCATGCAAAAGTCTCATTTGTAATCAAATCTGGATAAGTTAATGAATCTATCTTCATTAAAGCAAACTTTGATCGAGGAAATGGTTGAAAGGGCCATGAACCCCCTTCATTTTGGACATACAATACTATGAGTAAAAGTTCTTGTTTACAAGGTAAGAAAAGAACCTTATGCCTACTTAACCCATCTGCAACAATCCATTAAGATCAAGAAGTTTAAAGTAACTTGTGGCGCAAGTAATCAACCCAGTAAATAACCAAATAAATACAGTCTGTTATAAAAGATAACAGTGGCATGCTCAGATCCTTGTTAGTTTTGATTGTGAGCCTCAAGGCTTATCCCAAAGGCCCCACAAAGGCATCATTCAAACTAACAATAAACTCACATTGCAACGCACCAAGCAGCAAACCTTGCCCAACAGGCAAGTTCGAGTAGAGCCTCGGGAGCTGTGCGAGGGACAGATCCGGCTCGAACATAGTTTTGGCATGCCTAGTGGGATAAGTTTTGTGTTATTGTATACCAAGAAGAAGGAATGATCAAACGTTCAGGTGGAAAGTGGAATTTGGACAACCTCTTTGTCCAACAAAAGCAAACATGACAAATCACCCATAAGACTTTTTTTTCACTACGCGGCCCTGCAATCCTAGAGAGTTCGACTTCTTTTGAGAAGTCAGGTGGGAAAGTTACTAATGAAGATTTGCAAGCCACTATGGTACAAGTGCTGAGAAGTACAGAGAAAATCTATTTGGAGACAAGAGGATAAGTTAGTAGACTCTGTTATTTAACAAGAACGCTACAGAGAAAGCTAGAGTTATAGTACTCCACACCAACGGATGGCTATACCAGGGAAAGAATCAAGGAAGCAAGCCCTGAGAAGGAGCCAGTTATTCCTTTGTTCCCCTTACTCGAAGAAAAGAAGGACAGAGGGAAAAAGAATGAGGATGCTGGAACCAGTAGGCTAGAAGAAGAAGAGTTCTAAAAGGCAAGTTTGCCTGATCATCTGATATTTACACTAAATGGTAGGAGACAGGTCGGGCAAGAAGGAATGAAGAGTGATGCGACCAATCCAGTGGGAGAAACAAGTGGAAAGGGCTCACCCATAGCTGTGGGCAAGCTTCTTCCTTATTGGTCACCATCATTGGCTAATAAGGGAGAATAAGCCAAATAGAGACAGCCAGATCCACAAAGGGAAGCTTCTCGAGCATTGATCGTATCCCAAAGTGGGGGACTTCTACCTTACAAAATAATTTGGCTAACCAGCAACTTAGGAATGAGTTGGCAGAGCTAAGAAGGATGGTGGTACATTGATGAGCAGAATCATTTCCCCCCTCCCTGATGTTTAGGATACCATACCAGAAGCCTTATCCTGAGTACATTGATGAGCAGAATCATTTCCCTCTTAACTTCAAGATGTCCACGTTCCCAACTTTCAGTGGGGAAGACTGTAAGGTGTCTTCCAGAGATCACATTTTCAAGTTCTCAAATTAATGTGTGGCATTTGAGGATAACCCCAACTACAAGCTAAGGCTGTTTGGAAATTCATTGGTAAACTTGGCCTTCCAATGGTATTCTCTGTTACCCCCTAATTTCATTGCCAATTGGGGGTAAATGGAGATGGCTTTCCATGAACAGTTCTATAGGGTGGAACCTAATATGACTATTAATGATCTGGTAGAGGTGAAGCAGTATGAACACGAGTCTACATAGGATTTCATGATGAGGTTTAGAAAGACTAGGATGAGGTGCCAGTTCTTAATCAACCATGCTTAGCTCATAGCTATTGCCCAGAAGGCTCTAAGGCTACCTTTAAGGAATAAGTTATATAATGTGAAGTTTAATGAGCTTTAGGAGTTGGTAATTGCAACCACTAAGTATGAGAAGTTATTGATAGATGAGCAATGAGTGAAGCACTCATCTAAAGTGCCTCATTTATATAAGAATAAAGCCCCAATACACCAGCTAAAGTTTGAGAGCCCATATGCAGGAGAGAATGATAACAGTTTGGGAGAGGAGATCGAGTTAAGTGCTGCAGAGATGACCACTCCTTTCAAACCTTTAATGGTGAAGGGATTGGTCTAGCCTATCAAAGACCAAAAGATTGTAATGAATAATGGAGGCTTTGTGCCTATGAAGCCCGAAAAGTACCGATCATACTCTTTTGATTTAACCAAAGCTACGGACATCTATGAGGAACTAGTGAGGGCTAGAGTAATCTTGCCTGACAACACCAAGAAAATGCCCAAACCTAAAGAACTTAGATGGAAGAAGTACTGCAAGGTTCACTACACCTTTAATCACTCCATAACTAATTGTGTACAGTTCAAAGATTAGATCAAAGACCTTAGAGTAAAGGAGAAACTATTGTTGGAGAAGCCCCAAACCAATATGTTGATTGACACAAATCCATTCCGAGAAGCCCCAATCAACATGATCAACCTTGATTGGGTTGAGAAAGAAAATGGAAAGGCTACCTGGGATGAGAGGGGAAAGAGAAGGCAAGCTGTTAAGTCAACGGAAGGTGTTAGAAGGTTATCCAACAGACCCTAAGCAGTTGTGGTCAAATGAGTGGTTTTATATAACAGATGTCAGTGTGAGTGTGAACTTAAGGTGCCAGCATCAGGTGCCAGTATAAATCAGGAGTTAGTAAGAAGAAGATGGATAAATGAGCAAGATGCCCGCAAAAGTATTATTCAGGCTATAGAGAAAGAAACCACCAAGAATGTGTTCCAGATATTAAGAGAAGATTCAGAGCCCAAAGGCATATCATAAGTGTTCAGAAACTTTGAAGCCTCTAAAAAGCAGAAGATAAGGAAGCAAAATTACCAAGATGGGTAGATATGAAACCTCCCCAACCAAGTTATCATAACAACATGAGACAAGGATGGCGAGAAAGAAACATGAGCCCAATTCCCCCAGTTATTAATAGAGATTTAGCCCGACTCGGCCGAAAATGGTATATAGTAGGTAAAGATGGGAGACCTGTTAGAAAGATGGGGGCATTCATGATAAGGAGGGTTCAAAGGCAGCACAAGGCTTATATGAACTCATTAAAAATCCTTGCCATTTCAGAAGCTTCTGAAAATGTTAAGTTCAAGAAGGTCACCCAAAGAGGAAGAAGAAAACTCAGTTGGAGGAGTAAGAAAGAGATAGAGATAACTAATAGTAAAGCTGAAGGTGAAGGAGATCATGTACCTCAAAACCCCCCATCCAGGGAAATACATGGTGTTGAGAAGAGCTCAAGAAAGTATGGTAATTGTGCCTATGCCTGGTTGAATCCAGAGCCTATTTGTTTTGGATCCATCTTTCTTGAGAGATGGATACTTCCACTTCCACTGCCACAAGAGGATATTCCCTTTGGAACTCCAAGACAGCTGCGTGATCTTAATGTAATAGAGGAAGAAGAAGTGCCTGAGTTGATACTAGCCAAGGATGCCCAGGCATGGATGGATAAAATTCTATGTCAGATTGGAGGAAAGAAGGAAGAAGTACCTGGATCCAGCAACTTTCATGTGAACATGACCTATGTCTTATTAGTCATGTTCTGTGCAGAACCAGATCAGCCAGCAATGGATGGTGATTATTTGGCTCCAGAACTAATGATGGCACTTGTGAACATTGAGGAAGAAAAAAAGGATCAAGCTTGGCAGACTTGCCGGACCCTACACGAAAAGAGCCCGAGCGAGTTTATTTTGACAAGATAGTGTTCAGTAAGCCAAGTCTAGCCTTAGCAAACCATTTGAAGCCTATATATATGACAGCTCATTTGGAGGAAGTTCCATTCAAGAAGGTGTTGATAGATAGAGGGTCGACAGTCAATATGCTCTCACTCAAACTGATGAGAAGGCTTTACAGAAGTGAGGAATATCTTATTCCAACTGATCTCACAGTGTCTAGTTTTTCTAGCGCCATCACCAAAACTTATGGGATATTGCCTTTAGAGGTATATTTGGGATTAAAGAGGATCATGTTGGCATTCTTTGTGGTGGACAACAACTCTACCTATGGGGCATTGCTGGCAAGAGATTGGATCCACCAGAGTCTATCTGTGCCATCTACTTTGCACTAATAAGTTGTTGTCTACCATGAGACCAGAACAGATAAGCCAGGATTTTGGGAGATAGTAAAGGCTGAATCACAGCCATTTCTTCCTACGTCCAATGTTGTAGAAGCAAATTTCTACAATCCTAGTGTTGGGATCTTCCAATGTCTAGGTGCTGATAAGAACGGCCGGCCCACAAAGGTAACGGCCTAGAAGCTCCTAGAACAAGGACTTTTTCTCACCAAGGAGAAATGGGACATGCCTTATATTGTCCCAGTCCACCAACGCCAATGATGACATACCAAAAGAGGAAGGACCAAGTGGTTGCAGTCAAGTCCTTAATCAAAAGACTGTTGAAGTATGGGAGAGAAAGAAAAAAGATCAAACAAAGCTTAGCCAAAAAAATGGTAGAGATGGGAGAAGAAACTTCAGGCACCAAAGACAGAGAAGGAAAAGAGATTTTAGGAGAATAAGTGGAGGCAGCCATTCACATGGCAGAGTGTATATATGACTTGGACTGGCTAGAGGATGAGCACGAGGCCCTAAAGTCAGTAGAGTTTTTGTGTACATAACCTGATAAACCAGCACCCAAGACCTTTAGAAACCATTAATTTGGGGACTGAGGAGGATCTAAGGCTAATACAACTCAGTGGCTTGTTGGAGGCTAGAGATCGGGTAAAAATAGTTGATCTTTTGCATGAATTCATAGACTGTTTGTATGGCATTACACAGAGATGCCTGAATTCGACCCTAGTTTAGTGGAGCACATAATGCTTATCAAAGAGACGTACAAACCAATGAAGCAAGCACCAAGGAGGATGTTAAAATAGATAGAAGAAAAAGTTAAAGAAGAAATTGAGAGGCTGGTAAATGCAGGATTTATTAGGCCTGCAAAGTATGTGGAGTGGTTGGCCAACATTGTACCTGTATTAAAAGTTGTAATTAATGTCATTCGATGTTGTGTTGACTATAGAAACATTAATGAGGCAATTCCCAAAGATGAATACCCCATGCCCATGGTTGACCTATCCATCGATGCAGTTGCAAAACATAAAGTTTTATCTCTTATGGATGGGAATGCTGGCTATAATCAGATAAAAATGGCTAAGGAATATATACATAAAATAACATTTAGATGCTTAGGACATATAGGAGCATATGAATTCATAATTATGTCATTCGGGCTGAAAAATACTGGTGCTACTTATCAAAGGGCAATGAACGCTATTTTTCATGATTTAATCGGGCATAACATGAAGATATACATTGGTGACATTGTAATGAAGTCCAGAACTGAAGAGCAAAATATAGAAAACCTCATACAAGCTTTATTAAGAATGAGGATCCACAAGTTAAAGATGAATCCTAAAAAATGTGTTTTCGAGGTTAGATCATGCAACTTTATAGGATTCCTTATCTATCAGAAAGATGTGGAGATAGACAAGAACAAGGCTCAAGCTATAATGGAATCACATTTGCCCACCAACAAAGTACAATTGCAGAGGTTGCTAGGGATAATCAACTTCTTGAGGAGATTTATTGCTAATCTGGGGGGCAAGATCCAACCGTTGGCTCCTTTGTTAAGATTGAAGAATCAAGATAAGTTCAAGTAGGGCCCTCAACCCCAAGAACCTTTTGACAGAGTAAAGGCTTGCCTAGCCTCTCCACTAGTGCTCATGCCTCCCCATAGGGGGAAACCTTTGAAACTCTGCATCTCTACTTCTGAGAAGTCCATAGGAAGTTTATTGGCTCAAAACAATGAAGGGGAGGGGAAAGAACAAGTAATATACTACCTCAGTAGGATCCTTACTACGGTAGAAACAAGATATACCCCAGTTGAGAAGTTATGTTTATCTTTATACTTTACGCCTGCAAATTAAGGCATTACATGTTGCCTTGCCATATCTATATAATTGCCAAGGCTGATGTGATTAAGTACATGTTGTCTAAGCCAATGCTAATTGGAAGAATTGGGAAGTGGATTCTAACACTATCAAAGTTTAGTTTTCAGTATGTACCTCAAAGGGCAATAAAAGGGCAAGCAATTGCAAACTTCCTGTCTGAGCACCAAGACTCCAAGGTGGAATTTGTCAACATCTCTAGAACTCTGGAAGTAGCCAGCCTTTGGATCCCACTTAGTAAAGCTCATTCGGGAAAGAAGGAATGGATCCTGCAAGAAGTGAAGAGAATAACTAGCTTGTGGATCACTCTTTGGAAGTTATATTTTGATATGTCTTACACACACCATGTTGTAAGAGCTGGAATTGTCATCATTGATCCAAAGGAAGGTCAACATTGCTACTCATTCCTGCTGGATTACAAAGATACTACCAACAACAAGGCAAAGTATGAGGCATTGATCATTGGCTTGGAAATCCTGATAGAGTTAGGGGCAACTGAAGTTGAGCTATTTAGTGATTTTGAGTTGGTAATCAATCAATTGAATGGAGAATACAAATGCAGACACCTCATAATGACGGGATATTACTTGGCAGTTACTCAGTTGTTAAATTATTGGGGCAGTGAAGTAACAATCAACCATGTCCCCAGAGAAGCAAATTTAATTGCTAATGAAATGGCACAGATGGCTTCTAGGGCACAAGTTCAAGAGGGAAGGTCTGAGACGAATGTAGAAATTCAAAGAAGAAATCTCCCTTCTATCTTTGAGAGAGGATTTAGCTTGGATATAATGACTTAAGAGCCTGAGATAGAAGACTAGAGAACACCCATTATTCAGTACTTAAAAGACCATTCTTATCCCACAAGTAAAAAGATCAGACGGCGGGCAACTAAGTTTGTTATGTGGGAGAAAACTTTGCTAAGGAAGATTCCAGATGGATTTTTGTTGAAATGCTTGGGTTCGGAGGAATCAATGAGGGTGATGGCTGAAGTGCATAAAGGCATTTGTGGAGCACACCAAGCAGGGACAAAGATGAGGTAATTGCTGAGAAGATATGGCTACTTCTAGCCTGACATAGAAAAAAATTGTAAAGCTTATGTTAGAGGGTGTGAAGAATGTCAAAGACATGGACTTCTCCAGCATATACCCTCAGTACCCTTGAATCCAATAGTAAAGTCATGGCCTTTCAAAGGGTAGGCAATGGACTTCATCGGGCAAATATACCCAACTTCTAGCAAGGAACACACCTTTATAATTGTGGCCACTTACTACTTTAATAAGTAGGTGGAGACTTCAGCTGTGAAGGCCATTAATTCAGTTGATGTGAAGAAGTTCATTAAGTCTAAAATCCTACACAAATATGGGGTGCCCGAGACAATTGTTACAGACAAAGGACCATCGTTCATTTTAAAAGAAGTAGAAGAGTTTGCAGACAAATTCAAGATAAAGAGGATCTAGTCTAGCCCTTATTATCGCCAATCTAATGGTCAAGCAGAAGCTAACAACAAGAATTTGGTGAACATTATCAAGAAAATGGTGGCAGCTAGCCTAGAAAGGTGGCATGAGAAGTTGGGACATACTCTCTGGCGTATAGAACCTCAAAGAGAGCAGGAACTGAGACCATCCTTATGCATTAATATTCGGGCAAGATGATCTGCTCCCTATGGAGATCAATGTGAGTTCTGTATCAGAACCAATTTTATCTACATAGTGATGAATTTATGCATGCCATATGTCAAGGAATTGAAGATTTAGATGTAGCCCGAATTGAAGCTCTAAACAAGATCTAGGAAGGGAAGAAGGTTGTTGCCCGAGCATACAACAAGAGAGTAAGAGTGGAGGCCTTCAGGGAAGGAGAATTGGTACGGAAGGAAATTCTGCGCTTGGGAGCTCAAGTTAGAGGTTTTGGAAAGTGGAGTCCCACTTAAGAAGACCCTTTTACAATCACCAAAGTGTTAGACAGAGGAGGGTACTACTTGGCAGATTTAGAGGGAAATTTGCAAAAACATCCAGTCAATGCCAAGTTTTTTAAAGATATATCACCCAACTCTTTGGGATGTCAGAGATTGTTACATTGATGAAGTCTAAATGCTCAGAAAAGTAATGAAGGCCATTTTTTATTTTTTTTTATACATTTGAAGCAATTAAGTACTGTTAGAGAAACAAGTAAAGTAGGAAAGCAAAAAAGATCTTTCATTTGATAACTGGACAAGATTATAGAGATCCTAGCCTAACAAATTTACATCCCTAGCTAAAGCAGGTATCCTAGAATGGTAGGTTTGCATAATAGTAAAGATTCGACCAGGCTCTTCTAAAGCTATGTTGTTGTTGGCGAGTTGATCTTCAGAATCTTCTACTTCATGATTGACCCTCTCCACCTCCTCGATTTTCTGGTATAGCTTGCTGGAGAGGGTCATATGCTCAGCCTTCAATGCAAAAAGTTGATCTTCCAACTTCTGGATCTCAGCAACAACCACCATGATTCGATCCTCCATTGCTGAGCCTTCTTCCACACTATGAAGTGCTTCTCCTTGTAGCACTTCACTTTATTTGCTTGTCTCTCAGCCCGAATATGTTGGTCCCTCAGAGCCCTCAAATTCTCGAAGAAAGAGAGGAAGGACTCGTACTGCACATTTGACATTTGTTGAGCATTGTACAAGTCAATGAGAGCTTTCTCTGCCTTTTTAAGTGCCTTGAGACTGAAGGAGGCCGAGAAGTCCCTCTACATCTATTCCTTGAAGACTCAGAGTTGATCCTGGAGATGCTAAGGCTCGAAGGGGCGCCTTGGAGACCTCAGCTTTATCTTAATTTGCCCGAATTCTCTAACTAATTTGGGCAAGGAGGTCATGGCAGGAATGAAGGCTAGAGGTTGAGGCAACATACTAGCACCCCCAAATGCGGCAGCAGTGGTGGCAGCCTCAATAGAAATGAAAGGGGAAGACTCAACAGTAGTTGCAGCAACCTTTCTAGGTTAAAAGATGGGGATCCTTGTGACTCCAGAAGTTTTGGAAGGTCAAAGAAGGACTACCTTGCTCACTGTGGGCTGGGGAGACTTACCCTAACCCTCACCAGAGACCTGTTGAATCAAGAAGAGGACAAGTTATCAAGCTAGTCTATACCTAAGATAAAGAAAGAACAAGAGTGAAAACACTTGTATACCTGAGATAAGCCTTGAGCTTTGGGAGGGGGTTGTGTTGATGCTGCTGTCTTAGGATGAAGGTTGGGCTTGGAGGAAGTGCACAAACTCGAGCAACCTGCAAAACAATAAACAATCATGAGCAAGCCTAGGACGAGGGTGGGGTGTGCTAGCCAAAGGCTCTCTGTGGATCAAGTTAGTGAACTATTTTAGACTCAAACAGTGGGCAAGAGAATTCAAGTTTAAAGATTGCGCTACTAGAGATGAATCCTAGATGTGTGTATTTATACCGTTGGGAGATAGACCTTTTTAGGATAGAGTCTTCGTTCTAAGCTGGGAGAATCCTAGAGGATATGTAGAAGTAGATATTGCACCCTTTTAGAAGTTGTGATTACTTGCGGCGCACACTTATTCCTAGATTGTAGGACTCCAAGACTTATAATTAAGAATCTGATTATGTCCATATCCGTATCAAATCGTGTGCCTTGAGAAAGAAGCATGGTTATCCAATGGAGTCGCTTGGACTTCGCCTATTGCCTGGAACAGGGTGATGGTGGCGTCGATATTCTGTTTGATAGAGCTTTGCTCGGAGCTGGTGAGTCCATGACCGGACTTCTAAGGTAATGGTGTGAATAATTAGACCGCTAACAAATAACAAATCTAAACATTAATTTAAACCTCGCAAGTATACGAATCGAATAAGATAGTATAATGACAAGCAAGGGTCGATCCATAGAGACGAGATTAATTTAAGCAAAAATAATAACTATCAACTCAAAAGTACAAACAATGACTCTTTTTGTTTTACTTTTGTAATATGACTCAATTAAACACTAAAACATTAAACTAAAAATCACAATTTTGTTGATCGATAAGCAAACAAGAAAACCGACGAAACAACACTAGTAGAAAAAAACAGCTTGTGCGATGACATTTTGCGCGACGAACAAAAATTCGTCGCTCAAGACATTGCGCGACGGAAAAACTTATTCGTCGCTCAAAATAGAAAACATATTGAAAAAAAAAAAACTTTCTCGCGACGAAAACATTGTCGTGCAATAATACTTAGCACGGCGAATAATAGTTGTCGTCGCGTAAAGTCAGTAAGCAAATGCGGGGTAATTTTATTTGGAGCGAAAAACGTCCGCGACGAAAGTACTTTTGCGTGACGAAAATTTGGAATTCGTCGCTCAAGATTCACTTGGGCGATGGAAAAACGTATTCGTCGCGCAAAATAGAAAACATATTGAAAAAAACAAAAAAAACTTTCGCGCGACGAAAACATTTGTCGCGCAATAATACTTAGCATGGCGAATAATAGTTGTCATCACGTAAAGTCAGTAAGAAAAAGTGGGGTAATTTTATTTGGCGCGAAAAACGTGCACAACAAAAGTACTTTTGCACGATGAAAATTTGGTCGCACAAGTGACCAATGGACTTTTGCGCAACTATAAATTGGTCGAGCAAAGCTCCTAACTTTGCTATAAATAAGCACTTCTGCTGTCCTTATTCTTCACCATTTTGTTATCTTTATTCTTCACAAATATGTTCGTGTTGAGATGGTGGATAAAAACAACGATAAGAGTGTGCGCGCCGCCAACCCGCATGATTTCAGAGAGCATTTTGAGTTTGCTCATGCAATTGTTGTAGCTTTGGGGAATAATTACCCCACTGCTGAGTGGCGTTATTGGAAAGATGTGCCACGAAATTTGAAGAAGGCTGTGATGGATGAACTATTAGTAAGTATATTATTGATGGATCAATAATGAAGTTTGTAAAATTTTTAGTTATATGTTGGGATTAATTATTTGCATATATGTGTAACAGTGTAAGTATGTTTTTGATGATGAGCCGAAAGAACAATTGATGAAGTTGGTGGATGATGCGTTGGAGGGATGTTACAATCGGTGGCGGTATGAAGTCTTGCGGAATGGAGCAGGATCATCCAAATAGTAGTTTAAAATTTATGTTTTGTATGACAATATTTAAATTTTAGGTTTTTTTTTTAATTTATTTATTTGGACTTAATTAGGTTTCAATTCATGTTGGGTTTTTTTATTGAGACCTAATGTAAGCACATTATCTATCCTCGGTTTATATGTGTTTTTAATCTTTAATGAATATCGTACTTATGATGAAAATAATTGTATGGATTAAGCCATTAATTATTTGTAGAATAAATATTTAAGGTATTAACTATTTATAGAATAATAATTTAGGTATTAATTATTCATAGAATAAATATTTAAAGTATTAATTAATTTTAGAATAAATATTTAAGGTATTGAATCGTTTGTGAATATTTGTTTGTAATTATAAAATTTACGTAAGCATAGATATCTTTTACGTAAATTTTGTAATTACAGTTAATTTATTCTTCGCGCAATATATTGAGCGATGACTTAGTTGTCGTGTAATATGTTTTTGCGCAACGAATAAGTGTGTTTGTCGTGCAAAGAATGGTCAGACCTTCTAATTTATTGCGCATTTATGACGCATTTTGCGCTACGGACTTTGATGTTTGCGCGACGAATACTTCGTCGCACAAAGGTCTCCTAGTGCTATATAATCACAGTTTCATAGGCTTAGTTTTCAAAAAAATTTATTTAAAAAAGAATTATTGATTATGGAGAAGGTTCTAGCAAAAAGAAAGTTGTTGTGCAATCAGAGATGTATAGACGGAAGCAAGTGCCGTACTTTGAAGGCAAAAATTCGGCTTAGGCATACGTCGAATTTAAGTATGACATTGGGAATTTGGTGAGGATGGATTGTTCTGCCGAGTTTGAGTCTTGGAAAAAGGTTCCTGAGGAGTTGAAGAAGTCCATGCTGGAAGAGTTATCGGTAAGTTTGTGGTAAATAATGAACAATTATTTTTGTTAAAACGTAATACTTTTTAAATTACTAATTTATTGTTTTTGGCATTAACGTAGGTTCATTGGGATGTTAATGAAACCGATGAGAAGCAACGGATTTATGTGGATGGGCTTTTCAAGCAGAGTTTCCGACAGTGGAAGTTTGATGTGTTGTGGGTGAGGGAGGATTGAAGTTGATGAGAGTTGTTTTTTATTTTTTTTAAAATAAGATTTTGTGGACTTTATATTTAATTTAATGAATAAATATATGTTATGTGGATAAGTATTAATATTTGCGTTAATTATAAGTTTTATTTGGGATAGTAAATTAGTTTTGTTAATTAATTTAATGTTTAATTAGGTTTGAGTTTTTTATTTATAATAAAATAAAAATTCACAATACATACAAGTAAAAACGAAGGACATAAAAAAAAAAAAAATATTCATTCTGCGACGAATGTTGTTTTTTCGTCGCGCAAAAGTCTTTTGCGTGGCGAAAACCTTTGTTGTCGCTCAAATACCATTTGAGTGACGAAGACCTTTTTCGTCGCGCAAATATATCTTACGCGATGAATTTAATTTTCGTCGCGCAAATATATCTTACGCGACGAATTTTTTGTTCGTCGTGCAAAATCGTTCGTCATTTTTAATCCAAATTCAGCCATGTGCAGAGGCAAACTACAAAAAAATTGCAGATTGTGCCTCTGCACTCATCCCTTTGATTTTGCTTAATCCGGGATCCATCATTTCCATTTTCTCTCAATTTCATCATCTAATACTGCCTCCATCTTTTTCTATAGGTCGATCGAGCTATCTCGGTGTGTCTAGTAAGTGTTTTTTGTCTATACGGTAAAAGTATTAATGTAAATTCATACTAACGCCATTAATTTCGTTGTCTATAGGGATATTGTGTGTGATTAGCGTTTGGTGGAGAACGATTGAGAAGGTATTTTCTTCGTTTTATTTTTTAAACATATAAAATTAATTAAATTATGTTGAACTTAGTTTGTTATGTTTATATTGTCAAATGAAATTATATTTATATTATGTTGTTAAATTTGTACGTGACGTACAAATATGTGTTGTAATGTACAGAGTTAATTGAAATTAACTTCGTACTTATTTTTTATTTTTAGTAAAACTAAGTTTCCCGTTCGAGGATTAGTTGGATTTCGTGCATGGATGCGAAAGCATGATTACGGTCCAATTAATTCTTGAATTGTCCCATTATTTGGACAGTTTGGGAATGCACAGTTATGACGGGTAGTTTATGGTTGAAGGATTAGGTTTCGGTTGTGGAGATTTAGGTGTCATCTCTGTAAGTTCTTCAGGTCATACACCTGAAGACTGTATCGAGGTGCTACTGAAATTCATCCACGTCGAAATCTCATCTGATGTAGCCGTAAATTACGTGACATGACTATGCATTCCCGAATGGGATAGGGCCTGTACCTGAGGCATAAGGTGACATTATCATTTTGTATGAAGTTGTTGTGATTGTTGCATTATTATTGTGGTTCCAGGAACTATGGACATGGATCCAGAACCCGAATAGATGCGCAGACGAATACTTGGATGGAATCGAGGATTTTATTGACTTTGCACGTACACACAACCCAACTAGAATCCGGTGTCTTTGTAGGAGGTGTAACAACACGTTAAGGAAGACAATTGAAAATGTTCGATTTCATTTAGTAAGGAATGGAATGATTGAGACATATAATACTTGGAACCATCATGGGAGAACAATTAGACAATGCTTCGTCTTCAAACGGCACAAGAGTGGATAATGTTGAACCTATTATGGATCATAATGAACAAGTCATGGATATTATAAATGATGCTTTTCCATTTGCATCGACAAACACCAATCAGGAAGGGGAAGATGATGTGCCTACAACAATGGACAGTGCAGAGTTCGAACAATATGAAAAACTATTAAAAATGCCAACCAAGAGTTATACCCGGGGTGCTAGAGCTTTTCCGTTCTCACGGCCATTGTGGAACTAATGCATGGAAAAATTAAGTATCGTACGTCGAACAAGTGTTTCGATTACTTTTTGGGGTTTTCAAGAAAATGCTCCTTGAAGGACAATTGTTTGCCGAAAGACCATAGACACGCACAAAAGGTGTTGAATGGTCTTGGATTGGGTTATGAAAATATTCACGCTTGCAAAAATAATTGTATTTTATTCTACAAAGAGTATAAAACATTGGATAAATGCTCTGTATGCAATGAGTCGAGGTTCAAAATGACATCTCAGAATAGAACGACTAAGATCCCACAAAAAGTCATGCGTTATCTGCCCTTGAAACCTAGGTTGCAGGGATTGTATATGTCGACGCATACTGCCACAGACATGAGATGGTATACGGAAAAACGGGTAGACGACGATGTGATGCGACATCCTGCAGATGGGGAGGCATGGAAAGAGTTATATCGAACGTTCCCCGAGTTTGCTGCTAATTCTCGTAACGTTAGATTGAAACTTGCCACTGACAGATTTAATCAGTTTGGGGTTTTAAACCAACACCACAGTACTTGGCCGATGAAAAAAGAATACATGATGATGACTCTATTGATAACTGAGGATCCTAGTAGGTCAATCGATATATACTTACTGCCGTTGGTGGATGAGCTAAAAGATTTATGGACACACAGTGTGCGCACATACAATAAATGTATTGCATGATGTTCACTTTGCGGGCTACAATGATGTGGACTGTGAACGATTTCCCCGCATATGCAATGGTTTTTGGGTGGAGAACTAGGGCTTATATGGCATGCCTTGTATGCAAGGAAGACGTAACATCTAGTTGGCATGCCGAAAAAGTTTGTTACCTTGGTCATCGAAGATGGTTGCCTTGGGACCAAGAGTGGCGAGAAAAGGATAAGAGTTTGATGGGGACAAAAAGCATCGCCTCAGACCCAGAAAATGGTTCAGTGCTCAGATTTTGGAACATCTTAAACGTTGGATTTTGCTCATTTCAGGACCAATGTCAGCAGGACAAGACCTTCTACACATATGAACTGGACGCACAAGTCTATGTTTTTTGAGCTCCCGCATTGGTCCAAACTAAAATTGAGACACAACCTCGATGTTATGCATGTTGAGAAAAATGTATTTGACACATTGGTCGGCACAATTCTAGATATTGAGGGCAAGACAAAGGACACGATCAAAGCTCGTCTTGATTTGGAACGAATGGGAATACGACGGGGTTTATGCATGAATAAGGACAATGATAAAGCTACAAGGGATCTTGCATATTTTTCATTGAAACATAATTGCATGACGCATAACAACTTTTTGGTCGTGCAAGCTAAGCCTGGCAATTCTTGACACGACTCGATAACCAGACACGACAAGCAAAATATTAATTTTATAATTTTATAACACTAAAAAAAATACTATTATAAATATATATATATATATATATATATTAATTTAACGATTTTATACCCCGAAAAACTATAATCAATATATATATATTAAATTAAATTTAAAAAATTGGTGGCCATTAAACGATCCAACCGTCAAACTTGTTTGTTTATGGTTTGAGATCGCACACGCCAAAAATCGAAAAAAACAAACATTCAAAGATCAAGTAACGGTACAAAACTTTTCGACGGTTAGAAACGAAAAGTCACGATTTAATTGTTATTTTTACTCCGATTCTGATGATTTTGTACAACTACACTCATTGACCCTATATGAATAGAATGAATGAATTCGATCTTCAATTTAAACTATTTACACTAGTGGATACCACAAAATCTTATGTTATACTTAATGAAAGTATAAATAAATTCTAAGTGTTAGTGAATCTATCTTTTTGATGGGATACGCATTCTACGAAACTAATTTCAACGATCCAACCGTCAAACGTGTTTGTATATGGTTGAAGATCGCACATGTCAAAAATCGAAAAAAAACAAACATTCAAAGATCAAGAAACGGTACAAAACTTTTTGACGGTTAGAAATGAAAAATCACGATTGAAAGATTATTTTAACTCTGATTTTGATGATTTTGACAGCTACACTCCTTGACCCTATATGAATAGAATGAATGAATATGATCTTCAATTTAAACTATTTACACTAGTGGATACCACAAAATCTTATGTTATACTTAATGAAAGTATAAATAAACTCTAAGTGTTAGTGAATCTATCTTTTTGATAGGATACACATTCTACGAAACTAATTTCAACGATCCAACCGTCAAACTTGTTTGTATATGGTTCGAGATCGCACACGCCAAAAATTGAAAAAAAACAAACATTCAGAGATTAAGTAACGGTACAAAACTTTTCGACAGTTAGAAACGAAAAATCACGATTTAATGGTTATTTTAACTTCGATTTTGATGATTTTTACAACTACACTCCTTGACTCTATATGAATAGAATGAATGAATTCGATCTTCAATTTAAACTATTTACACAATTTAAACTATTTACACTAGTGGATACCACAAAATCTTATGTTATACTTAATGAAAGTATAAATAAATTCTAAGTCTTAGTGAATCTATCTTTTTGATGGGATACGCATTCTACGAAACTAATTTCAACGATCCAACCGTCAAACTTGTTTGTATATGGTTCGACTAGGGGTTATATGGCATGCCTTGTATGCAAGGAAGACGTAACATCTAGTTGGCACGCCGAAAAAGTTTGCTACCTTGGTCATCGAAGATGGTTGCCTTGGGACCACGAGTGGCAAGAGAAGGATAAAGAGTTTGACGGGGAGAAAGAGCATCACCTAAGACCCAGAAAATGGTCCCGTGCTCAGATTTTGGAACAGCTTAACCGTTTGGATTTTGCTCCTTTCGGGACCAATGTCAGTAAGACAAGACTTTCTACACATATGAACTGGACGCACAAGTCTATGTTTTTTGAGCTCCCGTATTGGTCCAAACTAAAATTGAGACACAATATCGATGTTATGCATGTTGAGAAAAATGTATTTCACACATTAGTCGGCACAATTCTAGATATTGAGGCCCAGACAAAGGACACAATCAAAGCTCGTCTTGATTTGGAACGAATGGGAATACGACGGGGTTTATGCATGCATAGGGATAATGATAAAGCTATAAGGGATCTTGCATTTTTTTCATTGAAACATAATTGCATGACGCATAACAATTTTTGGTCGTGCAAGCTAGGCCTGACAATTCTTGACACGACTCAATAACCCGACATGACAAGCAAAATATTAATTTTGTAATTTTATAACCCTAAAAAAATTACTATTATAATTATATATATTAATTTAGCAATTTTATACCCCGAAAAACTATAATATATATATATATATATATATATTAAATTAAATTTAAAAAATTTGTGACCATTCAACGATCCAACCGTCAAACTTGTTTGTATATGGTTCGAGATCGCACACGCCAAAAATCGAAAAAAAAACAAACATTGAAAGATCAAGTAACGGCACAAAACTTTTCGACGGTTAGAAACGAAAAATCACGATTTAACGGTTATCTTAACTCCGATTTTGATTATTTTTTCCAACTACACTCCTTGACCCTATATGAATAGAATGAATGAATTCGATCTTCAATTTAAAATATTTACTCTAGTGGATACCACAAAATCTTATGTTATACTTAATGAAAGTATAAATAAATTCTAAGTGTTAGTGAATCTATCTTTTTGATGGGATACGCATTCTACGACACTAATTTCAACGATCCAACCAACAAACTTGTTTGTATATGGCTCGAGATCGCACACGCCAAAAATCGAAAAAAACAAACATTCAGAAATCAAGTAACGGTACAAAACTTTTCGACGGTTAGAAACGACAAATCACGATTTAACGGTGATTTTAACTCCGATTTTGATGATTTTTATAGCTACTCCTTGACTCTATATGAATAGAATGAATGAATTCGATCTTCAATTTAAACTATTTACACTAGTGGATACCACAAAATCTTATGTTATACTTAATGAAAGTATAAATAAATTCTAAATGTTAGTGAATCTATCTTTTTGTTGGGATACGCATTCTACGAAACTAATTTCAACAATCCAACCTTCAAACTTGTTTGTATATGGTGCGATTAGGGGTTATATGGCATGCCCTCTATGCAAGGAAGACGTAACATCTAGTTGGCACGCCGAAAAAGTTTGTTACCTTGGTCATCGAAGATGGTTGCCTTGGGACCACGAGTGGCGAGAGAAGGATAAAGAGTTTGACGGGGAGAAAGAGCATCGCCTCAGACCCGAAAAATGGTCCGGTGATCAGATTTTGGAACAGCTTAACCGTTTGGATTTTTCTCCTTTTGGGACCAATGTCAGTAGGACAAGACCTTCTACACATATGAACTGGACGCACAAGTCTATGTTTTTTGAGCTCCCGTATTTTTCCAAACTAAAATTGAGACACAACCTGATGTTATGCATGTTGAGAGTCGAACCCACTTATAGTGGTCTATACGACAAGACTGGGTGTAAAATAATACGCTCGAGTGCTACAATCACTTGAAGACTGTGCGAATGATCGCGGGTCACCTACGAGTCGAACCCACTTATAGTGGTCTATATGACAGGACTGTGCACCTAACTTGGATCCAAGATGAGCATGTGGTGCGGGAGGTGAACATCACGTGAAAGACTACGCCCCTAACTCTGGGCGGGAGCACTAACACCGGGGTGCAGGTTAATGAGGTCTCGATACATCTCATCATACTTTTCAAAACTCAACTTCTCATTAACAACACATAATCTTACTTGAAACTTACCTGAGCGCCCGCAGCACCAACAATCATGCGCATACAATTTATAATGCATGTTCATAAGTATGTATGCATTGGCATGGCAATTCATTTATAAAATCATTTAAAATGCATTTCTGGGAAAAACAATCAGTATATAGGTATATACGGAAAACCAAAAGCCCACTCACTAGTAAGTAGACGGATCGTAGCCCCCGTGCCTAGCCTGGCTACGCTCGTCCTCCGGATAGGTCTCGCCTATGTGAGAAACAACTATAAATACGTTATTTTAAAGCACAAAAACGGAACTAGGAAATAACTTCTCATACATTGCTCAAATAAGGTGTGTGAATATACTAAAATGATCTACACAACCTCAGGATCATCCCCATAATTTTAGAAAATTTTTTGGAGACCCCACGCTCCAGCCAAGGCACGGCCAGACGCGCCTCCCACACGCGGCACGTGCCTGGCACAGGGGACGGAAACCCTAACAGCGTTAGGGAATATTTCGTTAAAAAGTAGCATATACCGTTTAATTTAACTAACGCTGTCAGAATATTCCGTCAGTTTTGACAGAATATTCTTCGTCTTCTTCCTCAGAACTCCGACGACCGTCGCTGAAAAACTGGAAAAACTTCAAACCTACTATTCTCACTCGATTCTCAACCATTTTCTACGAAATTACCACCAAAACGAAGCTTAGGGTCCAAAGAATAACGTTATACCTGTTTTAGGCCTTGAATCCTATGAAATCACGTCGGAGAAAGTTCGAAACTCCGGCCACCTTTGCAACTCTTCGTATCTGGGCTTCCCGACGTCCAAAATTCACCAACGATGCACTCCGAGCATCGTGAGGACCTCCTAAAGCTTGCTATGGTCCGTACACTTGCAGAGAGAGGGCGATAATGAGTCCGAGAGTGAGGAAGAGGAGAGAGAGAGAGAGAGAGAGAGAGAGAGAGAGAGAGAGTGTGTGTGTGTGTGTTGTTTCAGTTTTGGGGTGTGTGTGTGTGGTCCTCACACTACCAAACAACACAAATAACAACCTACACTTGGGTTCTAATTGGTCCTCAACCAATTTCCTACAAACCCTAACTAGCTAAACCTTAACCTTTTTCACACTTACACAAAAGGGTTCCCACTAACTAGGGAATAAGGTGATTGGTCCAAAGTCCAAATATTTAGGCCTTTACTTGAGCCCAAACTACAACCACAACCCAACATTCAAGGGTAATTTCGTACTTTCACATTTTCGAGGATAATATAATTACATAATCTGGGACGGGCTGTCACATATATAAATATATATATATATATATATTAAATTAAATTTTAAAAATTGGTGGCCATTCAACGATCCAACCGTCAAACTTCTTTGTATATGGTTCGAGATCGAACACGCCAAAAATCGAAGAAAACAAACATTCAAAGATCAAGTAACGGTACAAAACTTTTCGACGGTTAGAAACGAAAAATCACGATTTAACGGTTATTTTAACTCCGATTTTGATGATTTTTTACAACTACACTCCTTGACCCTATATGAATAGAATGAATGAATTCGATCTTCAATTTAAACTATTTACACTAGTGGATACCACAAAATCTTATGTTATACTTAATGAAAGTATAAATAAATTCTAAGTGTTAGTGAATCTATCTTTTTGTTGGGATACGCATTCTAAGAAACTAGTTTCAACGATCCAACCATCAAAATTGTTTGTATATGGTTGAAAATCACACACGCCAAAAATCGAAAAAAAATAAACATTCAGAGATCAAGTAACGGTACAAAACTTTTCGACCGTTAGAAACGAAAAATCACGATTTAACGGTTATTTTAACTCCGATTTTGATGATTTTTACAACTACACTCCTTGACCCTATATGAATAGAATGAATGAATTCGATCTTCAATTTAAACTATTTACACTAGTGGATACCACAAAATCTTATGTTATACTTAATGAAAGTGTAAATAAACTCCAAGTGTTAGTGAATCTATCTTTTTGATGGGATACGCATTCTACGAAACTAGTTTCAACGATCCAACCGTCAAACTTGTTTGTATATGGTTCGAGATCTTACACGCCAAAAATCGAAAAAAAAAACATTCAGAGATCAAGTAACGGTACAAAACTTTTCTACGGTTAGAAACGAAAAATCACGATTTAACAGTTATTTTAACTTTGATTTTGTTGATTATTACAGCTACACTCCTTGACGCTATATGAATAGAATGAATGAATTCGATCTTCAATTTAAACTATTTACACTAGTGGATGCCAATAAATCTAATGTTGTACTTAATGAAAGTATAAATAAATTCTAAGCGTTAGTGAATCTTTCTTTTTGATGGGATACGCATTCTACGAAACTAATTTCAATGATCCAACCGTCAAACTTGTTTGTATATGATTCGAGATCGCACACGCCAAAAATCGAAATAAAGAAACATTCATAGATCAAGTAATGGAAGAGTGACCTACACCAATGTTTCTAGCAATTTGATGATCCGCAGGTCGCTCTCGAGGAGGGTTGTCCGAAGGAGTTGGAGGACCGACAAGATAGTTGGGTTTGGCTTTGCGGTCATTTTCAGGAGCCGGGCTATGTGGTGCGTATTTAATTACGACTTCTTTCATTTTACTTTTTTTTAATTTTTACTAATGTTTATTATTATTTTTTAATTTTCTTTAAGTATTACAACTAATATGTTTATTTTTTGTATAACAGAAGAAGGCGAAGGCAAACAAGATCAATCGGGAGAAGAAGACTCTTCTCCACCATTCAGGTTCGAGGCCTTTCTCCTATAGGACGGAGGCGCGACGACAGGTATATATTACATCTTTCATTTCTAATTTTAAAATGTCGCTAATTTTTTTTTTCTTACTAACATTTTCCTTATCTTTTTCGATTTCAGAAGGGTTCAAAATTTTCGGAAATCGACATCTTTGTTGACGTTTATGTTTGGTCTGGGAATGAGTTGATCGAGTCCCTTCATGCAAGTAATTTCTTATGCATTCAACATTTATACTAATTATTTCAAATTGTTTTCTATTAATAATCCATGTTTTTTTTATAGACGATTATGGTGGAGAAGAGTCAGTCGGTGCTTCAAGAGTCCACCTCCCAGCTTCCTTCGGACACGTCGATTGAGTCTATGGATCCCCTGAGGATGCAGGGTTTCACATCATCACAGAGACGTTGGACCAGACTTTCGGACGGATGCCAGGGACTTATTGTCGGGGATGGGAAATGCCAGGCAGCGGGAGAGTAGAGCCTCGTCATCCTCGCAGTCAAAAAGGTCAGGTTACGGCTTTGACCCAAGAAGTCGCTGGCCTGAGGAGTGAGTTGGCATCGTACAAGCCCTCAGTTCCTTCGGAATACATCTCCCCGGTTTTTCCGCACCATCGCCCTCCTAGCCCTTCCACACCGAGCAAGCACAACAATTAGGCCCGTCGATCTCCTACCCTGTCCCCAACTAGCAGCAAGATCCTTCGAACGATATTCCAATAGATTTTTCCACTTATTTTTCATAGTTTTGTTCCTGCTTTCTTTTAAAACTTTATATTTATACGTACATTTTTATTCATTAATTTGTTTTTTTTTGTCATTAGTATGAATTTTTTTAATTTCCCTTTTATTCTATTTATTTATTTTAAATAAAAATTACACTTGCGATAGCGAACAGTCGTTGCGCAAAATTAAGCACGTCTTATGACTTCGTCGCGCATTACCATGTGCCTCTTACATTTTTCGTTGCGCAAACTTTTCGAGACGAACTATACTTGTACCCTTTTATATCGTACGACAAAAACCTTCATCCGCATAACTTTAGCGCTACGAGTATTAAAGCGTCGCGCAATTTTGTTTTTACGCGACGAGTTTGAAATTTTTCGTCATGCAATGTCTTTTTTCACGACCTTTGCGCGACAAAATACGCGCGATGATTTTCTGGTCGCCATAGTTTTTGTGCGACCTAATAATGATTTGCGAGACAAAATCTCCCTCGTCGCGCAAACTGTTTAATTTAGTAGTGCAAGATAGTAAAAGAAAAAAAATAAAACATGACAATGAATGAATGATTTTAATGAATTAGGATTGTAATCTATGGATGGTGAGCCTAAGGTTTCAGAATCCACACTCCATCATACGTTTCTCAAATCAATGCTCCGTTCATACAATTCCAAATTTAATTCTTGAAGTTTACCTACAAAAAGGTTTTGCTCCAACTCAATTTGCAATTGTTGCCCTTAAATATGGTTAATCCCAATGGTCATGGTAAGAGTCAAGTATTTTCATATGCAACTAGCATATAGTCAAGGTCTAATTTAACATCCAACAATCCGTTAAGCTCTTTGGAAACAATAAACATACACACCATACAAATCTAGGTCTAGCTCATATGCATATGTAGGGCTGGTTCGGTATGGGATACCGAACCGAAAACGGCATATCAAGTCCCAAACCGACTATTTTCAGGATGGAAATCTGATGACCGATCCCAAACCAAAATTTCGGTATTCCCGAAGTTCGGGATTCCCGAAATATTTTCGGTATTTCGGGATTTCCCGAAACCGAACATGCATTAAAAATTTAAAATTTAAAACTCCAATTTAAAATCAAACACTGGTGAATCGATGAAAATTGGTCGGAGGGGTGGTGGTGGTGGTGGTGGCCGGAGCGGAGAGAGATGGTCGGAGTCTGATTGTGAAAGGATGGGTGAGTCTTCGAATTCGAGAGGAGAGACAGAAAGAGTCTTGAGATTTTGGAGAAGGCAGAGATGAAGACTTTGGCGAAGGCAGAGATGGGAGAGAGTGAGGTGGGAAACACACTTTGCTTGCAGTTTGCAGAGATGGGAGAGAGTGAGATGGGAGAGAGTGAGACGAAGGCAGAGCAGTTGGGAGAGAGTGAGATGGGAAACACACTTTGCAGTTTGCAGAGATGGGAGAGAGTGAGATGGGAGAGAGTGAGACGAAGGCAGAGCAATTTGCAGAGATTGGAGAGAGTCCGAGTCTTTTAGACATCTTTCTGACAACTTTTTTTATTTTAATATTATATAATAGGCTAGGTTTGTAGTTTGTTGATTGTAATTTGGACAACACACAATAGTCATGTGCATTTCCTGCACACTTTGATTATTTTAGTATATATAATTGATGTTGCAGTTTGCTTTTCAGCAAACTTTATTATTTGGCAGTGTGGGAAGTACGAACCAACAGCAAAAGGAAAAGAAGATTTCGGGATTTTCGGGATTTCGGGATTCCCGAAAAATAAAATCTGAAAAACCAATCCCATACCGAATATTTCGGTATTTTTCGGTACGGGATTACCAAAGTTCGGGATAATTTCGGTTTGGGATTTTTCGGTTTGGGTTTGGGATTTTTTCGGTTTGGTTTGGAATTTTTGGGAATTTTTTCCAGCCCTATGCATATGCAATCTCTAAATCGGTGTGCTTATATGTGAGGCAAGATGATAACTCAACACAAACAAACACAATTATATTTATGGAATAATGGTAGCTAAGCATCAAACCACAAATAATCAATCATAAATTACGTTTAGATATTCAAGAACACAAATATGAAAATTGCATCAAGTTCACATTGAAATTAAGAAACTGAATCAAATGTTTCATCCTAACCTTAGGATGAGAGGTTTAGCCCGACATGAATTAAGGTACATAATAAAATTGTTCAAAGACATTGGCAAAAACATTAAATTGTTCAAAGACATTGGCAAAAACACTAAAGGTGCAAACATAAACGATGGATCAACAGAGATCATAGCAAGGTGTTGGGGATGATAATGATGATGGCATGCTTTTCCTTTAATATGGCTGCTGTCCTTGTCTCAATTCTAATGTGAATTTGAAATCTCACTTTTGATAACTCTCGAATCCCCTCTCTTCTGCAAATCACGCAGCTTTTACAACCTCCTGGAATTGCAGCAGCCTCTCTTTTTGTTCCCAAACAACCACAATCTTTGGCTTTCCTTATAAGTCTCAACCTAATTTCAATTGGACTCCCAAACACAAAGAAGTAAACCCAATTAAAATAAGTAAACATCTTTTTAGCCCACATGGTCAGCATGCATGTAACATATCTCAATAGCATCGACTCGTAACTCAAAAGCATTGCCGTCGTACAAGTCAGTCAACGTCCTACACCATAGTATCAGCGCAACCCGCGTAAAATCTCTGACAGAGCAGCAGTCACCAAAAATTCAATAATTTCTTCTCCAGACCTTGGAATCACGAACCTTAAAATTCTACGAAAACTAGACACTCAAAGCTTTCCATCCATATATGGCTCACTACCTGGTTCATTTTGAGTTGTTCTCCACAAATTATTCTAGTTGACGTATCCGCACACCCATATTCCAGCACTTGACCAAACTTGCATTCAATTTCTTCAAAATTTCTTCCTTTATCTCTTTTTGTTCCAATTGACCTACAAAATATAAAAATAACGTAAATGACTCAAAAACAAAAGAAACCAAGCAACAAAGATTAGAAAAAGCTTGTACAAATAATGACCAATTAAGCACTTATCAAATTCTCCCAAACTTAGATTTTGCTAGTCCTCAAGCAAATTGAAAAGAGTCACATACTCGAGAATAAGTATTTTGTCAAAATGAATTAACCAAACTTTGCACAACATTCTCAAGTGTAGTGGGTGAAATAACCAATATCAATACAACTTACTCAACCTGGATAGGTATATATAAAACAAAGTTTCCACTTCAAATCCTCCACCACGTATGTCACTCACGAAGAAATCACACATGAGAGGGGAAAGTGTTTCACTCAAAACATGACAAGCAATATAAAACTCGATAAGCTTGCTCTTCATATCATCCAGGGCCGGTCTAGAGTTTTTTGAGGCCCGGGGCAATGCCACAAAATGTGCCCTCATTTTATATAAGAAAATTATTTGTTTTCACGCGTAAGATATCGATAAAATTATACTTAGAAAAACACTTCAAACTTAATAATTTAGAAACACGGAAAAACTAATTAAAAATAAATTAACAACCAAACAAAAATTTGTAAAAATTGAAAAGTAAATAAGCACAACACATGGTGTTTTGAACCCAATACCTCCTCATTAATTTTAAACAACAAAACCACTAGTTCTAGTTAAATTTCTTTGTCATTGAACCAAAATTTATAAATTTATACTCTTATGAAAACATATATAAATATACCACCCTAATAATTTTGATGCCCCTAATTATTTTGGGCCCCGGACGATCGTCCTGCCTGCACTGGGCCTGGGCCGATCCTGATATCATCTCTCCACTAATGTAAATCAATGCAACACCAAATATCAATTGGTCTTTACAAGGGTTGTAACGTTAGGCTAAGGTATGTGCTATGAAAGAAAGGATGAGCAGAACTAGAACTTTAGAAATGGCAAGATATCTTCATTATGTAAATTGGTCGGCCTTCTTTAGAAACTTGATCTTTCGTTCATGGCGTCCAGGACTCATAATATAGAATGAAATATATTTAAACTTTTTATCTTCTAAATCTCATTGACACTTTTTCTTTTCTTTCTTTTTTTTTTATTTATTTTTATACAATGATTGAAAAAAATGAAAAATAAAAGATATAATTCGACACATGGTACCTCGGTACACGCCACTTCTTTGTTGTAGAACTTAACCTTTATCCCAATCATCATCATCTTGGCATCTCTCAAGCTATAAGGTAAGGCTGATATAGGTTAAGTGGGTAAGTATGAATGTGGGCGAAGAACGAAAAGGCTAAGTATTTGGCTTCAAAAGGGTAACTAGGGAATATAATGAACATGTTGGTTAGAAAGGCTCAAACGACACAAAGATGGCCAAAATCATTTCCCTGATGTTGCATGACGTAGGATTTCGCCTCTAGAGATATTGAAGCAAGTTCTAGCGAATGATAATACAATCACAAAACTCTCAAGAAAGAATATGCATGAAGCTCAAAATATCACAAGGGTTCAATAAGTTTTCACTTTATCCACATATAATTCTCTAAGTTAAGTTTGAATCATACGAACATTGGCTATGTACATAAACTAAACCTGATAATGATCATGCAAGAAGTATGAATAAAGAAATAGAATCACCACCAATTCAAATAAGCATGTGACCCCAGAAGGAAAGCAAGTATTATCATAGACTATGGAAGGTTTAACTAAAAACGACTCAACAATTTTTTTTTTTAATTTTATGAACTTTGGGCTCAACAAAAACATTTAAAAACAAAAAAGTGAATGATAAACAGAAATTAAAAAAAAATGAAACACACGTATTCTTGCCATACAATTCAATTTCGACATTGCTTCTGACCTATGCTCGAGTTTCCTTCTCTATCTTAAAAACCACATGATGGAATTCCAAGGTTTTTGGATATTTAGAAACTAGACAAAAAGACAAAGAAAATTAACAAGTGAAACTTTGAACAATAGGCCTACAAAAATTTTAAAAATGGACCAAAGAAACAAAATATACAGTGATACTGGTAGTTTCGACCTTCTGTCAAATATTCAGTCACAACTTTCGAACCACTTATCCAAATTCAATGTTCTTTATATGGTTAAAAAAATATAATGAAATTCTAAAGAAGACATGTTAGGCCAAATCGTCAAATTGCTTACCAATCAAAACAGTTTTCAGCAAATATAAGCGACATGGACAAAAATTGACAACAAAAATAACATCGTCCTCAATGTTAAAATAACTCAAGCATGCAATGCACAAGTAAACATTGAGATTTCAAAACAACAAAAATAAATCGAATAAAAAATTAGAAATAGATGACAAAAACTTCCCTGGGGTGTAGAGATGTTTCTCCCTGCTAGGTTGCCTTCTAGTAACTCTAAGTTTTGGAGGTCTTCAACCACACCTTCTCACAAACATTTAAGCTTCAGTTGGAGGAGGATTTGTGAGATTAAAATCCTCCACAAATCCATCAAAGTGAGTCTCCAGAAATGGCTTGAGTTTATGTCCATTCACCTTGAAACTACTCCCATTCTTTTCACCCTCGAGTTCGATTGCATCATGAGGAAACACTTGCTTGACCATAAAAGGACCATGCCAACTCGTTCTGAGCTTACTTGGAAAAAGTTCAAGGTGGGAATTAAACAAAAGCACTTGTATACCTGGTTCAAACTCCTGAATTATGGGACGATAATGAAACACCTTGATCTTTTCCTTGTATATGCAACCCCTTTATAAACCTTATTCCTAAGCTCCTTGAATTCGAAGGGAAAGCCTTTAAGGGCTTCACTTAGGAGTTTAAACTCCTTATCTGAAACATTCAAATACGCCTCAAAAGGATCTTTATAATTGCTAGTCACAAACTCAGAATTCACTAAATGATCAAATACATCAACCCGGAAAAGCTCATGAGCATCGGAAGGACTTTTAGTAGCTTTAAAAATTTTAAATTCCACAGTTATATCCTGAACAATCATAGTGAGCAATCCCTTCTTCACGTTAATAATTGTACCTACTGTAGCCATAAAAGGACGCCCCATAACCAAAGGAAGGTCACGACCTGGTGTAGGAGCATCCTCCATATCAAGAATGATGAAATCAGCGGGAAGCACAAATAGATCAACTTGAACTAACACATCTTCAATGATTCCCTGTGGACATTTAACTAACCTATTTGCAAGCTGTATAGTCACTGAAGTAGGCTTAAGCTCGCCCATACCAAGCTGCTCAAACACAGAATAAGGTATGAGATTCACTGAGGCACTAAGATTAAGTAATGCCCTTTCAAATTTTTGTTTTCTAATGGTGCATGCTAGTAAAGCTTCCAGGATCTCTCAACTTTGGAGGTAATTTCCGCTGAATCACTGCACTAACCTTTTCACAAAGCATCACATTTTCATGTTCCTCAAATTTTCTCTTGTTGGTACAAGGTCCTTCAAGAACTTAGCATAACTCGGAATGTGTTTAATCGCATCAAGCAAAGGAATATTAATCTCCACCCTTTTGAACTATTCCAAGATATCATTGGAATGCTTGTTGACCTTCAAACGCCCTGGGTATGGAATAGGAGGTATATATGCCTTTATAGAAGAGCTAGGAGAGCCCTTTGAGTTCACGACTAGGTTAAGAGAGCCATGATAAACTGCTGCCCATGTTTTTCCAACAACTTTATGAGCTATAATTGTGTCCCTTTTCATTGATTTTGACATGTTTTCATCTTCAGTAACTTCACTATCATCAACACGGATTGGATCATTAACCTTGTCACCAATAACTTTACTATTTTGCAATGTCATGATAGACTTGACATGTTCTTGAGTACCCTTCGGATTCAACATAACCTGACTTGGAAATTGACCATTTTCCCTTTCATGAAAAGCACTAGCAATTTGCCCCACCTAAGTTTCCAACTTCTTAATAGAAGCTTGAGTATTTTGTATGGATGTCTGAGTTTGTTGTTGGAAAGAGAGTTAGCTTTGCATAAGAGCAGATAACAGATCTTCGAATGACATTTCCATGGGCTCAGAAAATCCTGGAGGAACCTAAGGCACACTAACTTGCTGAGTAGAATTTGAATCAAAACCTTGAGGTCGTACAGTACCACCATGTGTAGGATTCAATATAATTTCGAGTTCCCATAATTGAAGTTAGGATGAAGCCTCCACGTTGGATTGTACATGTTTGAATATGGATTATTCTTGAAAGAATAGCCTCTTTGTCCAACATAATTCGCATGCTCCTGATCTGTAAAAGAAGTCAAGGACATGGATCAGTATTATGATCAGGTTACAAACATATAGCACATACCTCGGGTGTATGGACTTGTTGACTGCTTTGAGGAGTCAAGTTCTTGACAAGCATTGCAATATTTCAATTCATAGATGCCATCTCTGCTTGCAAGCCATCATTTGAGTTGATATCATAAACTACCACCAATCTTGTTCCTTGTAGAGAATTGTTGTAAGCTCTCACTAAGAGGAGAATTGTTGTAAGCTCTCACTAAGAGATTTGAACAACTGCAATGCTTCTTCTCCATTTTTTATCCATCAAAACTCCTCAACAGCAGAATCTACATACCCTTGTTAGTATCATTTAAACCTTCATAAAAAAAAAAGATTCTACTAGTTCACCCCTTGTGAGATTATGGTTGGGACACTTGAGAAGGAGGCTCTTAAAGTCTTTCCAAGCTTTAAAGAACAAATCACCATCCTTTTGTTGGAAGTATTGGATTTCCCTTTTTAGTTTTCTGATATTTTGAGCTGGGAAAAATTCCTTCAAGAACTTCGTAGCGAGTTGCTCCCATGAATGTATAGAACCTGCATCCATAGAGTTCATCCACAACTTAGCATTAGACTTTAGTAAAAAAGGAAACAAAATCAACCTGATTTGTTTAGGAGTAAGCCCTTGAATGCTTTGCGTCTTGCAAATGTCAAAGAAGTTCTTTATATGAAGATGTGGATTTTAATTCGGGTCCCCACTGAAGTGAGCCAAGGTATTCAATAAATGAGGTGAAGGTATTCAATAAATGAGGTGACAAGTTCATGTTCCCATTGATATTTGGCTGAAAATCAATGCATGATGGTTGATTGAAGTGTTGAGGTTCATATGAATCCTTCATAGGCCTTCTAACAAGTGCAACTTCTCTATCACCCATCTTTAATTCTTTGGCAAGAGTTTTGATGATTCTTCTGTCTCTTTAGATTGTGTAGAGTGCACTCAAGTTCTTGATCAACAGGAAGAAGTGCTAGTTTTAGCGATCGTCTCCCTTGCATATACCTTAGGAAAACTTGAAAAATTGATTTGTCTACAAAACAAGAAAAACAACCTTAATGGCACAGCCAAATATTCAGAATAAAAATAAAATATAAAGCTAAAACACTAAACTGAATAGAATTAGATATACTAAAGAAAAGGAAAGACAAATCCCAAACAGTTTTGAAAACGCCCAGTTTTGACCACAGCGTACTGTTTTGACGATATCTGCCTGCTCGAAACTCGGAATGTCAATCCTCTTTTGGGTCGGAAAGTAGACTTCCTGAGCTTTCCAGTGATATGTAATAAGCCTTGTAAATCTTCTATAAACAGTCTAGAATTGGCGTTTGAAAACACGTACAGATGCTGTGCGAAAATAAAAACTGTTAGTAAAGACAAAAATTGACACTCATAAGTTGACTCGTAATGAAAATACTTAAACACAACCACAGTCCCGGCAACGACACCAGAAACTTGGTGTGAATAATTAGACCACTAACAAATAACAAATCTAAATACAAGTTTAAACCTCGCAAGTATACGAATTGAATAAGATAGTATAATGACAAGGAAGGGTCGATCCCATAGAGACGAGATTAGTTTAAGCAAATATAATAACGGTCAACTCAAAAGTACAAACAATGACTCTTTTTGTTTTATTTTCATAATATGACTCAACTAAACACTAAAGCATTAAACAAAAAAAGACAAAACAAGATAGTAAAAGAAAGAAATAAAACATGACAATGAATGAATGATTGTAATGAATTAGGATTGTAATCTATGGATGGTGAGCCTAAGGTTTTGGAATCAACACTCCATCATACATTTCTAAAATCAATGCTCCTTTCATACAATTCCAAATTTAATTCTCGAAGTTTACCTACAAAAAGGTCTTGGTCCAACTCAATTTGCAATTGTTTCCCTTAGATAAGATTTCTTCCAATGATCATGGTAAGAGTCAAGTATTTTCGTATGCAACTAGCCTATGGTCAAGGTCAAATTTAACATCCAAAAATTCTTTAAGCTCTTTGTAAATGATAAACATACACGCCATACAAGACTAGGTCTAGCTCATATGCATATGCAATCTCTAAATCGTTGTGCTTATATGTAAGGCAAGATGATCACTCAATGATAGGAGCATATTTATGCGACTTTGTTATCTTGTTTCTTTGCAAATACTTGGTTAATTTCCATTTATTATAGTAATTTAAGTTATTTTCGTTTTATTTTAGGTCCAGTTGGAAAAGTTGACAATTAGAGATCAAATGGAGCAATTTTGAGCAGTTTTGGACTTGGATTGGATAGCATGGTTGGATAGCATATATGGGCTAATGATATTCGAGATGTATCTCAGTCATGCTTTTCATAGTTAGGGAACTTGAGAAGAATAATTTGTTTGTGACGTTGAGTCCAATTCAGTAAACTTAGTAAAAACTGAGTTAATTATTGTTGTTCATGGTTAATTTGGGGTATTGTCATTCATGGTTTATAGAAAGAATAACTTCGATTTGTATGCATATGTTTCATGTGTGGAGAAAAATCCTTTTTAGCTATCCTTTCATCCATATTTCATTCAAAACTTAATTTACTTGCTACCATATACTTTTGTTTTAATTAATATCGTCCAAAATCTCCCCAGTCACTGTTTTGTTGCTAGTTTAACTTATTTTTCAGTCTTATAAGTTTAATTTGTGTTGATTAGCATCCATTCTAATCCTTGGAATAGAACGATCCATACTTACTCGTATTACGATTGCATAATTTATAGAGTTTAATTTGTTTGTTAGTTTCTACCACACCACTCAACTCAAACAAACACAATTATATCTATGGAATAATGGTAGCTAAACATCAAACCACAAATAATCAATGATAAATCACGTTTAGAGATTCAAGAACACAAATATGAAAATTGCATCAAGTTCACATTGAAATTAAGAAACTAAATCAAGTGTTTCATCCTAACCTTAGGATGAGAGGTGTAGCCCGACATGGAATTAAGGTACATAATAAAATTGTTCAAAGACATTGGCAAAAACATTAAAGGTGCAAACATAAACGATGGATCAATGGAGATCATAGCAAGGTGTTGGGGATGATGGTGATAATGGCATGCTTCTCCTGTAATACTTTAATATGGCTGCTGTCCTTGTCTCAATTCTAGTGTGAATTTGAAAGCTCACTTCTGATAACTCTCGAATCCCCTCTCTTCTGCAAGTCACGCAGCTTTTCCAACGTCCTGGAATTGCAGCAGCTTATCTCTTTTTGTTCCCAAACAGCCGCAACCTTTGGCTTTCCTTACTAGTCTCAACCTAATTTCAATTGGACTCCCAAGCACGCTGAAGTAAACCCAATTAAAATAAGTAAACATCTTTTTAGCCCACATGGTCTGCACACGTGTAACATATCTCAATAACATCAACTTGTAACTTGAAAACATTGCCGTAGTACAAGTCAGTCACGTTCTGCACCATAGTACCAGCCCAACCCATGTAAAATCTCTGACTAAGCAGCAAAATTCAATAATTTCTTCCTGACCTCGGAATCATGAACCGTAAAATTCTACGAAAACTAGACACTCAAAGCTTTCCATCTATATATGGCTCACCACCTGGTTCATTGTGAGCTGTTCTCCATAAATTATTCTAGTTGACGTATCCGCACACCCATATTCCAGCACTTGACCAAACTTTCATAAATTATTGTATTCATCAAAGCCATGTATTTATCCTAATGGCTCTGTACTCAAATCTATAAATCCAGTCTATGAATGTGGTTCTGTATTTCTTATTTCTTTTGTGTTTGTTAAAATGTTAACGATGCACATTCTCTCTCGTTCATTCCAATTTTCTGCCACCTGATGGCATGAATTTTCTTAGCTTCAACTTAAATTGGGAAAACTCAATCGTATACATGAACTAGTCAAGATTTTTAATTTTGTCCATCTTTAATATAAGCATGTGGAGATAGTACAAAATCGAATAGCTGCCCACGTTACAGATAAAGTATATTTCAAGGGAATAACTTTTACTGGAAAAGCATCAGTATAATTCGAGGGATTGGCATTTTCTTCTAGCATGTAAATCAACCAATTGTCTTGTAATTTGTATACATCATTTTTGTTTAGTTGCGTTTGATGCCCAATTTCGTCTCCAAGACCAATGGCGACGATGCGGGGCATTTGGTGCAAAAAATGGCCCATTTTAATCGAGTTCCGCAACATCCTCCTCAATCACACCACTTCCATTGAGCCCGACTCTCTCCTCCGCCGATCCGAGCTCGTCAACTCACTCATGTGTTAAAGATTCGAGCTCCGACTTTGAGGATTACTCGGCTGAAGTTGACCACACCTAAGGCCGTCTCCGTCTCTGCCGGTGACGCAACGAGCTTCTCCAACGCGGTGATTCGTCGAACACTTGCAGCTACAGGTACGCCAGCAATATTCATCAGATAGGAGTTATAGTATTGGTAAACAAAACCCTATATAGTTAGCAAAACATACGCCAAAAGGAAACCGATGGATGAGTTTTGCCCACTACCTTTATGTATTGGACCTGCGAATGCCAAGATCCCTATTGTATCTTGATTCAGAGGGATCCATCTTCAAGAATAAATTAATTTCAAAGCATAATACAAGGAGGAGATTGACTGAAGTGTAAAAGTGGAGTCTCGTTGATTTGTAACTCTCCTTCCATGTAGAGGCCCTAACATCATCTACGTACAGGCCAGAGTAATAAAATGTACAGACAAGCTATAAGTAGAGGCCGCAAATTAATCCAAGCGTCACACGAGTTTTGTTTAACCATTTCTTCCAGATCGGCCTCAATTCGGGTATTCGAATGAGATCCCAGATGTGAAGGACTACAGCTGCAGTAGCCAAACGCACACCCACTAGCGCATAGTGGGCACGGGGCTCCATTATGTAAGCAAGGTGAGTGAAACAAACTGCCACAATCTGCAGGCCGATTCTAATGACTGCAAAGATCACCTTTACTACTGCAGTACCCTGCAAAAAAAAGAAAAAAATGTAAAACTTAAATATACACGTAACACAAGCTACATTGGTTATCGGATTTTTGGATCGCAACCTTCGTCACTTGCCTTACCTCAAATTGAAAATCGTCGTCATTTAGTGATCAGTAGTAACTCGTGTATTAGACAACTTACTGTTCTGATAGATGAGGATTGCTCCCTTATAAATTCTCTAAAGCCCTATAATATATGAGATTTTTGTACAAGAAGCAGGGAATGTTTTCTGTAACCACAACTCTTGTTTTTTATATTTGAAAAGTAGTGGGAAACGGAGAAACCGGAGAAAAGGTCTCTATAATTATGTCGGGTGGACGTGTCTGGTCATTTTTATAGGAATTGGAGCCTCTCCCGAGCACAAGCTTAGGAGCCTCTTGACTAGCGTATAGGCCGTTCGATTTTGATCTAATGACTACAAATAAGAGGTTCCTCTAAAAGTTATAATAATTATAGTCGTTTGATCAAAATCCAACGACCCATGTGCGCTGATCAGCATGCTTCTGAGCTTGTGCTCAGGAGAGGATCCAATTCCATTTTTATGAAAAAATAGAATGTAGACATTCACTTTTTTTGGTTAAAAAAAAAGGAATTTTAACAAAAAGTTCCCGGTATTGTTCACTTTAACAAAAAATCACATTTTTACACTAAAAAGTCAATCCTGATATTATTCACTTTACCTTTTATTTTTTCTTCATCGTTAAAACTCAAAAGTTTTCAAGCTCTTTTCATTAGTTTTCCTTAAAAAAAAATGATGACCTTAATTAAGTGAAATCCCTGTCCAATGTGAGCTTGAGATTTGAGAACTATACCACCAAGGTTAGTAACTCGGTTGTGTTTGTACTAGTATCCAACTCGATGGAACATTTTAATGTTATAGTACGTGCATAGTGGGCAAATATTGTTAGATTATAGTTAATTCATTCAAAATGATCTTCGTAATGTATTTGAGAAACGTAATTTTTAAGTATAATTAGTGCAGGATTCCCATTTAAATAAAGATTGTTATAACTGCATATATATTGTAATATTTACCATATATTAATACGAAGAATCATATTTCTACATGGTATCACTCGTCGTGATTTTTACTAGGTCCTGGGGTTTGTTCTTCTTCTCATATTACCAAACATAAAAACAAAAAACAAAAAACAAAAAAAATAAAAAAATAAAAAAAAATAAATAAAAAACAAAAACAAAACCTTATTGCTGTCCACATATTAGGTCTAGGTAGGGATGGGCAAACAGGTCCTGAACCTGCGGATCGGGGCGCGTCCAAGCGGATCGGATCGAAATATTTTGGAAAGGAAACGGGACGGGGCAGGATGGGTCCAAAAATAAGGAAAAACGGGGGCTCGGCCTAAACTGTTTCTACCGTTGGATTATTGGATTGGATTTAATCACACCTCAACTCTACCGTTTGATTAGATCTTTTCTCATAGTCAAACTTCTCTCTCGTCTCTCCCGTTCATTCATGAAAGCCATCACAATTCACCGACTCGACATGAAAGCCTCAACTCCGTCTTCGTCTCCCTCTCTCCGTCTTGGAACTCTTGAATCAAAATTGAAATTCATCACCATCTCATTTTCTTTTCTTTTTCTGAATTTGTTATGGAATTTAGACTTCAGAGCACCTGGGCTTTCATTGAACATGCCTTTTTGTCTTTTTTTGTGAATTTGTTGTGGGTTCTTAGAGCATTTGGGTTTTCATTGAACATACCCTTGGTTTTTTCTGAATTCATTTGTTCTTAAAACAGTTCGGCTTGAGCCATCTTTATTTTTTAATTAGTAAATAAAACCAATTGGATTTGTAGGCATATGCTTCATTGTTGTGGATGTACATCTCCAAAAGTTGTCAAACAAAAAAAAATTGTAAAATTGAAAACAAAGGATCCGTGGACCCGTAGGAACCAGCCTGTTTTAAACAGGTCGGGTTAGGACCGGTTCCAAGTTTCAGAATCCTATTACCCGCCCCGTTGCATTTTCAGACTGATCCGGTCCGATCCCTCCAAATTTGGGCCCGATCCGACCCATGCCCACCCCTAGATCTAGGGTCTTTGTCCTTTTACAAGGCCAACCATCAAATACCTCAGTCTTTCTATTTGGTATTTTAGTGTCATCCTCTTAGCTTTTGTTTTCTCTCCCATAGCATCCTTTTCAACTCTTGAGTCCAAGTCAATGTTATTTAAATTTCTGTTGAACATAGGCTAGCTCCCGTGCATCATTTATCAATCGCCTAATGACGACTCATGTACTTATCTAGAATGTTTTAACAATAGTTTACCTATGTTATGTACATGATGAGTAGGTAAATTACTTTCATTTAACACTAGGATCATTAGTACATACATTTTTACCAGCTTGGAATATATATATATATATATATATATATATATATATATATGTTGTAATTCATAAACCATTCAATGTGGATGGCCATCCACTACAACCCCACTAAAACTTTGTCAAACATGCTTTGGCTATAAAACAAAGGAGCATATGGAAGATAGAGAGAACAGAAAAAAGAAAAAAGAGGAAGAAAAGAGAGAAGCCACAAAGCTCATGGCAGAGAGAAGAAAAAGAGAGGAGAGAATAGAGAGAGTTATCTTTGTAATCTTATTACTTCAGATTATAAATGAAAGCATCACTGCTGCTCCGAGGACGTATTCCAGTCACACTGACTGTAGAGGAACCTCGTAAATTTTGTGTCTTGTTTTATTTATTCCACTGCATACACCGTCGATTTTACAACACGTTATCAGCACGAGAAGCTCTCATGTCAGTGGAAAGCACAATGCCACAAATCATGTTCACCTCTGTCGCCTGAAATCTCACAGATAAGAAAATCTTTTCATTTCATCTTAAAATCTTTGTACTACTGATTTTCCTGAAGCAAATATATATATGTTGTTGTATGACTGTATATCATCCTTTGCAGAATTAAAAGAGTACAGACTTAAAATTCGTAGAGAATCTGACAGCCATGTAAACAGCCTCGAAACTCTAACTAGCAGACCTCAGATTGAAATACTTTCTTCTTCAAAGTTGTTTGTCAGCCTAGTATCTACAACACTTGGAATTTTCAGAAAATTCCAATCATCGCAGATGCCTGAAATACCAAACCAGTTTCCAATTTCCGTAGAAAAGTGGACAGCCACCTTATGAGTACCAAAACTCCATTTCGATAGCTCAGATCGAAATTGTTTCTTCACGAAAGTTGTTCGGTATCCTTTTATCCATACCATACTAAAATTTGAGCTAAATATAACGGTTTGATCTTCTCATAAGTTGCAGAAACTCTTGACTCCAAAACTTATGGGAACCGTTTCGACTTTTTCGAAACTCACCGGAGGAGGAACACCAATTGGAACTTATTGTTACTATTACTTCCCGAGTAACTAAAATGACTTAAGAACTGTGAAATAATAACAAAAATAAAAGGGGTGAAACAAAAGAAAGTGGCAGACCAAGAAAAAGAAAAAGCAAAAAAAAAATGAGGCCTTTTTCGCATTGTAGAGCATACCCATATGGGTGTCGGGGAATTGGCTTACCCTCTCGCGCTGGAGAGCAATTAGTTTATCCTCTCGCACTGGAGAGCATACCCATATGGGTGTCGGGGAATTGGCTTACCCTCTCGCATTGGAGAGCAATTAGTTTATCCTCTCGCACTGGATCCTCTCGCACTGGAGAGCTTACCCAGATGGGTGTCGGGGAATTGGTTTACCCTCTCGCACTGGAGAGCAATTAGTTTATCCTCTCGCACTAGAGAGCTTACCCAGATGGGTGTCGGGTGTCGAGGAATTGGTTTACCCTCTCGCGCTGGAGAGCAATTAGTTTATCCTCTCGCACTGGAGAGCTTACCCAGATGGGTGTCGGGGAATTGGTTTACCCTCTCGCACTGGAGAGCAATTAGTTTATCCTCTCGCACTGGAGAGCTTACCCAGATGGGTGTCGGGGAATTGGTTTACCCTCTAGCACTGGAGAGCATGGAAGTCGTTGTTGTGAGTGCAGCTGAAGAAAGCTGGACTGCTGGAGAACTGAAATGATCCTCAGCATGCGAGATCTTGTTTGGCAAACTGCTTGAGACTTCGAACTGCTTGTGGAACCCACATAAGGGTGTAAGCATAGTAAGCTGTTCTCAAAATTATTGCGCCATCATTATGTGTTTCATCGTGTGCCCTTTTTGAGGTTTGGTTGGCGAGAACCACATGGCAAGATAGGCACGATTGAGAGTCGTGGTGCAAGATTGCCATAGTTATGAGCCATGGTGATAGATCAATGACTGCCGGGAGCTGTGGGGCAGGTAGGCATGGCTGTGAAAGCAGAGCTGGGCTAACTTGGGCCAAGTTATGCGCAGCTGGAGGAATTGGACCACTAGGTATGTGATGTTAGGGTTAGCCACCTAGTCCAAAACTCCTACAATTTTAATTGGACCCAAGAACAAAGGAAATGAAGTAATTGGTCCGATTCCTTAGCCCGTTTCTACATTCGTATCACAACAATTCAAGGATAAAATCGACATTTCAATGCATTCGAGGACAAAATGTATTATAATTCGGGACGGGTCGTCACACCTCCTATACGTGAGGTAGTTTTATTTTGTATTTTTACAGTTTGTTCTCTTTGTGATTAAATTGCATTCTTAAAAAAAAATATAAAAAGGGCATTTTAGGTATTTTGACAGCATTTTGCCTTTTCACTTTATATATATGGATTATAATGGTTTTACAACCATCTCCAACACATGGGGATAAAACTTAAAAATTTATGCCTGAAAAACTTAAGCCATACCCCATAAACTGCTTTTCTCTTCCAATGGTTATAGCTTGAAATTTTAGTCCGAGATTATTAAATAATGATTTTAGCCTAATTTTTTTGGGTAAATTTTTCAGAAAAAAAATTATGTAGATTATCCTAATTTATTTTTGTGAACATTTTAACTTAAAAATATTGAGATTCTGATAAATAATTAAAAATCATTCAAATACATAGGTTTTTATAAAGTTTTAAGAGAAATTTTATTTAAATATTTCTTTTTTCAAATTAGACGTTAGATTTAATTTTGGGCCGTCAAATCTTTTTTTTTTACCCTTACATTTGATCTCATTTGATCACAACAGTTGAATTATAAGTGAAAAACAAAAAAAAAGTTTAAAATATGACAGTTTGGTGGGTCCAGAATAATTTAAGCCAGACTTAATTTCTAGAAGGAATCTAGTCCAAAGATATATTTTCTCCCAAGGCTTATTTTAGCCTAATGGTTGGAGATGGTTTGGAGGGAGGGTGGGGAGATTTTAAGCTTATATTTTATGATTTATCCCATGATTTGGAGATGATCTAAAAAAATAAAACAAAAGGCCAAACAACCGAGGCCCACCATGCCTCCTGACTCACACAACCCCAGTCAACCATTGCAAATCGCCCGCGGCAACTCCTCTCGTTACCGCCACCGCCAAAACCCCCTCTTTCCCAGGCGTTGTCTCTCACCTGCACCAATATATAATATCCAGATCTAAGAAACCCCCATAGGGCAAACTCATTCCCACTCATCAAACAAAGAAATCAATTCCTCTCAACACATACTCATAGTCTCTCTCTTCCTTTCTCAAACAAACCTTTCATGGTAGGTGGATTATTGATTATTGATATATAAGGAATTAAACTTAAAACATTATAGTAAATGTTCTTAACCACTTGAATTTTAAATCTCTTAACTAATGTCACACGCTTGCAATCCATCAAAAACCTGTTGATCTCTCTATTACTTCATATTTACAAAAAAATAAAAAATAAAAAATAAAAAAATTACAGAGAATGAATTGTGAATCAAAATTAATTGCTTGATAGGTGATCTTGTCTGAAAATTAATTAATTCGACAGACAACTACTAATCTAATCCACTTTCCAAGCAGTTTTCTTTAATGGACTTCTCCAAGCAGTTTGTTTTATTTAACATAGACAAATAAGACAGCAAATCATAGTACAAAAGCGTAAATAGTTGAATAAAAGAAGAAAGCTGACAGAAATTATAAATGTCTTTTTAACTTGTTGGCTTTGTAGTACACCCGAAGTAAGGTATTGAGTTCGAATCGGTGAAATAGCAACAAATCTGATCATCCATGACACTCAAATAAACACATCAATGACGCTTTTCCTTGAACACATCATTTTGATGGCTTAACGACGCTTATTAGAAAGGCAGGACAATTAAAATGTTTCCCAAATAAAACCTAAACCTGATTAATTAATGAAAGAAACAATTTTTTTGAACATTGCCACAGCATTGTCACAAGTGGGATTGAACAAATGGAACACATGGTTCTCCCCCTTTGCTTCGATGACCTCCACAGCCCCTTTCCATCCACTATTTTTTAGTACCTCACTATAATTGCATCCCCTTTCTTTCAAGACATCTTTCTCTCCAACACAAACCAACACTTTCTCGCAGCCCAATTCCCCCAATTTTGGATCCTTACCAGGATTCAAAAGCGGGTCATCGGATCCACTTGTCGAGGGGTACGCCACACGCCACAAACCAGCCATATACTCTCTTGCAATAGGGGGCAGAGCAGATTCTGCCCCAATCGGCTCTGTTCCCCAAAAATATGGATGCACCAACACAATGCCATTCAGCTTAACGCCACTCAACCCCTCGGACCCTACTCTCAATCCCATGTGGTGAGCTATGTTTGCTCCAGCGCTGTCACCTGCGAAAAACATGCGCTGAAAATCCGCGTGGCGATTTAGCCACTCTTCGGAGCCCTTCCCCTCAGAATGGGAAGCAACCCATTTGATAGCAGCCCATGCATCATTGTAAGCGGCTGGCAGAGAGTGCTCTGGGGCTAGCCTGTAGTCAACCGAGACAGCGACAACATTGGCCTGAGCAACTAGTGTGTTAAGGTGGGTGTGATAAATTGGGGAAAATGCAGTTTCAACCACGAAACCGCCTCCGTGAATGTAAACAAGAAGAGGGAGTTTTTTATCGGGTGAGTTGGTGGTGGATTTGGTGGGGAGGTAAAGCCTTCCTGACAATGCTGGTTCTTGTGAGACCACAGCGTCTTTGGATTCGACTCCAGTTTGGGGATCAAGGGACGGAGGAAGCTTGGTTGTGCCGGTGAGCCGCTCAATTCTACCATCTTTGTAGATTTTGATGAGAGGAGAGAAATCATAGGCTATATCGTTACTCATGCTTGGATTCAATGAAGAGAAGTACATTTACTTGCCTATTTAAGAGAACGCTAAACACAATTATGCAGAGAGTTAAACATGCATGTTTGTGTGGAGAAATCAATTTGTTAGGTTATTCATCACTTATGGTGTGGCATTACCATCGCACTCAATCTGCTACGTGTTATATTGTAATTAATCACAATTAAATGTGTGGTTATGCAGAGCGTTTAAAGTAAAGGTGTGTACCACTTCAGTTCGGTCTTCGTTGGAATGAGTCATATATATATATATATATATAGGATGACACTTCTTTTTGCTCGGAATGGTAAATATGGGTTAATACCTTTGTGGAAGTGCGCCCGCATGATCCTCTACGCTTGTTGTTACAAGCCGTCCATGCTTTAAAATTCCTTGGATCTTCCATGGACGAGTTCTAGCCTCCATACGGCTACTTCTGGGTCTCCAAGATTAGAAGGGTTGGCTATGGTATATCGAGTTTCTCCAATGATATTCATCTTCTAACGGTACCATTAACCCATTCTTACAAAAAATTCTCATAAAAGTCGCATGTACACTGAGGCACGACAAAAAAATAAAGGGAAATGGTTTTTACACCTTTTTTTTTTTTTCATGTGTATACTCTCTTTATTTTGTCCATTGATTTTTTATTTACTTGATTTAATGGTCAGACATAAGTACATATCCAGAAAAATAGTGTTGAAATTAGTTCCAAAACTAAAATTTTGGTCCATATATACCTGGAGCGGAATCAGCATGCACCTACAAAACTGTTTTAGTAGAAGATTATAACATATTGTTGACCCTAAAACTACTTAGCCTACGTGGCACGCAAGCTAAGTAATTAATAAGCTAATTACGTTATTCGGTTGAATGCTGGGTGTGCCAACTCCTCAGCCGAACTCAGCAGGGGAGTAAAATGAATGTTGATGTGGTGTTGGGCGCGCTGCTGACTTCTACGCCTTGCGATTGCAGCCGAGGAAGGAACTCGTCTCGGCCTTTAGGTTCTAGAGCCTGAAGACAAGGCTGCTAGTTTCTTCGAAGTTCACGAATCGTCGGCGCCGGGTTTGACCTCAGTAATTATATCTGTGAGAATATAAGTACGCCGCACTAGTACTAGACTATACAGACACAAATACTCAAAAGAGATAAGTGTCGTGATTGTAAATGTAGTTCGGCCGTCAAAATGTCGAACTCTAAAATGTACTTGTGAATATCCAATCATAAAATAAACTCGACTTTCAGTGTGCCGAATGTAGTAACCTGGTAACATCTTACTTCACCGAGAAGGCTGATGAGATGACCTCTACCAACAAGGACTCAAAATTTCTTTTTGATCGAGACTTGGACAAATAATCAGTCGGTCTCGAAGCAGTGTTGTTAATCCAAACTGAAGGTGCTCCTCGGTCGGTTAATTCTACGGCTCCAATGCTGTTTATCTAAACTGAAGATGTTGCCGGTTGCCTTCATAGTGTTGTTTGTCCAAACTAAAGATGTGTTGGCGGGAAAAAATAAAAATAAAAATCTCAAGGTGTTTGGGAGGTTTGCGCAAGGTAGTTGTGTGTTGAATTGGAGGGGCTTTGAATGATGCACTCCCTTCTCTATTTATGGTAGTGATTTCCTCCATGGCCGAGGTAGAATTTCACTTGGACTAGAATTCCTCTACCTAATCTGATTAGGTCTCGACCAATCCTAACCCCTGTAGGACTCTGAACCAAGCTCTTTAATCACTTAGATTCATCCCTTAATTCTCAACATCTTTTCTGACCCAAAGCATCCTTAATTTTCGAGAATCCTTATTGTACTGGGATTTGATCACCTAACCCCTATCCAGATAAATCCATCTCCTGATAAGATTCGGCCGAACTCCACTAGGCTCGGCCCATGACAGAATATTCCCAGTATCCCTTTCCAGACTGAGAATAACTCTAGGCTCGGCCTAAAGCGTTATTTTGGGCCCAAACACATATATATGTTGAAATTTAGTTTATTATTATTAGAATTAGTTGTCTTGCAGGCCAAGGATTAATCCCTTGCCCATAAGTTTCGAATTACTTGCTCGTTTAGTCTAGGGTTTGTTTTAGTTGTTTCACTATTTAAAGGACTCTTGTACTTGGTTTTATTATCAATCATAAACATGCTTACCTGGATACTATTCAATTTTATAGTTGTCAAGGAATGTTTCTATTGTCGAACTTTTCTTTTCGTTTTTCATTTAAACATAGCAAACCAAGTAATGTATCTACCCAAAAACAGTTGATCAATCATACTCATCATTGCAGAAAACTATGAAAACTTCACAAATTATGTTGCATGCTTATTTCCTTATAGAAAGTTAAAACTCTGTATTTACATATATACGAAGTGATGCTTGGGACCCCCTAACTAACTTACAGAATGTTAAACGCTCTGTAGTGCACCACTATTTACATAGTAAGGGTACTTTCACAGAACCAAGAGAAAGACAACGAAAGGTTTTTCCCTACCTTATCAACAATTGTATACAACCATAAGCGTTTCTCTCTTATCATACTAGAGCGACACATGATTGTAATATACCTTTGCAGCTAAAGTTTTTTTTCACTTTGGAGGCCATGGCAAGAAAACCTAATTGAAGAACAAAACGATCATTTTCATCATGGCCACAACTTTTTCATTAGTGGGTTGGAACAAATGGAATACATGGTTCTCACAAGGAAAATTCCAAGAAATTTCCATAGAATATTCCTGCTAGGTCTGGAATTGGAAAAATTAACATTTTCCAAAACCCTTTTGGGTCAAATTAAGTACCCAAACAAAACATTAATTCAACACCACTACTTTTGTAATTGGGAAATTTATGAGTTGACATGAGGAAAAAGCACACCTCAAGTAGGTTAGGACAAGACTGAGGGTCATGTACACCACATCTACACCGCATCTACCTTGTCTTGTCAATTTGCTAACTAGTTTGCCAACCAATCCATTTAGAAACAAAGCATGAAAGGCAAAATTTGCTATCCAATTTGCACTGTATTGTTTGGGTTTTCACTAATATGAGGATGGTGCATTTTCGAAGATATGAAACCCTAAAATAATGGGGTATGTGAAACCTCGCCCTAAATTAATTGTAATTTCATATTAACAGGAATTATGAGATTACCATTTGGCCCCCTATCCATCACCCTATCTGGATCCCACTTCCATATTTAGATTTTCTATTATTATTTTATAAAGCTCCCTCTTTCTGCTTGCCACGTGGCACCACCCCCACCTCATATCTATCTCTATTATTCTCTCTTCTCCCCCGAGTCACACTCTCTCTCAGCTCACTCTCTCTTTCCCTCTCCCCGAACCTACACACACCCACACACCTAAGATCGAGACAACAATGGTCGACGACAGCACCTTCCACCATCACCTTACTCAGTGCTCTTTCTCCTTCATCCTCTGTGAAGCACATAGAACCCAGGAAGTGCTCTGGCGAACCTTGTGGCCTTCGAGCCAAAATTCGACCGACTCCTTCCGCATCACGACGTGTTCTAGGTACGAACTTCTTCCTCTCCCTTATAGCTTCAATTCTAAGGGTAGATCGTCGAGTCTAGTTGGGTAACAGAGTCGATTGAAGCTTGGGAAGCTCTAGTCTTCTCCCTCGCAAAATCGGGTCATACCCGACCCGAGACCCTAAACTGGGTCCTTTAGTCCAGAGCTTTGAGCTGGGCTTCCAAGCCCAAAGCCCGTTAGAACCCAAGCCCAAAATCCCTTTGAACCTAGACCTTTGGGCCGTGCTGACTTGGGCATTCGGCCCAAAGAACCTAAGCCTAAACCCACTGAACCCAGCCCAATAACCAAGTCCAACCTAGGACCCGAATCTGGCCTAAACCTGGTCGGATCCCAGACTCCAGGCCGCTCGTGGGCCTGGGCATGGGCGTGCTTGAGGGCAGGCCTGTGCAGCTGCGTGGAGCACACGCGCCTCACCAGAGCCGGAGGCACTGTGCTCCGCCATTTACGGCGGCGCAGGCAACTTTTCCAGCCAATTTTTCGGCGACCCATCTTGACGCGTGGCTGCCAAGGTCACCACCTTGTGGCGGCGCTTGGGGGTACTCGAGGTTCCTCCTTATGTTTTTCGACGTCCTGAATCCGTTTTCTGAAATTCAATCGTTATGGTAGAGTTTTATTAATTGGACCCTTTATGTGCTTAAGTACGATTATTAGTGGCGTTTTCCGTCCCTCCTATTTCGCATGGCTCTTCGACGATGAAGTATCTGTGAGTGGACCCCTTCCAAAATGCAAAATTTTGCTATTAGAAATGCATACATAAAAAACATGATTTAATGGTTACGTTTTATAGGTAAATTAGATTTTACTATTTATGAGATATCATGCTTTACTGAGAATATTTTGGAATACCTTACTTCATTGATTTCATATTCTTTGTAGTATATATGATGGATGACTATATACTATGGAGATGTTTTGAGATATGATGTTTGAGCTACTAAGCTCATTTGAGATATATGTACTTATGTTGGAAAGATTATATACAATGTTTTGTGCTTATCTAGTGGTCACTGTTCTGCTTACGAGCGATTGTTCTGCCTATGGGCGTATGTCCTGCCTACGGGCGTATGTCCTACCTACGGGCAATTGTTCTGCCTACGAGCGTATGTCCTGCCTACGGGCGATTGTTCTGCCTGCGAGCGTATGTCCTGCCTACGGGAGCGTGATGGAGAGCCTTTGGGCGATTTGATACCACTATTTAGCACACCATATATGATATATGTTTTATGAAAGGTTTTTTTGCATGCTAGGGTTTTCAGAAAACCTATCACCTATTATGCTAGTAGTTTTCATAAACTTTTGGGGTTAGTACGTTGTGGAATAACTATGTTTGTACTACTTATATATCAACATGGTCCACTCATGTTTGTTTTGCGTCCTCTCAGGACATAGGAACGAGGCATACGATCCGAGCTACGAGGCATTCCTCTACCAGTGATATTGTGCCATCTTCTCTGCTTTTGACATCAATTGTACTAGCACTTTCCGTTACACCTTCCACTTGTATTCTGAATTAGATATACGTTATGAACATGTCATGCATTATCACTATCATTTATTTGACGACTGAATATTATTATATTATTTTGGTAAGGTTTGTATTTGAATATTACATTATGTAGTTCGAGCGAAATTTATATGCATGTTTCACATATTCTCAGTATATGCATTCATTAAATGGCTTTGGTCACCCTCGAGTGTTGGCCAGCACGTGGCCATCTTGCTGTTCTCCCGGACATCGTGACCGGGGCATGTCAGGGTAAGTCTCATCCCTTTTGGTGCCTAGTCTTGAAAAGAATCCCAAGGCCAACATGCTCGTGCCGACTGGGTTTACAATAATGTCTGAAAAAAATTTGATTTTTGACGTGGTACAATATTGGGTATGTTCCAATTTGTGTTTCAGTTCAATTGCATAAATTTCACAAAATTTTCTCGATGTGTGCATACGACGAGCATACGTTGTGTAGGTTGCATACACAAGGTGTGCATTTCTTGCACATGGCATATTATATGCATATGATATGCATATTATGTGTGTTTAATGGGCATTCTATGTGCATGGCATGTACATGTTATGTGCATATGACAAGGATACATAATACACATGTTTATTATCATAAAGTACTTAGTTAATACATTGCACAACAATAAAATGTTATATAATCCCATTATGGTTGACGCGGTTCCTTTCCCTTCGGTAGTCGACGAGTCTTCGCAGACCTGATCTATACTTTTCAGCAACATCTCCGAGTCCACAGAGCTAAATGATGACGCAGGATTCGCCTTCCGTGACCTCGGAAGTGGAGGAGGTTCCATGTTGTATCACCCATGGAACTCTGCGTTAAAGCCCTTAGTTTCATGTGGGAACTTGGACTTGTTTGTGTTCTCAATTGTTTTGGCTATCTGAGAAGTCTAATTTTTTACGAGGGTTAATGGTTATTGCAACTATATGTGAGAAGCATATTTATACACAAGTCTACCATGATGAGGATGAAATCAGTTGGGTAAAAGAGGGAATGTGTTCAAGGTATTTATGTGGTGAGGATGCGATGCATGTGACCTTCAAAAGTTGTAAGAATCCTCACCACTACTTTTTTTGTCCCCTAACTTAAAAGGTGCTTACAAATGTTGTTACTTCTTTCCAACATAAAGGTTAGTGTGTTACCCAAATTCGAGTTGTTTCCTTTCGCCAACTGCCAACGTAGCGGTTTTGATGGCGACTGCGGACAACTCTCCAATGAAGGAGATGAGATTTTATTTTGTGTTGTTTTTTTTGCTTCTATTGGGCCTAAGTTTATGTGGGCCTCCCTGGATGTATTGGTTATAGTTCATGTATTGCTTTGCCTTTTTATGTTGTGTTTACTTTGTTTATGTTAGGTATGCGTATAATATTTGGATGGGCCTAATATGCAAGGATTGTAGAACTGAGCTATATGCTTCATTGATTTTTGAAGTATATAATTTCAATCCTTGACTTTTAGTTTCACCAACACTAAAGTACATTGATGACACTGTTATATGTTTTATAGGTTTATAGAAAGGAAGTGATTTCTCTACCCTTTTTAGCCTCTTAAACACTTTTGTTTAATCGTAGCCGATGATTATGTTTGATTTAATCAATATGATGACTATAAATAAAAAAAGGTGTATGAGAAACTATAAAGGGTGTATGAAAATCACTTCCCTTGTAGAAAAACCCTAAGGAACGATTTAATTAATGATTACATAATGATGAGATCAATTTCTTTGTCAAAGATTGTAAGTATTATAGCGAAAACCATAATTAAATATCCACAATGGACAAACGATCAAATAATGAGATGTGATTGAAACAAACAAAAAACCAAAGAATCAAACAAAGAAAACTTTGGACGGTGAAGCAAGCAAGCAAAAAATAAAAAGATAAAAAGGAGTTTCAATTTTCTAAGCAAGAAGAAAGGAAAATAGAAGAAGAGGAAAAAGAAAAAAAACGTTGGCCCTCCACATACCACCCATCCAATCCCCAAACTCCAATACGTTAACTTAGCCTTCAGATACTTAAAACCCCAACCTTCTCACTCTCTCTCTCTTATCAGAGCAGAAGCGCCGACGCCACAAAAATTATGGAGGGAGCAACTCTGCTTCGCTCTTCTCTCGCCTCCAGCAACCGCCTCTTCTTCTCCTTCCGCTCTTCCCGCCGCCTCGCCCTCCCCTCATCTCGCTCTTCTTCTTCTTCTTCTTCCGCAGCTTCTGCTGTAAGAAACCACCGCCACCGTCCGATTCTCAACCCCCGCAGACGCTCCCTCCTCCGCCGCGCCAGCAGATTACTCCCCTCCTCTGCCCCCAACGTCGCTAGAAGCTTCTCCTCCCTCTCCCCACGTGCAGTCGCCACCCCCTTCACTCAGTCCCCGTCTGGTGCATTTCCTTGTCGAACCCCTAGCTACCCAATACGCCTTTTGTAATTTTGTGATTTAATTGGGGTTTTTTTTTTCGTGTGTGTAGAGTTTTCTGGGGTGCAAGATGAAGTCGTGGAAAAGCTCGGGTTCGAGAAGGTCTCTGAGGAGTTCATTGGAGAGTGTAAATCCAAAGCTTTGCTTTTCAGGCACAAAAAGACCGGTGCCCAAGTCATTTCGGTGTCCAACGATGACGAGAATAAGGTTTTCGGCATTGTTTTTCGGACCCCTCCGTGAGTAATCTTGCTAAATTTACCCCCTTTGTGAGGCTTTAGCTTTTTCGAATTACAACACTATATTTTCTGCCCATTATGTGTTTGATTGGTTTACCTACCGAAGAATGAAGATTTGTCATGTAAATCAAGTAGCTTGAAGTGATTGCAAATGCCCCTTTATTTTGTTGTCGATCAAGATATTTACTCTTGTTTATCTAATTCTTGATGCAGGAATGATTCCACTGGGATCCCTCACATTCTGGAACACAGTGTGCTGTGTGGATCAAGGAAGTACCCTTTGAAAGAACCATTTGTTGAATTGTTGAAAGGGAGCTTGAATACGTTTCTAAATGCATTCACATATCCGGATAGGACTTGCTACCCAGTTGCTTCCACAAATACAAAGGTAAAAATGAGTCGAGAATTGGAACGGAATGGATATACACTGTGATATGTGTTATATCTACACTGGATGCTGTACTAAAACACGTTGTCATTTTGTATCAGGATTTCTATAACCTTGTTGATGTATATCTGGATGCCGTCTTCTTTCCTAAATGTGTGGAGGACTTCCGGACTTTCCAACAGGAGGGTTGGCATTACGAGCTCAATGATCCTTCTGAAGATATATCTTATAAAGGTTGCCTATTAGTACTTTATAGAGATGCCTAGTTCTCTGGTGTTTTTTTAGAATTGCATTACCTTTGGAAAAGCAATTGATGTTTCATGGTTATAAATTCCATTGATTTCCAAGTATTGAGCTACTTTTATTTCTTCTTAAATGATTTCTGTGGTTAATTTCAGGAGTTGTTTTTAATGAGATGAAAGGGGTCTATTCCCAGCCTGATAATATACTTGGTCGGACTGCTCAACAGGTAAGTTTTCTTTTCTTATTCTGCCCAACTGTTTTAATAGTTTGGCATAACTGTAGCTTCAGCCATCTTTGATTCTATTCTTTCCCAGGGAGTCTGAATGATTTGTGCAGCCCAATGGTACAAATCATATTGTAGAGGGTTAATGGTTCTATCGCAATGTGAACATTTACTTGAATTTATGTACTTGATCCAGTTATGTTGTTGTTTGAATCGCATATTGCAGAGGGTTTAATTGGGGCCAACTGTGGTTACTTTTTAGGGAAAATTTTGTGGCGGGCTGTAGTTTGATCACATCAGTTTGAGCTAAATGTTTTATAAATCAAACAAATCATTAACCATTATCAGTATTCAATTCTATGTGGTTATCTGCTCGATACAAAGGAACATTTTTTCTGGCTCCAAATTTATTTACCATTGCACTCACCACGTTGATACTAGTTGGTTTGAATGCGGGAGTTCATTAAGGGCCATTTGTTCTGGGGTATACACACTTACACAGCCATCCATGTTATTCACATGTTAAGATAGAGTCATATGTTATCATGGATGATTATAGGACTTGAACATTTAATGGCACTTAGCTTTTGTGAATGACTAATGTACTTGGTATTATATTTTCCATCGCCTTTTTTTTTTTTTTTTGTCCCTTCAAAATACTTTGATAGGATACATCTCGTTTCCATTTGTAATTGTGTCATGTACATGTACTACAGGCTCTTTTTCCAGACAATACCTATGGTGTTGACAGTGGAGGTGATCCAACCGTTATTCCTAAACTGACATTTGACGAGTTCAAGGTTTGTTGTGTTCACCAAGAAGAATATTTTTCTAGTCTTTCAGAATACTATATTAAACTTAAATGTAACTCTTTACGTGGTGTGGTCATACTATATATTTCTTAAATTTTTTATTTGTAGGCTTAGTATCTTAATTCTTTTGTAGAATTTACAATTTGGCACATCATTCCTGTTATAGTAGCACATTCTGTGCAATTTTTAAAGAAATGCTCTGGAAAATTTCAGCATGTTGTCGTCAGTGTATTCGGCTGACCAACCATAAGAAGTTCTGAACCATTTAAAGTATGCATTCCAATGTCATTTATTGTAGAATGATAGTATTTACAATTTATTGCAAAAGGGTTGTGGACAAAAGATTTTTGTTGTTTGAGAGAGCTTTTTTGTCTGTCATGCATGGTGACTTCTAATAGGGTTATTAGCGCTTTGATATTTGATATTCTGGAATAGCAGCGCTGTAACTGTTCCCTTCTTTTTTCTGTGGTCTCTGTCTCATATGCATATCATCTGAGTGTGACCATATTCCTGCCAAGTTTTCTGATTCTCGTGTTTGAGTTTGCATATGTTGATAGTATTTTACGTTTTTCTTAAATAATATTTAATTTAAATTCGCAAACATACTACAGGAGTTCCACCGTAAATATTACCATCCCAGCAATGCCAGGATCTGGTTTTATGGAGATGATGATCCAATGGAACGCCTGCACATTTTGAGTGGTATTAAATCTGATCTCCTTATACATGCATTGAATTACTTTGGTTTGCTAACTAGATTATAATGTATGGCTAATTCTGCCTTTTCCCATAAATGATTGAGTGAGTCCTCCCATATAAGATTGATGAGAAGCTATAGTTCTATAAAGAAACTGTTGAGGATTCTAATCTAGCCACTGAAACCATGAAAATTATATGCATTTTACGTTAATGGGTCTTGTTACTGTTATCATTTCTTCTAGTAGTGTGCAATTTATGATTTTTCCTTTTCTGTATCAAGGCTACCAAACCTGCATGTCAACAAATTTTCCTTTATTTCAGTTTGATGACCTAGAATTTTTTTATAAATGATATATAAGTTTTATAGTGGAAAATATCTCTAGCATCTCATCCCTCTCTCTCCCTCTCACAGAGTACCTAGATATGTTCGATGCAAGTTCATCTCCAAATGAATCAAGAATTCAACCGCAAAAACTATTTTCCAAACCAATTCGGATTTCTGAGAAATATCCTGCTGGTGAAGGTGGTGACTTAAGGAAGAAAAACATGGTATGCCTCAATTGGTTGCTTGCTGAGAATCCCCTAGACTTGGAGACTGAGCTTACGCTTGGGTTTCTGGATCATCTTATGTTGGGAACGCCTGCTTCTCCACTGAGGAAAATATTGCTGGAAAGTGGCTTGGGAGAGGCCATAGTTGGTGGTGGAGTTGAAGATGAGCTCCTACAACCCCAATTTAGTATTGGGTTGAAGGGCGTTTCGGAAGGTGACATTCAAAAGGTAGAAGAAGTAGTCATAAGTACACTTAAAAAGTTAGCAGAGGAAGGTTTTGATACAGAAGCTGTAGAAGCATCCATGAATACGATTGAGTTCTCTCTGAGGGAAAACAACACAGGATCATTTCCTCGTGGTTTGTCACTAATGCTCCGATCCATGGTAAGATATATCCATCTTGAGTTTAGTTTTTTCCTTATCCTTTTCTCAATAAAGTGTCTGGCATTTTTTTGGCCATTTATTGTTGATTGACTAATATAAGTTTTTCTTTTTAAAGGGTAAATGGATATATGATATGGATCCATTTGAGCCATTAAAGTATGAGAAACCTTTACTGGCACTGAAAGCCAGAATAGAAGCTGAAGGCTCGAAGGCTGTTTTCTCTCCCTTAATAGAGAAATTTATTTTGAACAATCCCCATAGAGTTGTGGTAGAAATGCAGGTAATGAATTATATATATTTTTCCCAAGACTTTTCTTCCCTGTTTATTACTCCTAACAAGTAACTTCCTTGCCAGCCTGATCCAGAGAAAGCTTCTCGTGATGAAGAGGCTGAGAAAGAAATCTTGCAGAAAGTTAAATCAGGTATGACAGAAGAAGATCTTGCTGAGCTAGCTCGTGCTACACACGAGCTGCGACTGAGGCAGGAAACTCCTGACCCTCCGGAAGCTTTGAGAAGCGTTCCAAGTCTCTCTCTGCAAGACATTCCAAAGGAACCTACTCGTGTCCCCACAGAGGTTACCATCACATTAAATTTCTTGTGTTTTAAGTTTCTGAGAATTTCCTTTTGGGCTTGTTCCTTGTGGAAGAAATGAATAATAAAGCTCCTATCTATTAAATGTAGGTTGGGGATATCAATGGTGTGAAAGTTCTGCAGCATGACCTCTTTACAAATGATGTCCTGTACACTGAAGTTGTGTTCAATATGAGTTCACTAAAGCAAGAGCTTCTTCCTTTGGTACCTCTTTTTTGGTAAGATGTTTCCAGTGATTCACTCTAATGTCTTCATTGTTTTGGTTTGACATAACATGATGCAAACTTTTCTTGAAACAAAGGTTTACGTCTGAAAACCTCAAAAGTAGAGTTTGGCTAATTCTCCATGGGATTTCGAGCATGTACTAATGGGTCCTCCCAATATTTAAATTTGGAGATTTAACAATTTTATATAAAAGTTTTAATTTTTGGAACTCTTCCCTCTAGAAGCAAAATAAAACCTACTATAGCATCTCTGTTATCAAAGGTAAAGCGCACAATGGTTAACCAATCTGGTATCTCTTTCCTCTTAGTCAGAACCATTGTTTACATATAATTGGCCATCACTGATTCAGAAAAAGAAGTCTGAGCTTGATCCCCATTCCCGACGATTTCCCTTAAATTAGTCAACAAGCCAGACTGGTTCCATGCCCTTTCTCATTGACTCCTGTTGTTCTATTAGTCTTTCAGTGGAGAAAATCTGTAGTCAACTCTCGGACTCATGCCAGTCTTAAGGGCCACACTGAATTTTGTATAGCACATGAGCAATGGTGATAACTTGCATGTTGAATAGTTAGGAACACAGTTCTCCCATTCCTGACACACTTTTGGAGACGCAAGAAGGTTTTACATTCAAATGCATAGAATTATGCAAAATTATAGAATGAGTACTTTCTTTTACTTACTGAGGTTATTGTGCATGTCAGCATATTCTTATATCGAAGTATACATTTATTATTTATTGATAAAGTAAACACACAAGACTACATGTTTTCATGGACTACCCTGTGACTTTTGAATATGACACTCATGCTCATGCCCCTAATCACGGCGACAAATTGTATTTACGAAAGGAAAGACAATAATGCATAACTATTTAGTGGCAAAGCATGGATAGCAGTAGTAGTGTTGCAGCAGCAACGTTGTTTTATGAAAATTATTCACACCCCACTAAACTGCTTCTTTACTGACATTAATAGTGTAACCATAACCAGTTGAGCTTTACAAGTTGCTTCCTTAAAGAATGTTATTTTCTGGGGTAAGTTAAGGAAGTTAGATTGTATTCCTGATGGTATCATGATGTTCTTTTGACAGCCAATCATTGTTAGAGATGGGCACAAAAGACTTAAGTTTTGTGCAACTTAATCAGTTGATTGGAAGGAAAACTGGAGGAATATCAGTTTATCCAATGACATCATCTGTACGGGGCAAGGAGGAACCCTGTAGCCATATAATTGTTCGAGGAAAAGCCATGGCAGGACGTGCTGATGACCTATTTCACCTGGTATACTTTGTTTCTTTTCTTTTTAGAGTTGGCCAATAAGACATTCCTGTTCATTACTTAAAGAATAATTTATATAAAGTGGGCTTCATGTATTTATTGCTTTTAACTTCATGACTTTTTATGAAGTTTACCTTGACACTTGAGTTGTCCATAATCTGTCAAATTGGGAAATGCTTATCACTTAGATGTAGTACATCACTTGAACAATAACTTAGAAGAACAATATTTGGTTCTTTAATAAGATTCTCTCTAATTTTTTTTCTTTCTAGATAGGATCGATTACTGTGCTCAAATGAGAAACAAATTACAAAAGGAGATATGCAAGGAGTCCACCTAGCACAAGCCAAGTGTAAAACGCGTAAATGAGAAACCAACAATTAGACAAAACTCCTTTATCTGAAACATTAGAAAACTTTTGCAGAAGAAAAAACAAAGGATTACCTTACTTGAGGCCGTTGACCCAAAAAAAAGCGAAGGAGAATCTTTGCTTTTTCTTAAGATTTATCTTGGTGGATGTAAATTCTATAGATTAAATCTCTTGTTTCTATTCTATATACTATGCTTTCATTTGAAATGTATCCTATTCCTATGCAAAATTCCATTGTTCATTAATCAAACAGACAAAATTTTAGGCTTTTTTTTTAATTTAGAAGAAAAAATTGTTTACGATTTAGTTATCCTTTCTTTATAAGGATTGTATACACATACTAAATGATCAATTTCATACTTTTCCTTCTTTTTTTCCCTTTTGCATGGCAGAATATTTGTAATCGCGGTGCCATTACCGAGTTACGGACTGTATAATTGTTATTTTACCTCTAGATTAGTTTGGTAGTCTGGTGCTTAAGGTATTGCTGCAAATTTAATCAAGGTTTGATGTAATTCATGTTATTTCAGTTCAACTGTGTTCTTCAAGAAGTCCAGTTTACAGACCAGCAGCGGTTTAAGCAGTTTGTCTCTCAAAGCAAAGCTAGAATGGAGGTATATAATAAACTGTATTTGAAAAGGTTAATCAGAACTGATCCTTGACATTAATTATCAAAAGTGTAATATTTCTGTTATGTCGTTTTCAGAACCGATTGAGAGGTAGTGGTCATGGAATTGCTGCTGCAAGGATGGATGCAAAACTAAATACTGCGGGGTGGATTTCTGAACAAATGGGTGGTGTCAGGTTGGACCAGGAATTTATAAGTGAATTGTCGTTTGTGCTTAATCTTGCATGTCCTACATTTCCTCTGTGAAGTGCACTTTAAATACAACATTGAATGGGGAAACTTAGTGCAACCAACATACTTTCTGATACAATGCAATTCATATGTTTTTCCTACTTAGTTACTTGGAGTTTCTTCAAGCTCTTGAAGAGAAAGTTGATCAAGATTGGGATGGAATTTCTTTGTCTCTCGAGGAGATCCGCAAATCCCTACTTTCTAGGCAAGGTTGCATAGTGAATATGACTGCTGAAAGGAAGAATCTTACCAGCGCTGAGAAGTTTGTGAGCAAATTTTTTGATTCGCTGCCTAATAACTCTCCTGTTGCTGCTGCTACTTGGAATGCTCGACTACCTTTAGCAAATGAAGCCATTGTAATACCTACTCAGGTTAGAAAAATACTTTTTTGTCACGGTCCTTTTTGAATGTTTTGTGGACCAATTATTCTAAGCTATTACCTTGTACAGGTTAATTATGTTGGAAAAGCTGGTAACATTTATGACACTGGTTATCGGCTGAGTGGGAGTGCACATGTTATCTCCAAATACATTAGTACTACATGGTTGTGGGATCGTGTAAGAGTTAGTGGTGGAGCATATGGAGGGTTTTGTGACTTTGATAGTCACTCAGGTAAAAATCTTTGTTAAATGTTCTCATGGAGTTTTAATTGCTTGTGTTAGGAGCTAATTTGTAAAATTTTATGTAGGAGTATTCTCTTTCTTATCTTATCGTGACCCCAACTTGTTAAAGACACTTGGTATATATGATGGGACTGGGGATTTTCTTCGACAATTAGAAATGGATGGTGAGACTCTTACCAAATCTATCATAGGAACAATCGGAGACGTTGATTCGTACCAGCTTCCTGATGCCAAAGGTTATAGTAGGTATGTTGACATCACTTTTTGGTTTGTTGGAAAGTGGAGATATATGTGAGGACCGCTGTGAACCAGAAGGGAACAGGATATGTTTTTACCTTTTAATGATTGTTGCTTGAAACAATAATGTGTATGCCTCCACATCTAGTTTTATGCACACAACCTGCCAGAATAGTTTGTTGGTGGTCTCAGATTGGTTCTGAATTTACTTCTTGTTTCCAGAAGACTTAAATTTTTTTCTCTTCACCTGTTTCCTCTTTGTTTTTTCTCCTGCAGTTTGTTGCGATACTTACTGGGAATCACAGAAGAAGAAAGGCAAATTAGACGAGCAGAGATACTGTCAACAAGGTAAACATGCGGTTCATTGGTTGATGATTGAACTTGTTATTCAAGTTGTAAGGCATGCCAAGAATATAACACTATTACGGCAGTAAAACTGTTTAGGAGAACCGTTTTTGTTATTCCATCATTGTCATCGTGATAAACTAAACTGTTCCTTTTTATTTTTCGGCAGTAGGTAGCTCGCATGATGCTAGTTTTATCGTACCTATTACCTAATCAGAGTATTTTATTATCATGTTTAATTCTGGTACGAGAACATAAGGCCATGCCTGTTAATGTTTTACCTAGTTCAAGATTTTAACTCCTCGTTTGTCCCACAGCTTGAAGGACTTCAAGGAATTTGCAAATGCAATCGATGCGGTCAAAGACAAAGGGGTTGTGGTTGCAGTGGCATCTCCAGATGACGTTGATGCTGCACACAAGGAGCGAAACAACTTCTTTCAAGTAAAGAAAGCCCTCTAAGTCCTATAAATGCTCCGGATATCGATCTTTCTGTAACACTATTTCCAATTATACAGCAAGGGACGCCGAATGTGTTTCTTCGTTTCATTACACACAGAGCAATACAACAGTCATAGCAGATTAGTAAAGAAATTATGGAGCATGAAAAATGTACTTACCATGTCGGATGCTGCAATTTGGTGTTATCTTTAAACAGTGGCAACCAATTCTTTTGACCCCCTTTATGTGAGAAACTCATGACATCGGTGCTCATCTTGCAATTTGGTGGTAATTGATTCTTGGTTCACACTACCAAAATTTCAATATATCAAGACACTGACATTTGATGTCTTTCAACATGGCCATGGCTTTTTTCTTTTCCATTTGTTACAAGCGATTTTATACATTACTCAACATTAAGAGGAGGGAAACGGTGTGGCCCATCTTTCCCACTGCCCCATTTGTCCTCATTTTTCTTCTTCTTTTCTCAAAATAAAAGAATTTTTGAATTATTTTTTAGGAATTGTTACTGGCACTTTAAAAAACTTATTGTGCATTTTGCACAATTATATTTTTCTTTTAAAATATAAAAAGCACAATGAAAATTGTCTTTTTTATTTAGCACTCCACATAATGTCAAATACACTTCACGTTAAAGTTTAATATATAAATTACTTAGGTACTTTACTATGTAATAACAATTTCGACCTTATAAGGTTTTATAAAAAATAAAAAATAAAAATTTAAATACACCCTAAGTCACTTCTTCTTCAATTCTCAAAAATCTTTTTATCCTCCCTCGATTGTAAAGCAAAATCCTAACCAATGAAACTACAAACATGTTAGTTGAGAAAAATTATTAGCGAATGGAACAAGAAATTTGTAATACCCCGTATTTTAAAAAAAATTAATTATATAAATGTGTGTGTAGGTACAAGAACTCGTATTTTTGACACGTAAGTTAGTAGAGATTCTTTCCTTGCAAAAATATATTTTTAAGTCTAGCTAGTATTTTAATACTTAAATTTTTCCAACTAGAGATGTTTGTACTAATTAACATCTCATTATAAATTGTACTAAGATGTGCATTAAGTTTGTAGTTTCATATACATTAGATTGTTTTTTAAGGCTTTTCATGGGTTGGAGCTTTTAACTCACCACCATTTGGCTAGCCTATTACTTTGTAGACTTAACAATGTGTTTTGATCTAGGAAGAAAACTTAAGGTAAAGCTCAACGTGGCCTTAGATGCTTTCATCCACCTTGCATGGTATTGGTTAACTTAACACATGTCTATTTGTCATTTGAACACATACTATTGTCAATAATTAGCTTAATTTTTGGTGTGTTTCTATTGGAACACATATCTGTTAATGATTAGCTAACATTTGTTGTTTTTCTATTGGACCACATCATGGCTAAAGATTTGCACAACACTTGGTGTCTTTCTATTGGCACACTTGGGAGCTTTCATCCTCAAGCTAGATGAGAAGTAAGATGTCATGCAATCTCTATAAAAGAAGGGCAAGAACCAACGGAAGGAATAGGAAAGAAAAGAGAGGAAGAAGAAGTAAAGGGAGAGAAAGAACAACATCAACAAGAAAGCCATTCTCCCTTTAATATTACCTTCTTTCTTTTACATGTTGTACAGGCTTTAAGTCATCTTTCATTGTATTTGTAAGTCTCTCATATATAGTGAAATACAAATGAAAGCAAACCCCAGTGGATGTAGTCGAATTGACATACCACTTAAATCGTGTGGTTATGCATTTACATTTTGAGATCATTGCCATGAGAAGCTCTCCCACCTAACCTTCGAAAATCTACCCTTACTTCCCTTGAGAATCCTGTAAAAGAAATGAGAGACAAACCCCGGAAAATTTATTCAAGCTTACCCAATAATATCTCCGCCAAACCCACCATCACTTTCATCTTTCAAAAGGAGGATATCCAAAAACTAGAAATTTGTCCTACCTATTTAACTAACCAACCAAAACACCATCATCCGTGGCTCAAATATTTCCTTCATGAAATTTGTTCATTTTCCCAGTACCTAAAACATATCCAAATTCTAGGAAAATCCAACGGTTTGATTGTCCTAGATGTTTGAAATACCAACCCAGTCCCAATCCCGCGGAAAACTGGCCATCCATATTATGTGTACCAAAACCCCATTTTCCATAACTCAAACAGAAACATTTCCTTCACAGACGTTGTTCCTTATTCTCTTTACCATAACATATCCAAATTCCAGAAAGATCCTACGGTTCATTCATTCCAGATCCTCGAAATACTATAACACCCTTGAAAGTCTTGTAGAAAATCCTGCAGTCATGTTTGGAGCTTCAAAACTCCAACTTTCTGAGCTCAAACAGAAACACTTCCTTCACAAAAAGTGAAAAAAAAAAAAGGGGAGAGAATGAGTGAGTGGGGAAGAGGGGTCGGTTGGAAGAAAAGAGAGGAAAAGAACTTCAAAAGAAGAAGGACGATAGTTGTGTTAAAAATAATGGCCAAGTGTTAGAGTAGAAGAAAGAGACATAAAAGAGAAATTTTAAAAGAGACATGAAGAAAAAAAAGAAAGGCGAAGTGGCGAAGGAAGAAAGAAAACAAAAAGGAAGAAACGAAATTGAAAACAATAAAAAGGAGTAAATGGTAGCGTATTGTTTATCATTTGTGTTGTTGTTAAAGATTATTACTTTGTTGTTGAAATTATGATTATATTACTCTTGTTACTAATCAGTTTGATTTATGTTCAAGCTTGCAGGCTTGTTAGAGAAAATGTGATTATTGATATCTAAGTTATATACATATGCATTGCAAAGCAAGAAAGATAGTTGAGTTGTGTAAAGTGTTTGAGTTGTGAGGATATTCAGGGGATGAAGAATGTCTTGAATATAAAATAATGGACCTTGTATATGTTAAGCATCAGAGGAAGGGCTTGAGTACACAACCATTTGGTTGTAAAAAAAAAAAAATGAAATTTTGTATATGTTAGGCGTCGAGGGAAAGGCTTGAATATACCATTGGGCGTCAGGGAAAGTGCATATATAATAAAGTGGAAATTGAGAATTTAAATTCTAAAAATTGGGTTTAAGGGATGAAAGAGAGTTAACTCATATTCTAAGGTATTCGGAGCCAAGTGGATAAGCTTGGTATGTGACGTGCATGCTTGGGTGCTTTGGGTATGTGTTAACAGGATTAGAAGGGAGTGAGTACATTCATCCATCTCATTTGCATATATTATGTATTTGAAAGAATTGTTACGTCATCTCAATTAATTTGTTTGTACTTTCGGTTGTGAAGTAATTTCTGCATTATTTTATTTTGCTGCATATTCAATAAATTATATATGGTAAACTCAAGCGTTTATTATGTAAATGTTATTACTTAGAGTTACAATGTATTGTATTTCAGTTACAAATAAATGTTATTTTAATTTTTCTACCATATCTAAGATATGGCTCACATCCTAACTCGTGAATAATCCTTATTCGGAAGTAGGGGCATAGACCTGGCATTCGTGTCGTGTTTTCCGTGTTCCTGTCATTTTCGTGACTTACCTGATATTTTAACGGGCCGTGTCGTGTAACACCTGGTAAAGTAAAGGGTAATATTGTCAGGTAATATTATCAGGTAATATGACATGACCCGTTTATGTTATCAAGTAATATGACCTGACCCGTTACCTATTAAAAAAATATATTTTAAATCAATAAATAATGAAAATGAGAAACATAATTTGACCCATAAAAAATGAAAGCATAATACAAAATTAATATATGCATACCGCATTGTCACATAAATATTACTTCAAAATATAAAATAAAAAAAAATATTTGTCTTTCAAGTATTACACATCCCAAAATAAGAGCCTAATGAAAAAAATATTAGTACATACTACAAAATACCCAATGTTCAAGGGTATGCAAAATGAAGGGAGCTGCGTTTCAAGGTTAAGGAACCTTGCACGTTTTTTACAATAAAACCCTTCAATTTTCATCAATCACCAAGGGAAATGATATTGGAACTTTGGCTTGATAATCTTCAAGGGTTATATTGACGATGTTCTCATTAACGTTTTCCACATTAGCACTCTCTTCCACATAAACTAAGGATTAAAAACCAAACATTATAAACTATTCAAATTATGAGTGCAAAATTAATAATCAAAAGAAATAAAACAATAGTTCAATATTATATAAAAGATATATTACCTTCTTCTCCAAAAAGCCAATTTTGTGTGTACAACAAGGCTTGAATCGTGTCTGGCAACAACGAAGTACGATATTAATCCAGCATTTTACCCCTAATACTGAAAGTGGATTATGAGGCAACAGTTGAAATAGGAATTGTTAACACATCTTGTGCTAATTGAAAAAGTATTGGATAATGAAAACACTCTATTTGCCACCAAGAAAGAACATCTATATCTAGTCTCTTATCTTCCAAATACTTTTATAATTCACTTTTTTCAACTAAGTGGGGACCATTGTAATTATTATCAAAACCCTTCATTATAAAATATAAAAAAAAAGACAGAAAGATAATAAAAATTATGCACAATCCAATTTCAAAGTAAAATACAATCAAACTTTAGGTTATCTCAAAGAGGGCATCTCCATCTTCTGTTCGATGATTAGACACCGAGTTCATTGGAATATTTGAGTGATTAAGATGAGAATATTTTTCCAAGTACACATTAAAAAGAGAAGTCAATGTGTAACAAACATTTTGATATTCGACAGAATTCACTCCATGAAGCTTTATGTAAGCCCAATCCACAAAATGCAGCTTATAATGAGGATCCAAGACGATTGCAATTGACACAATCAAACTGTAATTTGACCAATACTTCTAAAACTTCATGTGCATATCATTCCCCATCTTTTTCATGAAACTATCACAATCATCTATGACTGTCTTAATTTGAAGCTGAATTACGAACACTTTAGGGAAGAATAAATTTGATGTGGGGTATTTTATCCCAGAAAATAATGTAACATCATAAAAGTACCCCAAAAACCTCAAACCTTCATTATTTTATCTCACTCTTCAAAAGAAAGACAACTTTCAAAATTTGAATCACTCAACCCTAAATTAATAGAAGCATATCGACAGAAAATTACACTAACATAAGTTAGGTTAAGTCTCATCTAGTAGGGACATCTTGTCTCAAGCCTCTCCTACCATCCAATATCCTTACTTGTCTAACACATTCATTAAACTTTATTTTTCTAGCTTCAAAACCCTTTATATAATTGATGCATTCACGAATTTTTATCACTGAAGAATCAATTTCTTTAAGTTTGTCTTGAAACCGTCTAATCCTAACAGAAACCGTCTAAACTGATTCTTCGGTGATAAAAATTCGTGAAATGTTGTCCTTTTCTCGCCCATAAGCCCTTAGCATTTCATTTAGGTTGCGAATCTAATGTCTAATTTACCCTTTAAAGTTAACTTCATACACTATTTCTTTATGAAAAATTGCCAATCTACCCTCCAATGTGTATCACATGCAAGTAACGTGACTTAAATTGACAGAAAATTGAATATAGTAGCTTCGAATATAATATTAGGAATGTAATTGGCAGATTTGTATAATTCAAGGACTAGTTTTTCTATAAAAAAAAAATTAGTATATGAATTTAATTTTCACTCACGTGGTAATTCAGGGACTAAATTGGCAGTTCACCTTACATTTTTTATTTCTTATTTGGTGTAGCTCTTGACTACTAACCTAATACTTAATTTTACTATAATTTTAGATAGTGCGGTATAATCGCCCATCTTGCACTGCATATTTAATTTTACTACAATTTAGATGTGCAGTATAATCGCCTATCCTACACTGCATATTTAATTTTACTGCTAACTTGAGTTGTGAGGTATAATCTCTCAACCTACATTACATTATTCTGAAGAGAATGATGTTGTACAATCACCCTCCTTGTTAATTAACTACCTAACAATCTTTGATGTCTTAATTTAAGTTAACGTCTTAATGAAATGTACGGATTTCAGGTGAAGGACTTTAATATTATTGGTATGGTTACCCGTGAAACTTTTTTGTTATATACTATGTGGATATAACATAGATTTACAAATGATTTTATGGAACTGAGAGCTACTATGTTATGTCTACCTGATAATGTTATCGAAAATATATATATGCTATGTTTCAAATGGTTGTGAAATGGAAGGGCTAGTAGAGAACTACTAACCCAGTACATGGGGTGATATAACATGGAATTGGAATCTGCACTCTGGTTAATCCGCATGGGAGGACCATATTATTTGAAGGTTGCGACTGGTTAATCACATTGGGTAACCCTAGGGTCGCTTCTGGTTAAACTACATTGGGCGATCCTCGTTACCTAGGTACGCCATAAGTAGTATAGGGGTGATCCCACCAAGTTAATCTGTATTGGGTGATTACTACCTATCACTGCTTTCAGGAGTGGTTATGCTTGGTTAATTTGCAATAGGGGACCACATCCAATTCGGTTACCTATTGTAGGCTACAGCCGAACTGTGTCTCTATCTAGCCCTAGTATCTATTCACATAGGAAAAAAGAGATTGAATGCATGTGTGCCTTAATCTAGAAAGAGTTGAATCAAACCATTTATTTAATAGTGTATCTAAAGTGAACGGATTTAAATATGACTCATTCCTACTCGATAGAACCAGAGATGCAATGATGAAAAAGATACTAATATCATTCCTACTCAGCTCTGAAATCGCAGGCGACTCACGCGTCTCCGTAAACCCTCCCTCTCTCTCTCTCTCCCCTCAGATATTTTCCTTCTCATCAAAACCCCAGAACCCCATTATTCACTTTTCAAAACCATTTGCATTTGCCATCATCTCCTTCTTCTCTCTCACACCAGCTCTCCACTGTTTCTTCAGCTTCTGCTCCGAGAAACAAAAACCAGAGCCACCTTCCGATTGCGAACCCCACCGCCACCCTCCTTGCTCCGCCGTCACACCAGCTTCCTTCCCTCATTTTCCCAAACCCACTTCGCCCCCCTCTCCTCAACCGCCGTCGGCATGTCCGCCCAACTCACTCTCCACCACAACCACTACCAGGAGGTACATAATATAAGTAACTCAAACCCCAAGCTACCCTTCTTCTTTTTTGTTGGTAATTTTGCGACTTAATCCATTTCTTCTTGTGGGTACTCACAGGTACAGAGTGTTGTGAGGTGCTTTCTTCCTTAACGTTGACAGATGAAGATTTGGAGCCTGGGAGCTGGTGTAGACCATTTCAAATATTCTGATAGGTCTTGCTACCCAGTTATGTCCCCAAACACAAAGGTAAATTCTGGGTTGAGAATGTATAAATGAAAATACATGTATCTACTCTGTAATCTGTATTCTAACACCAAGGATTGTTGTTTTTTAATGATCAGGATTTTATAATCTCGTTGATATGACCCTCGACGCTGTCTTCTTTCCTAAATGTGTGGATGACTTGCAGATTTTCCAGCAGGAGGGCTGGCATTATGAGCTCAACCGCCCTTGGGAAGATATCACTTATAAAGGTTGAACATTTGATTCATGTGCTTAGTTCTCTTTTGTTCCTTTTTTTGTTTCTTCTTTTGAAATGTGTTCCCTTATTTCATTTGGAAATGTTTCATGTTTGTTAAATTCCATTAATTTCCAATTTTGAAACTATTCTGTTATTTCTTCTCAAATGATTATTTTAGGAGCTGCTTTCAATGAGAGGAAAGACTTCCGTTCCCAGCCTTCGCCTAAAGCTATGTTAAAGCAAACTGTTGAACAGGCAAGTTTTGTTTCTATTTTGTGTCCAGTTGTTTACTGTCTATGTTTGTAACATTTTGGCAGGTTAACATATAACTTCAGCCTTTTCGTGCAGTTTCCTTATGAAGTTTTAATGTTTTGTACAGCTCATACATATAAGTCGCGTGTCACCCAGTCCTTCTGAGTTCTAATTGTCTCTTGCTGATGAATCAAACCTTAGCTTCTCTATCTCTCTTTCTCTCTGCTCCTTCCCTCCCTCCCTCCCTCCATCACTATAACAATATGAATCATTACTTGATGAATTTAACTGCATAAATTTAAGCCAAACGTTCTATATACCAATCGATAAAATGTTATCTAGCTATTGGCTGCGAAACGTTCTATATACAAAAATCAATAAAATGTTATCTAGCTTTTGGCTGCGAAATCACGACATGTGAGCTTATACACAATGATATCAATCGGATGCATTTATGCTTGAGTTTGCTCATCATTATGATTTTTTTTTTTTTTTTTTAATTTCAATGTGTAATATCATATAGATCTGGTTTCTATTTTCTACAGGCAGTATTTCCAGACAATAGCTATGGTTTCGATGTACTGGGTGATCCAAAAGTTATTCCGAAACTAACATTTGAAGAATTCAAGGTTTGTTATATTCTAATGAGGAAGATTAATTATTTTGTACATCATAATACTGTGCTAAACTTTGACATTGTGATTGCTTATGTGCCGTGACCATACATATGATAGAAGTACATATGTTTATGTGTTGTTTCTTAAATATTATTGTAGCAATACTGCTCTTTTCTTTCTGACTTTTGGGTTATAAAATTACAGGAGTTCCACCGTAAGCATTACCATCCCAGCAATGCAAGAATCTGGTTTTATGGAGATCATGATCCAACCGAGCGCCTGCGAATTCTGAGTGGTATTGAAACAGTTCCGCTTCCACATACATGTGAATTACATATGTTTTGCTTGCAAACTATCCTATGATACATGACTAGTTTGGCTTCATTCACGTGTTTACCAATTTTCCGTTTACTTAAACAAGGTTGTTAAACCTGTAACTCACAAGTGTCCCATCATTTTGGTTTTAACCATTTGTTTTGAAGAACTAAAACAGAGGGTACTAGAACTTAAGAGAACAAAATGAGTAGCTGTTAGAGTAATACATTGCTCCGTAATGTCTTTTTTATGTAATTGATTGTCCTTCTAATGATTCAGATGAATGATATAAGTGTAAGATTGTTGAGAATAAAATTTAAAATTTATATCTGAACCATCTTACTCTCTCCCTCCCTCTCTCTCTCTCTCTCTCTCTCTCTCTCAGTTCTCTCTCTTGTTCAGAGTACCTGGAAATGTTTGATGCAAGCTCAGCCGCAATTGAAAGGGTGAAACCCCCGAAGCTATTTTCAAAACCAGTTAAGATTCTGAAGAAATATCCTTCTGGTCAATCGGGTGATTTAAAGAAGGATCACATGTCCCTCAGCTGGTGTCTCTGCGAGATGCCCTTAGACATGTCGGCAACTATGTTTTCTCCACTCAACAGACTCTTGCTGTCAAATGGCTTTATAGCAAGTTTTGCTGGGGTTCATTTTCATCTCCTTCAACCTCTATTTAGTATTGGGTTGAAGAGTGTCTCTCATAATGACATTTCAAGGGTAGAAGCATTAGTACTGTTTGCACTTGGAATGTTTATGGAGAGGTTTTGATGCAGATGCTGTAGAAGCATCCATGAATATGAAGGAGATTTCTCTCAGGGAAAACGTTATTTGGATCAGTTCCTCGAGGCCTTTGCTTAATGCGCCGATCCATTGTAGGATCTGCTCTTCTTCACTTTTGCTTTCTCCGTCTCTTTTTTTTATTGAAAAAATCCCTGCCGTTTTATGGACCATTTATTTTTTTTCATAAGCCTGATATGATAATTCTCTACATGATAAATGGATATATGATATGGATCCCTTTGAGCCATTGAAGTATGAGAAATCTTTAATGACATTGAAAGCCAGAATACGGGATGAAGGGTCAAAATCTGTTTTATCTTCTCTAATACAGAAATTCTTATTGAACAATCCTCATCGAGTCCTGGTAGAAATGCAGGTAATTAATTGCAAAAATTTTGCCCAATCTTTCTGACAATGTTTATTACTCCTAAGTTCCTAACAGTTGACTTCTTTGTCAGCCTGATCCACAGATGGCTTCTCACGATGAAGCAGTTGACAGAAAAAGAGCTCGCTGAGCTTGCACGTGCGACACAGGAGCTGCGACTGAAACAAACTCCTGACCCACCCGAAGCTTTGAGAAGTGTTCCAATCCTCTCTCCGCAAGATATTCCAAAAGGGCCTATTCCTGTTCCCACCGAGGTTATCTTCACCCTAAGTTTCAGATTCGTGTGTTTATGTATCGAACAAGTTTCCTTATGGGTTAGTTCCTACAATAATTGTCTATCTGGTGTGTGTAGGTTGCGTGTATCAATGGAGTTAAAAGTATTGAAGCATGACATCTTCACACATGATGTCCTTTACACTGACATTGTTTTCCATATGAGTTCACCAAAGCAAGAGCTTGTTCCTTTAGTACCTCTTTTTTGGTAAGATGTTGAGTCGAATATGCATGTTTAATTATTTAGAGAATTGCATGAAGTTTGTACTACAGTGTTGTGATTAGTTACTACTTTCTTTTACTACAGTTACATACACAAATGAACTGCTTCTTTACTCACATTAATAGTCTTATAAGGTGATAAATGATAATGGTGTTTGAACTATCCGTTGAGCTCTATATGTTTCTTCTTTCAAGAGTCGTGTTTTGGAGAAATAAGGCAGACTAAAACGTTTGTTTGACTCTACCATGATGTTCTTTGCAGTAAATCATTGCTGGACATGAATACAAAAGACATGTCTTTTATTGAACTTCATCAATTGATTGGAAGCAAGACTGGAGGAATATCAATTGATGCGATGGTCTCGGATGTAAGATGCAAGGAAGATCCCTGCGGCCATATACTTATCCGAGGGAAAGCCATGGCAGGACGTGCTAAACACCTGTTTCAACTGGTATTCTTTTTCTTTTTCTTTCAGTTAACAATAGTTTGTATGATATGGCTCCATTTTCCTACACATTATAAAGTAATTATCTGTTTTTTACAGGAAACAATATTTTTAATTGAACTGTTTGTGTCATTCTAAATATGAATACCTTGATTTAAAATATTCCATGCAAAATTTCCATTGATTTACCAATCAAAATAAGCTTAGGAGTGCTCGCCTTTTCTTTATAAGCAAGCATTCATTAGATTTTTACCCTTTTCCTCTATTTTATTGTTGCAAGTTTGGTTGATGCTCAGCAAGTGAGTTGGGAGGTAATAGATCAAGGTTTTCATGCATTCGTTTCATGTTATTACAGGTTAACTGTGTTCTCCAAGAAGTCCAGTTCACAGATCAGCAGCGGTTTAAGCAGCTTGTTTTCGAATTTAAAGCTAGAATGCAGGTATTATTATGGACTTTTATTCAACAAAGCTCAACAGTACTCATCCTTAATATTAACTTTCAAATCTTAGAGTTTATATTCTGTCATATTCAGAACCTATTGGGAGGTAGTGGCCATAAGCTTGGGAACGAAGGAGGACGCTATGATATGGATATTAGGACACAGGAATGTAAGCCAAAGGAGGAAAATCAAAGATACTTACCAAGACTTTTGATGATTTTCAGTCTGAGCTTTCTAGAGATTTTACAGTAATTTTATCCAACATTTGTTTGGTTTTAAAACTAGCATTTGAATTTGTCAAATTGCAAACTAAAAACGTCATAAGAATGTCATGTTGTTATTGTTTTTGTTGATGTTTTCCATCATGAACAATAAATTCTAAACTATTTATAATGGCATAAAACCCACGTGGTATACATAGAGAGAGAAAAAGAGAAGGATAAAAGAGTCAAGTTCTATCTATATATAATGACTTAAAGTTCATGTGACATTCATCATTGACCTATTCTTAATTAACAAAAATATATCATTGATCAAGTCCTAAACAAAAATATGCTATAGATATATGATTAAATACTGAAGTTTTTATTGATTTTTGGCTAAATTACCTAAAAAATTAATATGTAATAAAAAAAAGTATATTAAAATACCTTTATTAGTTTTATTTTTAATGAATTAAGCATTTATACAACCATATATTTACACTAATAAGTGGAAAATAAATTAATACCGTACTCGTTATTCACGAAATCAAACCTAACACAAAGGACCGTCACTTGCTAGCAGAAAGAAAAATACACACAAGAAAACAAATTACAACAAATGCTAAAATGAAACCAAATTATAGTATAATCAACAACGTTGAGATCATACTATAATGCCTTCTTTTTGCTTCTCATTGGAGTTATTTTATAAGGACTTGTCATGGGAAGGAAGAAGGGAGTAACAAGCACACTTGGAGAGCATAGTACAACGGAATTTTGAATAAGTGTTTACATAATATTTTTTGCTATACGCAAAAAGAAAGAGACTTATAGAATGGTAGAGGCAAATAGAGTTTTTGCACATTTTCGTTAATCCATGAACAAGATTTATATAGACACATAAGAACACTAGTATTTCATTGCTACAAATATGGATTGTTGAAAAAAAAAATACCGATGTACAATTACAACTCGTCTTTACTCAATAGATACAAAACACCCATACTTATTTTTAATTTTTTTTTAGCCAAGACCTTTTTCCGTCAACTTTTATAAAATTTCATCAACTTTGCCGTCATATAAATAATTCAAAATGTAACTTGCCAAAAAATAATTCAGAAATTATTTTCAACTGGAGTAATAATTGAGAATGTGAAACGGTAGTTTATCCTAATCGGAATTACAGAAAGGCATACTATAATTAATCAATCGGAGAAGGGTAAAATAGAAATTTTGCAAACGACATACAAACCATGCGTTTTGATGTGGGCACTGTTACTGTCCCACTTGTTTTGTTTGTTAAGCTCTCCCATTCCTAGAAAATCATCCAGATCTTCGAAACGGCACCGTCGGCATTCCCTTTGTCAGCCTTTTACCCATTCAATTTCACCCCCAACACTCGCAGTTACACAGTCGAACAGTAAAACGGTAAATCCAAGGCAACCCCACCCGCCGGGCCCACCTCTAAATTCTGTTTATTTTTCTCTGTTTTTAATCTGAGCCGTCCAACAGATCACTAACGCAACATCCCTCTTGGATCTCCCACTTTTCTCTCTCTTTCAAAATCCAAAAATAGCAAAAGGGGGAGAGAAAGCACACACAGTGCGTGTGTGCGTGCACTGCTTTAGCCTTCTCTGTAGAGAGAGAAACAAGAGAGAGAGAGAAATGGAGGACTACAACTGTAAGCGAATGGCGGCCATGGACGACTCCACCAACGCAGCCGTATCCAAGAGGAGAAAAGTTACTGCTTCAACGCCGCCATCGCCTCCAACTCAAACAATGCTTCAGCTCCTCAATTCCCCGGCCTCCTGCTCCACCTTTTGCTCCGATCACTCTCCGCCTCCTTCCTCTTGCTGCTCAAGCAACGAGCTCAGCGATGCCCCCGCCGCCGCCCGCAGCTCTCCGCTCCTAGCTCTGGAGGTCAATCTCGCTTCCCATAGCTCGGTCCGAGCTTCCAATTTCTCTTCCCCTTTCTTTCTGTTCGAAAACGAGGAGACAAAAGAGGAGAGAGAAACTAGCGAACGGAAAGATGTACTACTTGATTTTTCTCGTTTCCGTTAGGATTTTCTCAGGAAACAAACAGACGCTTACTCTCTCTCTCTCTCTCTCTCTCTCTCTCTCTCTTCATTTTCCTTCAATTTTACGTTTCTCAAATTTTATTGCAATTTTAAAAAAATGTAAATTTCAAAATTCATTTCACCGCTTGCAGTCCAAGAGTTTCAAAACGGCATTCTCCAACTCGACCTCCGTCGTCAACAATAAATTCAGGTTTCACTGCACATTCCTTCATAATTTTCCTCTTCAATTTCTCCAAATCGAAACGTATTTTTTTCAGGTTGATTTTTGTTCCTCAAAACTCAGCAATTTCTTTTTTGTAATTTCGCTGCACCAGCAGGGAAACGACGCCGTCGAGCGAGCTGTGCCTGGACTCGGACGAAATGTCATCGCCGGCGTCGCCGGTGTCTCACCGACGGAGAATCCCGGAGAGAAAATCCCCTCCGTTTGAAGAGATCGAAGAGTTCTTCGCTGTGGCCGAGAAGTACGAGCATAAGCGCTTTACAGAGAAGTGAGTACTTTTTTCCCATTTTCCATTTTCTTTATATTTTCCATTTTTCCGCTGGAGTGCGCACGATAAGCCACGTTTCGTGTAGTGTACTCCACCGGCGGCGCATTTTAACAGGAGACGGAAATCGGAAACCCTAACTAACTAACAACATACCCGATTTTATCGGTTTCGAATTGGGTTCGGAATCGGGTGCAGGTACAACTATGATATCGTCAAGGACGTGCCTCTGGATGGTCGGTACCAGTGGGTTCGTTTGAAGCCATAAGCATTTCAGTTAGCTCTAGACAGAGAAAGCAGGAGGTAGAGAGAAAGAGAGAGAGAGAGAGCAGGTGGTGGGTAAATTACAATAAACTGACACTCGGTAGGACAGAAAGTAGCATGCAACTTGTAATTTTATGCATGGAGAAAGGTAGAGGGTGCTGATCTGGGTTTTTGATTTTACAAGGCTTCTCTTTTCTTTTTATGAGACAACAAATGGAAGCTTCTAATTCTCTGCAACCTCTCCCAATTTTTTTTAATTAATTAAATTCTAAAATTATATATATTTATTTATTTATTCAATAATTTATACATTAATTAATTTTTTGTTTTTAGTTTTGGGAAAGAAAAGGGATTTTTGTTTGGGTCTGTTTTGGGTGTTTGTGGGTTGTGAATCTCTCTCAATCTTTTCTCTCTTTTTTTTAATCAGCTTTTCGGATTATAATCACAGATTTACTCTGCCTTTCTTATCCTTTGATTTTTTTTTTTTTTTTTTAGCGTTTGGGGTTTTTGGCTTTCCGAATATGCTTTTCATGTAATGGTAATGATTCGTTATGTTGCTTAGAGTGGGGACCAAACTAACCATAGCTTGGCTAGCTAGGCGCCACTAGGAAAGTAGGTTTTTTTTATTGTGATTTCAAATTTGGCTTCTAATGCCACTTAGTATTATGGTATGGTTTTAGGTTCAATTCTCGTTAAAAGCGAATTTGAATCACATCATTACGAGTCCATTGTGTGGCTTAGTCCACCCCCTCTCCCTTAGGAAATTTTGTTTGTTAAAAAGAATTTGGCTTCTCATTTTAGAAGTCCCTTGCCAACGATTGAGACTCATCTCCGATCCTTTGGACCCAGTTGTGATATTTTATGTCAATCATGCATTTGTTATGCGAGGATGCTGGTATGTTGCTCTTTTGTGACCAAAAAGTCGCGAGTTCTAGTCGTGAAAAGCGAGAGTAATGCTTCTTACGATAGACGTTCCCCCCAGCAACCCTTGCAAAACGGGAAATCTTGTTAGCTTGGGATCGACCTTTTAATGCATTATAAAAACATTGTATTATTAACCCGAGATGTCACGGTGGTATATCAAGTGCTCCACTTGCCGGCTTATGTGAATGTGGATTAACAAATTTGTGGTTGCAATTTTATAAGCCTAGAATTGTTTAAGATTTGGAATCTTTTAAGATATGCTAATTAGGATAATTTAAAAGAGGGAAATTCAATTCAATGTCTTATATCAGTATAGGTTTAGTTTTTTTTTTTTTTTATATTGAATCTACATTGTAGGTTTTGGCTTCTGTATTAGATTACTAGAGATAAAACAAGAGCTACTTCTACTAGTAGTACTGGAGCTGCTTGCAGTATAGCAACTCTTCTGTACCAAATTTTAACTTAATTGGATAAATACCTATTAAAGCGTTTTTAGATTCTAAAAGCACTTTTTTTGCTGCTACTTTTAGAGAACGATATGATATATCATGTACTTGACGAAACATTTGAATTCTAAATAAACATTTTGTTATGCTTTTCTGATAGCAGCCTTGCTAGCAAGAGTGCTTATGAGTGGAATTACTTCCGACATAAGCAGTTTGTCAATTCCAAATGCGCTCTTAAAATGAAATTTTGGGGGGGGGGGGGGGGGGGAGGCAATATTGTTTATTGAAAAAACGTTTTTTTTTTTTTATACTAACTATATTATGTTTCTACATTAAAAGGGTCAGAGAGTGAGTTAAGTCTTACAATGTGTTAGCAATAATGTGATTCAAATTTACTTTTGGTAAGATTCGAACCTAAGACCTCACTTACAAATAAAGAAAAATATTATTAAATCATGATACTAAATGACTGAAAAACGATTTTTTAAGATGTGTATCTGGTTATAGAAAAACCATGAAGAAAAAAAAAAGAACAAGAGATATGTTTTAAAAGGGTTTTAGAGGGAAAGTTGAGGGACGGGCGGCTGCTTTTGAAAAGCTGGACAGGAAATATTCGCTACGTATGTGGGTAGAATCAGTCTCTCTATCACTCGATCGCGCACTCGCACACTGCAGTCCGCAGATACCGAAAGGGTGGCAGAGAGCATTGTCGGACACAGAATTAAAGCAAATCCAACAGGTACATGCATTTGAACGTGATTACACACGTGTCAAAAACCCAATCAATCCATCATGTGGGGTTAGGGGTTTGCTTGCTTCCTCCCCCAAATGGATCAACAAACAAGAGTAAAAATATTGACATATTAAAGTGAGTAAATTGGAGTTTATGACAAATAAAGTTGAATTGTTACACTAGCTGGTAATCATGATTAATGAGTACTAACTACTACATGGATCATTTTTGTAATATTCACTTGTATAATGCGGGTACAAAGAATATTATTTATGTACTTTTAAGACTTATTTTAGGGGATTTAAAAAAATAACTAAAATTTGTACCCTATATAGAATTATAGTCATTCTTTTAAGTTTATAATAATTATAACCAAAAGTTGATATAAAAGTACTAATATATTATTAATTGTTGTAGACATAATTTACTGAATAATTATAGAAGCCATAGGGAGAGAGGTGCGGCAATAGTAGGGAGAAGAGAGAGATGTGTAATTGTGGGTGTGTTCTATTCCACCCCATTGTGCCTTTATTTATAGTAGTAGGGAAGATTAATTCCTTACCCTTTTAGGATTACAACTCTTGATAGGTAATCAACTCCTAATAGGAATATACGAGATATCTCTAGATCTACTAGGATTTACACAATCACATTCCTAATCTAATAAGACTGCAACACTCCCCCTTGAGTGTGTAAATACTCAAGTAAATGGCGCATCAAGTCTTCAGTGATGAAGCAAGTACAGTTGATAAAGTCGTTGACACAATGAGCAAATGCGAGTCTCATATCAACGGAAGAATGCATAAAAAGGTAAAACTCACAAAACCTCGTTATAGTAAAACCCAAGGTGGGAGACAAACCCATAGACTAAGGAGAAAAGTGAGAAGTTGCATTAAGTCAAAACTATACGTCTTTTGGACGCAAGTAGAAGAGCTCACAAAGGTATGATCAACCCAGGATTGGTGCCTCGTTAAAACCTAGTTAGGTAGCAAAAAACCAGTGGAAAAAATGATCATAATCGTAAGGAAAAGGAGTGCATTAAGATCAAGTGAGTATACTTCTGGATACTCCCCTGAGTCTGACAGAACTTCTAAAATGAGAACTACAAGCATTGCATACAAATAGTTAGGCATACCAATTCCTCGGACAAGCTTCTGGAAGGTTGACTTTGGCAGTGACATCGTGTAGAGGTTGGTAAGGTTGTTTGGGATCGACTTGCATGACTTCAATCTCCTGATGCTTTGCTAATGTATCATGGCTTGGTTGGGTTGATACATGCGGCATAATCTTCATGGATCGTCGTTGGGACTCAACGATGGATGAAAAACAACAAGTATTTCGAATATGCTAAACAAGAACTCCTAACCATGTCTCACTTTTGGCGTAATGAAGTGAGGTGAGTCTTGGAACGATTCGAAGGTTTCACAACTAAGGTCATACCGTGGACCTCCAAGATATTGAGATATCCCTAACGGTAAAGACATAACCATGCGGGGATTTTGCCTTGTGCGGGTTTAATAAGTAACATGGGTCAGCATAACAAACAAGACAAACATCATTCTGAGGATCAGGGGGTTGGATCCGCTCAAGATACATTGGGATTTGCCCTCGTAGTACCTTCAAGGTACGTCTTTAATACCAATTCAGTGGATGCGTGTAGGCGCGGTGCTGCATCTTTACCAAAATCAACAGCGAAGGAGATGTCCTGTCTAAATATAATGAGCTAAGTACAACGAAGCGCAAAGTTGAACTTACATATGGAATTTCGGATTCCATAACCTCTTAAAGGGTCTCATTTGCATATAACGTATGGACGATCAAAGGTGACACCTTCAAGGTGTAATTTGACTGGTAGACCAAAATACCGTTAGAACAATGCTTCAACTTCAGGTCAAGGCATAAACGAGTTTCCCAAGATCTTTCATCTCAAATTCCATCTTCATGTGCAAGGCAGTTTTCTCAAGCTATTCTGGAGTCTTAGTGAGATTCATGTCAACGACATAAACTGTAACTCTAGCAATTTGGAATAAGACTTAATAGCTTAACACGCGAGGGCAATCATTCATATCCCCAACTAATCAAATAATCACGTAGACAGGTATACCACATCCGTCAAATTTTTCAATCCATAAGTGAACGCCTCAAAACGAGTTAAGAGGGTGTTCTGTGGTTTTGGAACTATTTGAACCAGTCCATGTAATTCTTTAGTAACTTACATGTAAATCTCCGAATCTATATCTCTATGGAGAAAACACCATCCACATTTCATAATGTTGTAATTGATCACATGACGTTTGAGAGAAACCTTATGCCGTAAGGCGTGCATTATATCGCATTATTTCATTCATCCCATAACACTTCATTTCCCACTTGTAACACAACATGGTTACATTGGGCAGTGTAGGAACGACGTGTCCAATACACACTTTGGTACGGAATTTGACCTGGATTGTAACTTTAGTTGTCTAATCAGTTCTACGTTGTCACTTAATCAACAAAACACGGTTCGATATCGTCGCTTTTCATTTATGTCGGTAGCTACCATATAAGTGAAAACATCATCGATGGTAATCTCATTTCAATTCCATTTTCTCATCCAAACTAGTATATTGGACCCAGAACTTCATGTCTCGGGAGTAATCCGGATTAATCTCATGATATGAAAATGATTTGAGACAGTGATCAAGTATGGATTCGTTTTTGTGGCTTGTCTTCCTCTTCTAGGGAAGTGAATCCTACGAACTGAGTGATCTGTCGTGCTCCAGGCCAAGACAGATTGATTGGCTATCCGCCAGTGTATCAGACTGTCCAATAGGGGCGTCCAAACCGTCCAACAGGGGCGGCACACCCTCCAGGGATGTTGACTCGACTTCCGTTAAGTACGTCTATCATTGCAGACATGTTTGCAGCTGGTATATGATCTCGTCACTTTAGCTAGATCAAAGGAATGCATCTGGAGTAACATTCTGAAAACTAGAATTCATCGCACTTGCTTATCATACTTGTGCGGTATGGGGATCGAGATGAGACATAGTGGGCAACGTCCACGCAAATTCTCCCCGTTCTACAGAAACGTTGGCGTTCTTATCTCCCCCTAACGGCGGGAAGACTGTCTCATTAAAGTGACAACCAGCAAATGAGCGGTAAAGAGATCGCATGCAAGGGCTTTAAGAAAGCGAAGGTGAAGGAGAATCATAATCGACAAAGATTCACATCCTTCTTTGAGGACCCATATTGGTACATTGCGGTGGCGCAACTTGGCACATGGAATGCACACCTAAATGCGTAAATACGAAAATTGCCAGGTTCGTACACAGTAACCAATTGTAACGTCATATAGGTTGGGTGGCAATGGGCCTCAAGGCGGACCAACATAACTGCGTACAAGATTGCATAGCCCTAGGCAGAAATAAAAAAACTTGGTACGTTTACCAAAATTTGGGCGATCATTCAAATTGTGCTTTATGATCGCTAGGCGAGGCTATTTATGGTGAACATGAGAATTCGATGTTCAATTATAAACCTAAAATACATGCAATACTTTATCGAAAATTGTCGATATAAACTCTCTAGCATTATCCAGTTTCCCAGACCTTAAGGGATAAGTAGGGTGGTGAGCCCTTAATCGGCCATGAGGCTTAGCAGCAATGTGTGTAGACAAACATGTGACCAGTTTGTCGATTCATCAACCAAAACCATAAGTATTTATATGGTCCGCATTTTGGTTGGACTAGTCCACATATATTGCTTTGAATCCACTGTGAAAAGAGAGTCGTTTCGTATCTTTTCTATGGATGATTTAGAAATCAAATTTTCCAAAACAAGCGGGTTTTGGCAAAGTGTGCTTGTAGGCACAAGATCCTTACTTCGGGTAGGGAGACGCGTCATATCATCATTGTTCGACCTAAATGTCCCAAAAGGTCGTGCCAAAACAAGTAAACTGCTCGAATCACCCGGCTCCAGCCCGGCCACATGTGGCATTTTCCCAGTTGGGAGACAACCTATTGGCCCCCAAATCAAAGCTTCAGGCTCATTTTTGGAGGTGGTGCAAATATATTTCACTCTATTTTCTTTAGTGGTTTCACTTATGATCATTATCATCTCGAATATCCTTAAAAACTCAACGACAAGGAGAATTTAAGGTCCCTTAAAAGGTGATGAAGTACCATTCATACAACGAGGAGCGTGCCAATGCTCTTAATCAGGTTGGATAGACCTGAAGTCGTTGTTGGAGATGTGATTTAGGTGTAAAGTTAATGTGCGTATTATCGCATTCATCCAGACAACTAACATTCCCACATTCCTACCTAATCACGTGTTTAATTGAATTGGGTCACATGTATTAAGAAACATGATTCAATTAACTCATATTCGAGGACAATATCAATAAGATTATCCATAAGTAAAACATACACCAAACTTGAATCCAAGAACATGGAAAAATGTTCACAAAGTAAATGGTTTACTAAGGGGATTTGGCCAACAAGGCCATCCATGTCAAAATTCTGCTCTTCCAACGATGTTTGGTGGAGCAAAATTAGTCTCACATATTGACTACTAGAATGGTACTTCTTAACAACATTGGTAGGGGCATGAACATATGCATAACCAATGATCTATTTCATCAAGACGGAAGTAGATTCTGTAGGGTTAAGGTTTGGGAATACTATCCCTTATTCTTGAAGTTTAAGGTCTTAGGTGCCAAGGATCATGCTTTGGGCATGATGCCACACCTTGGCAGGCCCTACTTCTATCATATATTTGTGGTAGTCATCAGATCTGAGAATTTGATAAACTTTCTCTTTCTACACTTGTTGCTTCAGGAGCGAGTTAGAAATAAGGAAGGACGAGAAAAGTATTCTCTAGTCAAAATTAATTTGGATTTATAAACTTCATAATTGTACTCATTCATGGACGTAATCATGGTGTGCTTTAGGCAATATCTTTCATGATTAGACAATCCATAAGAGCGAGCCAAAAAGCCATGGAATCCTCGTTCGTGAGGTATTTCCGTTTGTAATGCTTTGGGCATAAGTCTTCAAGTGAAGATCATGGCAGAGGCTTATTCAGCTCTTCCATGCCATTGTTGGCTTCAATGGTGTCTCAGCTTCTTGATAGTCAAGTGAAGATTCATGTCTTGTACCCCACGTAAAGTGGTTTCTATTAGAAACGTCCAAATAAGGGAAATAGAACTTGTGACGGTTCGACAATCCACTGAATTGGAGGGAACAAGATTGTGATTGGTGCTATGGGAATGAATCATCCATAAGCATCAAAGTTAGAACATTCAAGTTCTAAGACATGGTTTACATGAAAAAAATGTCGGGTTTTCATGGGTGTATTGTTTTATGAAAACTTCGGGTTGCAAAGGCACTAAATTCCAAACTACAGGTTCGATTTAGTTTATGAACGTTTAGTTCATAAAAGAGAGGTTTATGTAAGAACACAGAATGCAATATACAACTAAGTGTAGTGGATTTGAGTTTCTTCGGGAACTCAAGTGTGAGAGCTTCGTTACTACGAAAGTATGTCAATGGTTCAAAGTATAAAAGTAAATTATTGAATCGTTAATGTCCAAAAGTGATCTTCAGGTCAATAATTTTGGATTCATTATAGATTAATGGATTGTAGGTCACTTTTAATTAATTCAATATATTAAGACTAAACGGGGTCGATCGTAGAAGCAAAAATAATATTAAAATAATATCATGAGTCGAAAATATCATAGCCCAAAAGAGGGCTGGGTGCCGTGAGCAAAAGAAGGGGCTCGGGTTGGTTATGGCTGCAAAAACAGCCTACAGATTGGTCTTCAAGCCAAGGGCCAATTTTTGTAACCCAGCAACAAGTGCTGGCGTAATTGGGGCCAAAGTGGGGCACGGGTTAGGGCCCAATGAAAGCTGGCCTGTGGGTTCGCATAGGGAGCCCAGCCGCATGGGCTGGCGACTTGCGATGTAGGCCGGGGCTGACACAAAGCCCAGCAAGCATGACAGCTTGCTGGTGTGGGCCGTAAGGACCAATCCAGTCGTGTGGGCTGGCACCGAAGTGATCAGGCTTCAGTTCTGGGTGTGCACGAGTCAGGAGCCCACAAACAAGGCTTGCTGGCTGTGGGTTAATGGTTGCGGGCAAAGGTGCAGTCGGGCTCAGGGTTTCAGGCCCATCAAAATTTACCCCAGGGCGAGGCCTGGTTGTGACATGCCTAGTGATAATACGGTGGGTGTGCCGCACCATGTCCAGTTTCCCTTTTTTTTTTTTTATCGAAATCCCTTAATATGCTTCTAATTTATTTTATATACATTGACTCACAAATTCCACATAGCAAATATAATTGCGTAATGCATGAAATAAATATATATATTGACAAAATATAACATATACAATATATACATATATCGGAAGGTAAATATAAATATAGGGGGTTCATGCATCATGGGGAATGTTTTCATGCTTCAAGGTCGATTCAAATATCTCATGCTTCAAGGTCGATTCAAATATCTTACTTTATTTTAAGCGCACCTGATTGGTAGAAAACAATAAAAGCCTTTGAATTTGTAAAAAATTCTTCTCAGAAAACCATAATTGCATCTCCAATGCGTTGTATCACGTTCAACAAAGAAAAATTCAATTGAATCAATAGCATGTAGATCTATTTAATAAAATAATTAAATTAATCATAAAAAGAATGATTAAAACGTAATACTAGGAATATACGAGATATCCCTAGATCTACTAGGATTTACACAATCACATTCCTAATCTAATAGGACTGCAACATTAATGACTAAAAACCTCTCCATTTACTCTTTTTTTTCTTTTTTTTTTATCAAACAATATTATTACATTAAAAGGGAGGGGTGGGCTTAGCCTCATAATGGACTAGCAATAATGTGATTCAAATTCGCCTTTGGCAAGAATCGAACCTAAAACCTTTCACTTACAAGTGAAGAGGAATATCACTAGACCGTAGTATTAAGTGGCACTTCTCCATTTACTCTTAACCGTGAAATAACCAAAATTTGGATTCTAGGCCTTGGGAATTTGGATGGCCAAGGGTGGATTGGATAACATTTCATTTTTGGAAATTTGTAGGAAATCTCTAGCTATCCAAATGGATAAAAAAAAAAAAAAAACATCATTATGTTTTACGTTAGAATTTTGTGGATATTACAATTGATGGTTTGATATAGACAGAGTGTTGGAGAGAGAGGAAGCAGAGCTAAGGGCAGTGAGGAGAAGCAAATGAGGGACAAGAAGGAATGATAAGAGATGGGGTTCCATGAAGGGGCGAGCATAGGGCACTTGGTGCGGATGATTGCTCTCATTTTGTGAGTTAATAGGCAGTTGACTTTCAGGCTCACTCATCAATGGAGTGGGTTATCGACGACGATCTTGTTTTGCGTTATATATGGGTGATTTGGTTTGAGGACAAGTCCATATAGATCCACCTCACTTTGACCTTTTTCCGGCTAGGAGTTCTCCGTCTTCATCCAAGCACACAGTCGCCGAATCGACATCGGCCTTTGCAGCGTCTACAAAGGGCTAGGGCTGGCTTAGCTTCGTGCCGTCACCTGCTATGAACACACCTATACTTCCATTAAGTATAACGTCTATACCAAAATGTCCCTCACTTTTTCCTAACAAAAAATTTCATTTTGCCTAAGAACTACATACCCTAAACCTTAAACCTTAAATGATCAAATATACCTTTGCCTGATGAAACTTGAAGGGTTTGTCATGCAAAAGGTGGCATACAACGCACCAATTTTTTCTCTTGACGCGAAAACGTTGCCCAATGAAGGTCACTTTGCTCATCAGACATTATTTGTCGGTCAAAGGGGCTTTGGAAAAACTAAAACATTGACCACTTTTGCTCGACGAATTGTTTTATTCCATCGACTAAAGTTACTTCGTCAGACGAAAGTTGGTTCGTCGGGCAAATGGTAATTTCCGTTAATGATTGTATATAAATAGCTCCACATGTTTATTAGAAAAATGTGTGTCTAAAGTACGAGGATTGTCGCTAACACTACAATCTAGTAGTGATTCTTTTTATTTGTAAGTGACGAAAACCTCAAATTCGATTCACTTGACTAATGAGTTTAATATCTAATTATTATAGATCCTCGTTACTTGGTTTAAGCCCGAATCTTTGTTACATGTGAATAATTTTTTATTGTAAATTCATGTAAGTGCCATAGTGTGACCCCCCACGTATCAACTTAAAAAATAATCATATCTCGGTTGCACGATTGATCCTCACATTTTTCTTCAAAATACAGCATTGTTATAAAACATAAAAAATAGAAATTAAAAATGAATTTAGCACTTAAAATGGTGACTTGTAATGCTGTCCTTATCTATTTTCACTAGAGAAAGAGTACAAATAGATTTTTTTTTCTTGTGTACAATTCTTGACATGAGAATTTTTCTTGTGTACCTATAACACTTAATACGTAAAAATATCTTCTTATATGTTAGAATATAAATAGGTAATATAATTGATATATCTTATTGATGGAGTATATTATTAAAAAGTAAATATGCATGTTATAATTTCAATAAAAGGAAAACTAACGAAAAGTAAAAAAAAACTTTTCTTTTAACGAAAAGTCATTTTTAAAGGTAAGTGAATAGTACTAGGTAAAGGTAAAAATGTGGTTTTTCGTTAAAAATGAACAGTACTGAGAATGTTTCGTTAAAACTTCCTTAAGTAAATTAGTAACACGAGGATGTTTCAGTTGGGTTATCTTGTGAGAGAATGAGAGAGTTTCACGTGCAGTCGTGGGGGTGGCAGCCGATCGATGCATTTTGCTTGCTTTGGATCTGATGCACCTAAATTTCAATGCAAACTCAGTCTTGAGAGAGACAGAGAGAGGCGGGGATTTGTAAAAGGAGGAATGTTGCTTGCTTTAATGAAGGACGTTGGGGTTTCGATCTTGGTGTTACGGAAACTTATTAATTATTCTTATAAAGTATTTGCATGTTTTAGATTTTTCATTTGGGGATTTCCGTGTTATATATATATATATATATATATATATATATATTAGAGAAAATGCTACGGAGACTTTTTATGGACTCTCACACATTATATTTTTGCATAATCTATATATATAAAGGGAGAATGCCAAATTGGTGAAGCATTTCAAAATACCAAGAAAGTCCTTTGTTTTCTTCACAACCAAAGCCAAAAAATTTCAAAATATGAGGATAAACTGGTAAAAAAACAATAACCGCACAGAAATCATGTATTGAAAAACCACCACGAGACGTTCAGTTTTCTGCATAGCAGTTTCCGTTCAGTTTTCAAACCCCCCACAACCCTTTATAATAACTTCTCCGCTTCATTTGTTCAGTTACAAAATTCTGATCTCCGTGCATCGATCAATCTCCTCTCCCAATTCGAGCACTGCTTCTCTCTTCTTTCTAATGCTTCATCTTCGTTTCGGATCAGCTTGCTCTGACTCAGCCGCTCCCGCCGGTTCTGAACCGCCACCACCGCGGTGTACCAGAAGGACGGAGGAAAAACGATGTCCCTCGATGTGTTCGATAAAGTTTCTTAAGCTCTCTACAACGCAGCCCTCAGCCAACCGTCTCTGGTTCGAGTGCCAAGTTCTGTCCAAACCCCGACACCCGAATCAAGAGTTAAACCCATTTACCGTCTGAAACACCAGTCAATCGACGCCACCCCCAAATTAGCAAAGCTAGGGTTTACTGCGCTCTTTTTCAAATTCATCGAACTCCAGAATATGTAGCGCCAAGGAAGATGGAGGCACATTCACCCATTTGTGTGCGCACGCGCTCCTACTAACTACACTGCCAGAGTAAGCTCGAACTCATTTGGGTACAAGAATGGTACACACTCTCTCGCAACTGATTTTCTTTATTTTGGCTCAATCTTCAGTGTGTTAATTTATTTTTCAGCGTTTGGTTTTCAAATCCCCGTAGTATTAATCAAAACCGGAAGGTGAGTGTGAGAAGATGCAGGATGAATTGGATCTTCAAAAGTCTAAAGAAATTCAACTAAAAAGTACATTTCTTTTTTATTTTTCCTGATTATTGATCCCAATTTGTGAAATCGCTTCAAAGTTTGAATTTTTTTATTAATGCGTTTTGCGTTTTCCGGATTTTAGGCTGCTAGCATAATGTCTATACTTTCAAGGAAGGATTGTTGTAGCTGGAAACTGAATCACCACGTTCAGGATGGATGTTGTTTTGATTAGGGATTCCCGTTATTGGGTTTTCATTGCAGGAGGAAAAGCAAGGATAAGGAGAATCGCAGGAGGAAAAGCTGAGGGCATTACTGTAAATGCAGTGGAGAGCTTTGGTAATAAGCCACAAGAGTACCAAGAAGTGAATTCAAAGAAGGTTGGCTTTATAAGTTGTTTAGTTGCAATTGATTGGATGTATTGGTTAATCTTAATTTTAGTCCACATAAATTACTATGGCTCTGGAAATTCAACTAAAAAGTAATAGGGAGAGGGAGACCCAGAGACCACCGGAGAGGCAATATTTTGTACCTTTTACTTACAGAAGGCGTTTCCAGCACCGACATTGTTGGTTAATTCTGTTTCTAGCATTGGAGCTGATTAAATAATGAATACTTATGTTCTGTATAGAATTACAGTTGTTTGTTTGGTTGCTCGAAAAATGTGGGAGGGGGTAACAGAGGATTGGGGATGAAGGGGAAGGGAGGGCTGGGGCTGAGAGAGTTGTTTTTTTTAATTGATTTTAAAAGTAAATACAATTGAATTTTTATTTTTCCTGATTATATGGACGGCTGCTTCGACATGATGCACCACGGCCACTGCAACGCCCTCCGTCAGGGGCGCGCTCTGGGCGACCAATTGGCCGTTGGCGTTGTCAGCGACGCCGAAATCATCGTCAATAAAGGGCCCCCCTGTGACTCCTCTCAACGAAAGGTACCGACTTTTTGTGTTAATGGAGCTGATTAGATTCGAAATTTTGGGTTATGGCATTATGTGAACGTGTGGTTAATCCTAATTAGTTGTCTTAATTAGGATGATTATGGTTAATGCTGTGAAATGGGTTGATGAGGTGATTCCAGATACACCTTATGCTATAACTGAAGAGTTCATGAAGAAGCTGTTTGATGAATACAATATTGACTATATAATTCATGGAGATGACCCATGTGTGCTTCCTGATGGGACTGATGCTTATGCTCTTGCCAAGAAGGCCGGCCGCTACAAGCAGATCAAGCGGACAGAAGGCGTTTCCAGCACCGACATTGTTGGTTAGTTCTGTTTCTAGCATTGGAGCTGATTAAATAATGAATACTTATGTTCTATATAGAATTACAGTTGTTTTTGTTAGTCTAATTTTGTTATTTGATAATGCCGTGTATAGGTCGTATGCTTCTCTGTGTAAGAGAGAGATCTGTTAGTGAAATCCAACAACATTCTTCCTTGCAAAGACAATGCAGCCACGGTCACAGTCAGAAGTTTGAAGATGGTGGGTCTGGAAGTGGAACCCGGTCTCATTTCCTACCGACATCTCGAAGAATTGTTCAGTTTTCAAATGGAAAGGTAATGTTGTCTCCGTAACTGTTTCTCTGCTGGTTGTTTAAAGTGGAGCAACTTTTAGTATTCAATCCCTCACTTAGATTCCGAAGTTCGTCTCTATATAAACAAGGGAGATGAAAAGGGAAAGACAAAACTTGATTTCTATATCACATATTTTAAGTGCCACACTTTGGCATTGCATTACTACTTTGTCACTTTTTAGTGAATGGTTTATGCCTGACTGCAGGGGCCTGAATCGGATGCGCGCATAATTTGATCTTTTCCATGCTGGACATGTGGAGGTAATGTGGATGAGTTTGCTCACATGATATTTACCCTTTACTCTCTTACAGCATTTTTCCAAACTATTTAGAGTGATCTGATTCCATAAAATTGCCACCCTTCTCTCCCTCTCTCTCTCTCTCATACACACACACACACACACACACACACACACACACACAAACCCAAACCCAAACACAACAGACACATTACAGTTTATATTGAACAATGTGTTTGATAGAAAGGAATCATAGTGCTCTGCAAATATGCTTGCGCCTCTCATTGTTTGCTTTCTCTTGGGTGCCAGTGATTCACATAGGTAAGCTCCGGAAAATTAGCTCAATCAGATATGCAAATGGGAGGAATACCTAACAGCAGCAGGTAAAGTTTTTTGTTTATGTGCAGTTTTTTAGTTACTAATGCATTTTTTTATTTTTATCTATTTTGCCCATATTCTGTACATAAAATTTGTTCATTTAGGCTGCAATTTATGTATTTTTCATTGGCATAGGTATTGCAGCGACTGCTGTTGAACTGCTTCCCTGTGGAATTGCTTCTTGGTCTACAGAGTTTTTGTGTAAAAGGAGACGTAGTGTTTATCTATTTCCCAGTAACCTCCCACAACTACCCCGATATTCTATCCTCTCCCAGGTTTCCATTCACCATTTTCAGCGATTAAAGGTGTATATCACTGTTAAAAGTAACATGAGTATATGACTGTTAAAAGTAACAGGAGTAAAAGTATTGCCATCAGAAAATTGTCAAAGTTAAAGGTATTTTGGTTAAATTGCTTACAACCTTTATATTTGGAATTGTGCATTATAGTTAGACTTCTTATTTTATCATCATTGCTTGCAGATTAACCATGACAATCTAAAGCATCAAGTGCAAGCAAATGGGTGGCAAGCATGGCTTTGATTTCACACATAGACATTATCTTTACATATGTATATGTTGTCCATATTTTGCTTTGCTTCATATATTAGGAGTTCATCCCTACCTAGCCTATAACTTTGACTGAAAATTTTGATTTAAGGACTTGGGTAGATATTTGACATTTTGCATGAGAGAGAGAGAGAGGAAGAGAGATTTATTATGTTCTCCATTTTGTGTTTTTCCTTTAATTTCACTTATTGAGTCCAACCTTCATTTTGTTTATACCCTAAATTACACAACTTGCAAAAATAAGAATATATAAAACGACACATCTTTGGGGCGCGTAGCGCCCGTGATGCAAAAATGCCTCTCGCACGCACGTTAGTACGTGCGGAGAGGCTAGTGTTTTATAATGTTAGCACAAAAATTAACGTTAAATTATGCATTTCTCTTTTCTTTTCTTTTTTTTTACAAATGATATTGTTAATGAGTTAAATTGTTAAAAGAAAAAAACCGAATGGTTAAAATTGAACTCGTACGAAAATACGTAGTTATCATTACTTTTCACTGCTGTAATAAATAAAACCGCATGTAGAGGATTTTCTTGTTATTTACTTTACTTAAAATTTAAGCACATACCACTTTTTGGCCCACTTACTTTAGTTTAGCATTATTTTTAGTTTCTTTTTTCTCTTGAAAAAAGTTTATTTTTCTCTGTGACAATCTACTTCTATACTTCATATTATTAAATTTAAACAAATTTAATATTATTAAAAAATTTGAATGCATGCATTTGCTTATTCTTGGGCATGCTAATGTTTCACCCTCAGATTATCAATATGGTGACAATTAATTTGGCCAAGTTGGCCTTCTATGTTATGTTAAAATTTATTTAAATTGAAGACCTTTTTTTTATGTTATCCTTAACGTACTATTTTATATTCGTATTATTTCTCAATATTATAATAAAACCGTTAACATTTCGGCTAAAAAAAATTAAACAGATTTCAAATTTTGACATTTCTAACTTTTAAAAATTGGTGTTGTTTACGGCGTGTGTCATGTATGATGGATGCTCAGTGATGGTATGAATGTTTAACTATGCTTTCTGAAATATAGATACTAGAGTATAATAAACAACTATTATATCAACTGTTAAACATAGTAGAATACCCTAAGAACTTTTTAGTTCCAAATCTTTTAATTATGTTCTAACACTTTAGCTAGCATTCTAACCTAACTTACTAAGTGAGATTGAACATGAAAAAACTATAATACGTTGCACGTTGTTAATGCTCAAATTTGGAAGGTTAATAAAGATCAATGTGGTTGGCCCTTGATGGGCTCGAGGTTGAAACAATAAGAACTAAACAACAAAATTTAAGTGGTTCACTCCAAAAAACTGGGCTACGTCCACTGTGGTGGATATTGAATAAAGGTTACAATAAGTGCTCAAAGTAATCTAGTCTCTTTTTCTCTCTTTTTGTTTGACCGTTATAAGGTGTACTCATCCTCCTTATACAGGTCTTTAGTGAGCCCTAAGACTTTGGGCTTGAGTTTTCCACCGCCTTCACATTTAATGAACCAAGTACGTTAACGTGACCGCTAGTTGTCCCTCCGTTATTTAGTCTACACATGGCAACGAAATGACACTCATTCAGATCCACTTGCATGTTTTCTTGGCCCAATGTGTACCAAGCACTTTGTTCGGCCCTAGGGTTGTGGAAACTCGCGCTTGATTTGTCAGCCTTTATGTCCCTTTATAGGCTTATGTTCTCACAAATGGTCACCATGTGGCCTGGGGTTGGTGTCCGAGTAGACATGCCCTTAGGAATTCGTGTCATAATGTTGTTAGTATGCCAACTTGCTCATAGTGGTCAGAAAGTACTATATGAGGAAGCGCTCGGTTTTATTGCTAGAAGGCAAATCAGACCACTGAGTGGTCATCTATAGCGTCAGGATCATCTATTTAGTTCTGTTGGGGCCTTGGTCTTCCTTCCCTTGGGCCTCTATCTTCCTTTCTTTCTTTGGGCTTTTATTCTTCCTTTGGACTTTTATCTTCCTTTCTTCATTTGAGCCTTAATTGGACTTCTCCCAAGTTTGTACTATTTTTAAGGTCCAAAAGGATCATGTGTTAACAATACGTGACATCCACATAAAAAATAAATTGACAAAAATTAAATGTAAATTTGGTAATAAAACTAAATCATAGTGGTAAAATCAACAAAATTGAAACTACAATCATTTTAAAGTGACAATGATGAACCAAAGTATCATTTGCGACTTTATCCCAAGTTCAGACTCACAAATCTAAAAAGAATAGTTGGATGAGTACGTGAATTTCATTAAAAAACATATCATGTTAGGTTTGCATATCCTTGTAATTTTGCGGAAAGTCTTAAATTCTACTGCCTTCTAAGCCACCAAATAGGAAGTGGTAAATTTTTATTTTTATTTTTTATTTTTTTTATTTTTTTATTTTTTTAATCTTTTTTATGACAAACATAGTATTTACACTAAAGGATGTGCGGGAGTGGGCTAAGCCTCACAGTGGACAAGCTATAAACCTATAATAATGTGGTTCAACTTCACGTTTGGCGATAATCGAACCTAAGACCTCTCACTTACAAGTAAAGATGAATACCACTAGACCGTAGTACTAAAGGGCAAAATGATAATTAAACTTAAACGTTACCAAAAGGTATCCAAAGCTTCAAGAAAACAAAACCCCACCAACTAGCTCTTGATGAACTAGTGTTGTATTCCATAAGAGGTTTCGAGTTTAATTTCGACTTTTACCCAATGAAAAGTGAATTCCAATAAGCCCCATCAACTGGCTCTTGATCCAGTTTTTTTCTTTTCAATTCCTCGTGTTCATTCACCACCCCGGTGTACCCATTTGAAAAATGAAAATTTCTAACAAGCGTCGCCAACAAACTCTTGATCCAGTACTCTGTTCTTCCTAATTCTAAAAGAGGTTCTATGTTTACCCGTTGAAACACAAGGTTCCAAACTTCCAACAAACCCCAATTTGGTGTCTTTACCTAGTCTTTAAAATTTAAAATTTAAATTTTTTAATGTCCACATAGGATCAGATTGACACGTGACATCCAGTCATTATCTATGTGGATGCCACGTCACGCGTTAACAGAGGTTTTGAAAAAGTCTAACAAAAGTATGAAGTGTCCTACAATCCTCAATTTTCTTTTTTTTTTTGACAATGGGATGAAAAAAACTTGATGTATAAAAGTTTAAAAACCACGATATGTATATTTAAGTGAGAATTACCTTAATATTATGATCTAAATCCTTGAATCAAATATAAGATTGATTAACTATAATAGGGGTGGTTCGTTATGGAATCCCAAACCGAAAATGGGATCCCGAATCCAAACTGAAAATTTTCGGGATGAGAATTTGAAGACCAATTCCGAACCAAAATTTCGTTATTCCCCATTTTCGGGATTCCTGAAATATGTTTTGGTATTTCGGGATGGATCGTGATTGGATTTTGGGTTTCTTGGTCGAAATTTGGGTCTTTGACTTAAAATTTTGTTCCTGAATTTCATATCAATTAAAATTTAGGTTTTTTACCTCATATTAATTTGAAATTTCATACTAATTGAAATACCAATTCATTTATACCAAGTCAAATTGATGTTCAAAAGTTCCAAATTACTTAATTTCATACTTCTATTTCTAATATTGTCTACTATCAAACTACTTAAATTCAACATTCAACATGCATGCAACCAAAACAAATATATATATTTTTTCGGTTCGATTTGGGATTCCAGAACCATTGAATATGTAATCTCGATTTTCGTTCCAAAATGTTCGGGATCGGTTCGATATGAATTCTGAAAAATTTGGCATTATCGGTTTGAGAATTTTTGAGTATGAGATCAGAATTTTTTTTGGTTTGGTGTGGGATTTGCGGGAAAAATTTCCAGCCCTGGACTATAATCAAGAAAACAAGACTTCCCAAAACTTGAAGCAATTTTACCATATTTGTCAAAGAAGTACAAGGGAAGGAAAAAAATGGATAAGGTCGTAAAGAAGGCAGGGGTCCGACGTGGCCGAACTTATCCTAAAACGCGCGTGGTGCATTACAGTGTGACATGTCCTCTGGACCCCACCTCAGAGACGAGACCCCATAGGAGGGAGTCATGATCCAGCGGCAGCCCCACCACGGGCCCTCCCCTATATCGTTTTCTTCTCCGGATTTCGCACACGAACACGAGTGGCTCTAACAATCCAACACCTCTCCAACCACCATTTCCCCATCTACCTCACAATTCCACCCGCACCAAAAACCCTAAAATTCAATCCCAAAATTCTCCCAAAGAAGCTCAGCAGCTATGTGGAGCAGTGGCGAAGCTAGTGGTAGTGGCGCTGGCGGTGGCGCTGGCGGTGGTGCTGGCGTCGGCCGTGGAATCTACTGGGGACGGAAGGAGGAGGTCTCTGATTCCAAAGGAATCGTTGTTATCTTCGCTTGGGTTTCGATTCAGGAGAGGCAATTGCAGAATCACGTGGATTTGTACTCGTCTCTCGGTTGGAATTCCCTCGTTTGCCATTCCCATTTTCTCCATGCGTAAGTGGATTTTCTTTTCTCGCATTTTCTCACCACCCAAACGGAACAAACATTTACATGAGCTGTTTTTTTTTTTCGGATTCTTTTTGTACTGAATCTTTCGTGGGTTTGCTTGTATTTGGTAGATATTTGGTTTATGATTCATGGATGGGTTTAAAGATTGCATTTTTATTCACTCTTTGCTGCATTTTGAGCTGATTTTTTTGCTCTGATGATGACATTATGTGCAGGTTCTATCCCGAAAAGGCCATGTCGTCCGCCTTTGTTATTCTCAACGAGCTTGTTGAGGTCAGCTTCCTTCCCAGTTTGCCAATTTCTTATTAATTGCTTCTTCAGATTTTGATCCATATGTTAAATATGGAGCTATGATCTGATTCCGGGGATACTGACTGTATGGTTAGTTGTGTGTGTATGTGTATTACTCGCCCAATGGTGGCGAGTAAAGAACCCAACTCTTATATGGCGTAAAATCCTATCCCCATCCCATTCTAACTTCGAATTGCTTTTAATGCGGATGAATTTTGCATGCATAGCTTATAATTTTGCTCAAGTTTAATCTATGGAGTGTCATGTTATTTATTTATTTTGGGTATGCAGGAGCTAAGGGTTAAGCCATGTCCTGTAGTCTTTGTGGCTCTTTCTGCTGGTACAAAAGCTTGTATGTACAAGGTTTTTCAGGTAAGTTCTGTGAGTAGTGGATACCCGACTTTGTATTTGGTACTGATAAGTTGATTTCTGGAATGTTAGAAGTCGTAACTAGTCTTTTCTGATTTCATTACAATGGTTGTACTGTGTAATATAATAGCTTTTAAAAATGTAAATGCAGATTATTGACGGAATTTGTGAAGGTCAGCTTTATCCGGTATGTGTTTCTTTGTAGTTTCAGTTAAAAATTGTGCAGTAATTTGTTCATAATGCCCATTTGATCACATGTTCATTTTGAAACTCTGTTCTTATTAGTTATTTAACTTTGTGAAGGCTGAATATCGATTGGTCAGAAAGTGTATTACTGGACACATCTATGATTCTGGTCCAGTTGATTTTACAAGTGATCTGGGCACTCAATATGCTCTACACCCAACCATTCTAAAGATGCCTGGATCGTCAAAACTGGTTTCTTGGGTAGCTAAAGGCATTGCTTCTGGTTTGGATGCGTTGTATCTTACTAGATTTGAATCCCAGTGCGCTGAGTATTGGCGCGCTCTGTTTTCGTCTGTTGTAAGTTGTCATTCAGCCTTTACTCATCTATAGCTGTCTATTGTTTGTTTCTGTTAGTTAATGGACTTATTTAAGTTTTTTTTTTTTCTGTAGAATTTGGGTGCTCCATTTCTCGTTCTGTGCTCTGATAAAGATGATCTGGCCCCCTATCATATTATCTGCAACTTCACTCATCGTTTACAAGAACTTGGAGGAGATGTCAAGCTTGTGAAATTGAATGGCTCCCCTCACCTAGGTTTGTCTCAAAACATTTTCCTTTTTATCCGTCCTTATCTGTTATTTTAATATCCTTAGAGTGCACTACCTACGAAAGTTATATTGCTCAACAGCAGGTATCTGGAAACCAGTAGACATAGCTTAGCACTGCTCTCTAACATTATCTTTATAGTAATTGGATATCTGTAAGAAATTATATCCTTTTGTTTGGGTGATGTTATGGCATGTCAAGCGCATTCAACAGGCAACTCTCTTGAACAGTATAAAATGTCCTATTGAAATTGTCTGAATCCTTGTGGGCACCATCGTATTTTGGACAAACATAAAGTAAAAGCAATAGATGCAAAAGTTTTAATATCATATGGTTAAAGCTTTGTTTAGTTTTAGGAGGTTCGGAGGATTTTCATTCTCTTAGTTGCAGGCCGTGATTCAGTCAGTCTTGTACCATTAAACATGTGGTGTATTTCATGCCAATCTATCGTAATGGGGAGTCTAGACCTGGTGCTGACCTTCAGTCCAACATGATCATTGTTAAAATGAACTTGCAGAATTGCAGATATAGATGGTTCTGCTCGGATATTTAAGTAGCACATAGAATTTTTCACATTTTTAACTCTCGGTTTACTTCAATGCTTGTGGCACATAAGAACTAAACTAATATAATTTTATGTTTGTTTCAGGTCATTATAAGCATTATCCAATACAGTATAGGTCTTCCGTTACTCATTTTCTTGAAAAGGCTGCCTTGGTATTTTCTCAAAGAATTAAAGAACTTGAAGGTGAAAATAATAGCATGGAAGGCATGCAAGATGAGATATCTGAACTAATATGTGATCTCCAGAAAGCAGCAGGTAACTCTAATCAGAGCCTTAGAAGAGTTGCAGTGGAGCCAAGCGACCACTTCTTCTTGCCAAGTTCAGCTGAGAATCAAAATAGTACAGACTCTGGGTCTTTACAAGATGAACAAAAAGAAAGATCCGTCTCTCTGCCCAGTCCCCCAAGCATTAGTGCACATAGCGTGCTCGGCCAAGTCCTGTTTGATGTTTGTGTCCCTAAGAACGTTGAGGGTTGGGATATTAAATTTTGCGGGTCTTTGAATGGGCAGCCATTTGCCTCTGCTCGTAGGAATTCACCTCCTCGTGGTCTCAAAAGCTTTCGTCGCTCAAGATTATGACTTCTCTTATGGGTTAGCTGGAATAGAGCACTGAAGATCCCGAGAGATTCGATACAGATATTATTCCAACAGGATGGTGCACAATGAATTAGTGGTTGCAACCAAGGTGAGGACTGCCTTTTCAGGCATCTTCAGGGGTATCCAGAGTAAACCATTCTTATTCCAACTCATTGGTCTGGTCCTCTGGAATGAAGTGTACAGAATCTACAGATCGAACGAACGATAATCACATGTGTATAGCAACGTAACGTATATATGTTTATATAGATTTTGTCTATCTGATGAAGCATCGAAATGCATAGATGCCGGTGATCTCGACGGTTGATGATGATACATATCACCAGGAGTGAGGTCAGCCGTGACGCCGCCCGAAACGACCATGAAGGGAGTAACAATGACAGTAGATGTTGGATGAATCATGACTAAGATTTGTACACTGTAAACAGGAGGAAGATGGATATTGTAACTTTTCCTGAATAAGCTAATAAAAACTAGATGAGAAAATTTTGGTTTGACTCAATTTCTTAAAGGACAAACACGTGGGGAAAATTTTACTTATACTCAGATTTTTTTTTTTCCATTTTCAACTCATTTATTGACATAGTTGATCATTTAGTACTGATTGAAATCATTTCGTACGAGTACGACTGATGAAGGCATAGAAACTTGTAATTTCCAAAATGGTGTTTGCCGTATTGGCAAATCATTATTACGAAATTATGTATCTCAACCCAAAGTAGGTTCCTTCTTCGTCAAGATAACACTAGTGGCGGTGAATTGTGTGCATACCCGAATAGCTCCGACTATTCAGTATTGATACATTTATCTGTTATGAATGAATATGGTGTTTATGCTGTTGATATTATCGACATTCCAATTACGTAATTATAGATCTATATTGCTTTGATATGTTTGTCGGTAACACATAACTGATGATGTGGCAACATCTTATTTCTGAACTACTTTTACTTTCTACTCTTCTTGTAGTTTAATCCATTAAATTCTATTTTGATTTATTTAACATAATGGCTAGAAAATAAAGATGTGTTTGACAAAAAGCAAAACACAGTGACTAGTGACTAGAGAGGTGGTGGAGCTCTCAGGCTGAGAGTTTTTCAAGCACCGATGGCGATGGCGGTGATGGTGACGGTGACGCAGGAGTGGAGACACACCCAAAACTTCATGCTGGCCATGAACGTCAAGCAAGAAGAAGAGGTCTCTGAATCTGAGTATTTCCCAGAAGAAAAAGAAGAACACGACCATGAAGAAGAAGACAGCTTGACCGTTTCCCATATGAATCAGTAGAATGTAGCTTGTTTTTGTGATTTTTGACACGGTCCTTGTATTTTCAGCGGTTTTACCTTGTATTCTGCTGCATGTCATGACTCAAAAACCAATAATTTGGATGATATTTGTCTTCAATTATTTTGGAGCTGTCCCCGTCCGTGTTTGTCAAGTCTATGATACGTTCAAACTGTTGCGCCAAGTTTACAAGGACAGGACTTGGAGTCCTAGACAAATGTGTAACTAATTTTGTTCTTAATTTTTCTATTGACGGACACTGCCATTTGTATTTGCCATTCCCTCGAAGTTGAAGGTGGGGAAAAATATAGAGTGACGTTTCTTGGGGAGAGGAGGATAGTCAGTGCTGGATGGCAAAAGTTTTCTACTGCAAACAAGTTACTTGTTGGCGACCGTTTAGTTTTCCATTTGGTCAGGCCTTTGAAGTTTAAGGTAGTCACTGTTGTTTCCGGGTACATAGTTCTCTTTCTCGTAAATTTTACAAGAAACAGCTTGGTTCTTAATACCTCTTGTCCACTTAGTTTGGAGTTCTTGCTAGTGCTAGGATGAAGCGTATCTACCATTGTATGTGGTTTATCGGTCTAATTTCTTGATATCTACCGTGCGGATTAGTTTACTGCTCTCTCATACACAATGTTGCAGGTTTACATAATGGGAAGACATAGTCTACCAGATGTCGATGCAGCTTTTAGCCTCTTGAAAATGAAATCCTGCGCCAAAAAAGAAGTGTCTGGTATACTCTCTCTCCCTCTCTTAGAAATTATGAGATCATTGCATGTGCTTCAGAAATGTTAACTTGGCCAAAGATTATGCAGAGAAAAACCATCTGACTCCTCCAAGAGACGTTTTCCAAGGCAACATTCAAAAGTACTAATCCCGAGCTTGTTGACAACCAATCTGAGGGTGACAATGAGGACCTCGGCTCCACCTTAGCGGAAATTACATTACGAGGACCAGCGGCTGATTTTGGAGATGTTAGAATGATTAATAATTTCGCCATTCTTGTGAGTGGTGTGACTAAATATTCTCAACTCGCTGTGCAGGTTAGGACTATCTATTATGACCTATGCTGCTCAGAAGGCTCATTTCTGCATGAAAATCTCCTCAAAAGTATTGACAGTAAGTTGCCTGCTGAAATAATATCCGAAACTACCAACATCGCTAATGCCATTAGAGCTTGCAAGCTGCCCCCCTCTCATGCTGATTGTGTAATGTGGGAGAAGACTTTACATGCCTCTGAGCTGTTGGATATGGATGTTGGATTTCTACGCGTGAGACTGAAGGGGCGCCTGTGCATGCCCTTCAAATACGAAGTGGCTATGAAATCAAAGAGGTATTATGAAGCTAATTTGAGCAAGTTGGTACGAGGGAGAAGATTAGAGATCTTGATTCAAAGCTTTTGGAGTTGAAAGAGACGATGGTAAGTTTTGATGCTAAGATAAAGGCTTTAAAAAGATCGAGGAAGCGCGAACGTCTCTTCCATGAAGATTTTGAAGCTCCATGGTGTTTAGAAGTGAAGGAAAATACACACAAGCCCTTTTAGGGTTTTACAAAAAGCGACCCGAGAAATTACCTCATAATTTTGGTTTCAAACCCACTCAGGGTCCAATTTTGGTGAGCAGTTTATTTTCTCTAATTGTTTGTAAAAATTCTTTCCTATTTCCTATTCTCTGTTAACTGAATTAACTGAAAAATCTTGTAAGAATACAGGATTGTCAGTGACTCGGTGGCAGTTGTAATCCCATGATGTCTCAAAGTAATCTCATGGTCCGAACTGTTTATGTTTTATATTGTGGGGTGCCCCAACCGAGTATTTAGCGCCGCATTAAGTTATTGGTTAGCGCTGGGTGCTAGACATTGGTTTGGCAGGGTCTTCCTAAGAAACTCTGCTGTGAGAATTGCCAGAACAAGATAAGATGATTGTTTTGGAAGACGAGGGATGAATTCCAAACGAGTTACCTTGTGGAGGGAGAAGGTGGGACTGAGTGGTGGACCGCTCAATTCGTTGCTGCCAACATGTTTAGATGTGTATTGTTAGATCATATGGATGAAATGGATTGCGCTCTTGGCCTTATGAAATCGGATGCTTGCACTAAACGGACTGATACTGGTAAGTTGCTTCCAAATACACCAAGATCACGTCGCAACTCTTGCTTTCTCCGATCCCCCTAATTATCGTTATGAAAAATTTAAATCATGCAGCAGACATGATTCCATTAGAAAGTGAGAGCTTGGAATCTATTCCAAAGGACAGCACAATCGACGGCAATAAATACAAAACCTGGTCAGATATCAGATATTCAGTATGAACATGATAGTGAACATCTTGGTTTGGAACTTCACTGTAATCGTCCATGGTTCAATCATAATTTCTGAGCTTTCAAAACAGTCTTCCTTGATGAACACGTTCTCCAGGGTCTGAAGAGCAAACTGATTGATGGGGTCATTTCTGAGACGTTCAACATCGCAGATGCCATTAGGATAAGACTTTGAAAGCCTTTTGAGGTTTAGGCATGAATGTCAGATTCCTGCGTGCCCGGCTACGCCAGCTTGTAAGTCTTGCTTCGCGGGCCAAGAGGATGAGGAGCTTGGACTCCAAGCCTTGGAGGCAAAGCTTTTGGAAGTTTAAAGAGGCCATAACTAGTCTCGACTCAAAACCGTAAATACAAGTTCCGAGAAGCTTGAGCTTATGGTCCAAGTGATTTCTAGAAAAACGCTTCGGAGCGTTTCTATAACCCAAAATCACTTTTAGACTTGTAGTTGTTAGAAAACATATTAGCTCTTCATTAGCAATACTAAATCGTCCTGGAGCATTACAAGCTGGTTTGGTGTTGTGGTGCTTCCAAAAAAGAAAAAAAATTTATTAAAAAATTTGAAATAACAAATGTGTTAAGCAAAACAAAAAAAATGAATTTTTTTAAAAAAACTGTTGTTAATGATAGCAGCATATCTTAGAAAAGTATAAGCAAGGTCTACCACGCTTCTAAAAAGCGTGTGTTTTTTTTTCTTTTCAAAAACATAGTGAACAATGACCGTTTAATGAAATTTCAAATGATAAGCATACCTCCACATATTTTACATATGGGCCGGGTCTAGTGACAGGTGGGCTAGGGGGAATTTTTTTGTATAGCCTGGACAAGTGAGCTGGTCCAAGTCTAGTATGTTAGAATTTCTCCCTAATTAGGAGAATGATTAAGGTAGTTCATCACAACAGTAGCGTTTTGAATTACTGTTACAAGGTTAAATGTAAGCTTATTTTCGAATAAATTTTTATTAATAGTCCGACAAATTCCATAATATAATTAAGGAAAACTAATGAAAAATGTTTGAAGATTTTGAGTTTTAACGATAAGGACAAAATAAAGAGTAAAGTGAACAGTACCAGGATTAACTTTTTAGCATAAAAATGTGATTTTTCGTTAAATGAATAGTACCAAAAACTTTTCGTTAAAATTCCTAATAATTATGAACCCATTCCGTAGACAACACTCTTCTTGACTAGAGGTTGAACAAGGAACATATTATTTGAGGAGTAGGATTTTCTTTCCTCTTTCTTTCTCTCCCCTCCTAATTGAAGGGTCACGGTTAAGTCACATCAACATCTTATATTAATTTTTTATAGCAAGAAAAAAATAAAATAAGAGAATGTAAGAGAAATGGATGAAATGAGATGGAGAGATGATGAGAGAGAATCCTACTTCTATTTGGAATTAAGCTAGTTGTCTTGTTAATTATGAGAGCTCTGTATTTTCTGTGTTTTGGAAGCCATGCCCATCACTTTCACATCAGACAAGACTTGTATGAAAACTTGCACTCTTTTTTCAGAGGAAACGCCCGCAGCCTGAAATTTTACCATATTTACTTGCTATTTGTCTCATTTTCTCCCCACTTTTTTTCTAAACTTTTCAGTCTAATTAATGCCACTCAAGGCTATCTACTTTTAGTCTAAAAAAATAAAAGAAAAACGTTACTTTTATCATTCATTTGTACTATTATTTATATCATTTTTATTATTTGTATAATTATTTTTATAATAAAAAAATACGTTGATGAACTCTACTTCTATTAGAAATGTAGTACAAATAGGTGGTAAGTATTGCATCAATCCTAAAAAATTAAGCCAAGTATTCCTCATGATAAATTTAAAAACACAAAATTAGAGTAAGTCTTCAATAGTCCAGACTATTTGATAATTCAGTTTTATATCTATTAAATTGACAAGTAAACATATTATTTTTTCAATTCAATCCCCACTGTTTATATTCTGTATTACTGATTAGTCCAAACTATTAAAGAAAATTTGACAAAATCAATTCATAATTGAATTTTAGAACTCCGTGATCATAAGACAACACAAGTTATACTTCAACTTGGTCTTTGTTCGAAGTTTGCCCATAGAGTTTTTAGACGGTTTACGTAACGAAGGAATGGGAGAACTTAAAAATATGGAAAGTATGAATAGAGAATTGGATCAACTACTCCTAGTTGATATGAATCATGATTACAGGTTTTTTTTTTTTTTTTTTTTTTTTTTTTTTGAACTAAGGAGAACGGGGTCGGTTTAGCCTCACAAGCAATAATGTGGTCCAAATTTATCTTTGGCGAGAATCGAACCTAAGACATTTCTTACTAGTTAATAAAAATATAACTAAACCGTATTACTAATTATAAATTTTAAAGGGAAGCTAACACTTCTTTTTATTTTTCATGAGTTGATAAATACAAAGAAAACTTACAAAGTGAAATGGTTCTCATACCTATACTTTTATAAAACGAAAGAAACTCAAACTAACTAAGCTCGCTTGTGAGAAAAGAAAAAATCATTTATCAAACTGTATCAATATGCCATTTTTTTATTACAAGTAATAGTACCTTAGTCTTTTGTTGAAGTTTGCCCATTTAGCTTTAGACGGTTTACGATTATAACTACGTAGTAAAGCCTACATATAGTAAATGGATAGTGCTATCCACATATCAAATTTTACTTCTTACACACCCCTTTTAATTTTTGGGTTGTTAGATCAAATGAGTTGAAAAAGATTAATAACCAAAAGTTAATAAGTATGTGTGAAAGATAAAAATAGGTGTATGAATAGCACTATCCATAGAAATAAGTTAGAATGATTACTCGAACTAAGCTAAGCTCAATTTTGAGAAAAGAAAAACTCATTTATCAGATTGTGTCATTGCATTATTATTATTTTTCTTTTTATAAGTGATATTATTATTTTAATTTAGAGAAATGCTAAAGGGCACTCTCTCAAAAGTGAGACTCTCTATGAACTCTCTGTCACCGTATAGTTTTGACATAATATTTTAGAATATTAAAATGTAAATTATCGTTAACTGTGAGGTAACAGTAAGTCTATTGTGGATGCAAATTTTCTCCTCCTTGATCTTGGACAATTTGGCACCTACAAAACAACTAACACCTTAGGTCAAGGCCAAGAGCCTCACGCGCCCACGATGAATGGGGGGGCTTTGGCCGAAGAACCTCCGATGCCAAAGTTAGAATTTTAGAGAGAAAGAGTGTTTAGAGAATTTGGGATTTTTTGCAAGAGGATTGGAATGAGTGTTTGGTGAAAATAGGAGCCTTTTTATAGGGCTAGGCCGGTCCACTTTGGAGAAGAAGTGGCCGGCCATAATGTGGTTTTTAGGTTGAGATTTTTGTTTAATTAGCCAATTTATTGGCTAATTAAACCTAAGGGAATAAATTGGTGGTTACAAAATTGATTAATTAGCATAAATGGGGTAATGAAGAGGGAAAAATAGAAAAAGGTAAGGAGAAAGGATGGTGGCCGGCCATTCACTAGTTTTGGGATTGAATGAGATATATTTTGTAGTTAATTGGAAGATTTAATTGATATTTAATGGATTAATTGGGTAATTAATCCATTAATTAACCAATTAATATAATAATTTGGAGGTTACCTTGCAAAAAGAAATTTGATGAGATGGACTTTGAATTGCTTACCTCTTTTGGAGCATTTTTTACTTTGTTGAAAAACGATTGTCTGCTGCTCGCGCGTAGAAATCCCGGTGTACCTCAGGGGTAGTGTGGTTCTTTTTTTACCCAAAAATTCACGTGTCGCCTTGTGATTATTTTTGGCTCCACAAATGCCCCCACACCTGTTGGGCTGCTCGCAGGAAAGGGCAGTAGGTGTAGAGATTTCCTTGCTTTTAGGAAACTTAGGACTGCTTCCTATTTTGATGTAGATACCCTCTTCAATAGGAAATTAGATCCTTCTAGGAAAGGGAAATAAATTTCTCTCAAAGCCTATTTAAGTCCACCTTAAGTGGGTTATTAAATCAACTTTGGAGAGCGATTTATTCTACCCTACAAGAGAGAGAGAGAGAGCTTAGAGGATATTTGTTCCCTCTCCTCTAGCAATCTTCTACATTTTGCCCGTGCAAAGGACCGTCTTTCGTTGATTTCTTCGTGTTCTTTTTGGATAGTGTTGTCGCGGGGCAGCCGTCGGGATGGTGCAACAAGTCGGCTGGCAGGGGCCAGGAGTCGGCTCGGTATGGACCGATGAGGTGTTGTGGCAAGGGCCACTGCTTGGGTTGCTTGGCTTGGCTAGAGCCAAGGGCAGCTTGAGAGGCTGGGGCTGCGAACTGAGGCGTTGGGGTGCAGTGCTAGGGTAGTCGCATGGCTCATATCCTTTAGGCTTTTGGACCTGATGCGGGCCAAGCTGGCGATTGAGAGAAATGAGAAGGTTGCGGGCTTCATGGGCTGCTGGAATGCTGGGCACGCAGACCTCATGCCTGCTAGAATGCTAGGTTGAGCTCCTCTGCTGAGTACAATGAATGGCGTTAGCTGCTTAGTCATTTTTGTAGGGAGAAAAGTAGGCTGCTCCTGATAGAGGGGGTAAAGAGGATCAAGGCGGATGCATTGGCTTGTCTGAACGATGTTGTGTAGCCTATTATAAATGAAGGTGGAAAAAAGTGATCTTCCCGCCTGCTCAAGAGATGCTGGTTGGGAAAAACTGAAGACTTCATCCGCTGCTTGTGAGGGTCCGCCTGCTACCGAGAGGTCTGTGATTGACATGACTTCTTCCAATGGGAAGAGAAATGAGGCTGCTAGATCTGAGCATGTGGCGCTGGCCATGTCGAGAATGGCTTGTACGATTGCTGATAAAATTGCTCAATGTAAAAGTCCTTTCATGCCCCTAGTGCCGAAGTCTGTACCAAGACGTCCGTTGAGAGCCAAGTCTGGTTCACATTTGGAGAAGCTTGCTATTATAAAGAGCAATGAGATGGACTCTGTTGCTAAGGTGGCGCCAAGGCCTACTTCCTCTACTACCGAGACTAATTCACCTATTGGGAATGAAGAGACTGCTTGCGTGGGCAGCTGTGAGAAATCCACTAAGCCTGCTTCTAGGGAAGCTGATGAGATCTGTATGCTCTTGAAACCAGATCTGCTTGAAGACATGGACGCTTATGCCAAGTTTGTTGATGGCGTTTATAAATGTTTGATTGCCCAAGTTCCTTTGCGAAGCATACGACACAATATATAATGACTGATCTGCTTGTTATGATGCAGATACATCAAGGCTGCCAAGGAAGTGGCGATGACTATGGCAGCTGAAGCTTATTCCTCGACTGAAGAGATTAAGACGTTAGACTCTGAGCTCGTTGCTTTGAAGGGGTCTAATATCTATGCCCCGCTTCTTTGCAGCTTGAGACTGCTCACCAAGAGATTGTTGACTTGAAGACTAGGCTTGAAGTGGTCCAAGTTAAGTATGAAAGTGCTGAAAAGGAGATCGGATGTTACATACCTCAGATTCAAGATTTTGAGGGTGCCGTTTCTGAGCTTCGTTCCGCTGCTTATGCAAAGGATGAAGAGTTGATTGCTGCTTATAATCAAGTGATCCACTTCAAGAGAATCGTCGATAGGCTTGATCCCCAAGTGTTGAAACTTCAAGGTATACGGAAGATCAACGGAAGTCTGAAGAAGAAAGTGGATGAGCTGTAGCGCATCCGTGTTGGTCTGCTCGAGGAGAATGAGCAGCTGAAGGGAGAAAATGATGGGTTCGAGGTTTCGAGACCTTCTCTATTTCTCCAGAATACTTGTTCACCTTTTCTTTTGAGGCCTCCATTGGTGAAGTAGTCGGAGATGTTGGTGCCCATGCTGGATAAACCGGGGGTGAAACGTCGGATGGTGCCGCTGCTGAAGGTGTGGCGACCAAGTAGTCGTTAAGTGTCGAAGTTGCTGAAGAATAGTCTTCTAGGTAGTCTTTAGGATTTTCTTTGTTTCCCTTGTTGCTTTTTGCTTTGCTTGAACTCATTCAGTCTTTGCTTGAACTCATTCAGTCTTTGCTAGTTGTTTATCAATTTTGCTAGAAAATTTAATAAACTTGCTTCCTTTGCTTTTCTCCATCTTCGCTTCTTTTGTTCATGCCCTAACCTTTAGACTTTATAGACCAGTGGCAGGCGTGCTACTTTTTATAAGCAGACAGGCCGCGTAGCCTATGCAGCCATAGGTGTTGGTGTAGAACTTTGCAAAGTTGTTAGCCATAGGGTCGGCAGCCAGACGCCTTAGTTACAGAAGCAGACAAGTCCGCGTGACCGTTAGGCTGTTAACCTTGGCTATCTCCAATTCCGTAGGTTGCGTAGCAAGTGTCACAACACTTTAGGACTTGGTGTAAGTCGTTCCGCTCTTGGCAGAGGTGAAGCTTATCAACTACGTAGCATGTCGGCAGTGGATAAAACTTCGTATATGCACGCTAGCTTGTTTAACCTTTCACAAGAATGTGTGGTTGTAGAAGTTTAGCGTGGTTTTACTGCTCGAAGGGCAAGCCGCAGGCAGTCTTCCGGAAACCGTAGGCTACCTTAGTGCACTCGGTAACAGCTTTAGGGTTCCAGGGCAGCCGTCCATCAGATGTACTGCGTAATGTGCCCCCTCCGTCTCTAGGGCCCGGTTCTCTGCGGATTAGGCCAAGAGACCCAAAATCCTTCAATTAGCTAAGCCTTGAAAAAGACCATTGTGGCTACTTCTAGGAATCCCGGCGCAAGCCATCGTGCACCTAGTTATACTAAGGCAGCCAGGCTCATCCACGTCTGGATATTCAGAGTGTAGAGTTTATCCTCCCGCTTTGGAGAGTAGACCCATGTGGGTGTCGGGGAATTAGTTTACCCTCTCGCATTGGAGAGCATGGTTAGTCCCTCGGAGGGTGCAATTCCTGCGGTGAGTCCTTAAGAAGGGCGCGGTTTTCTTTTGAAATGCAGGAGTGATCAGTTGTTGTAAACATGCAACCAAGCTAAGTTGTGATTACTTCTGAATTCCTCATTGAAAAACGAGTGAAACGAACGAGAACTTAGCTGTAAGGTAGGAACTGCATAACAACTGGATAGTCCTCGGCTTGTGAGGTGGTGCCCATCGAGCTGCTTGAGTCTTTGGGCTTCTGATGTAGCGGGAGGTCACACATGGTACTTCCTCAGATTGTAGGCGTTCCACTGCTTTTTTATCTTTTTGTCGTTTCATGGTGGCGAGGGTATAATTACTCTTGCCGCCTACTCTGCTGATCTTGTACGGACCTTCCTAGATATGATCCATCTTTTGAGAGCCTTCTCTGCGGGCAGTGATGAAGGCTTTTCTTAGGACTAGATCTTCCGGCTAGAATTGCCGGACCTTGGCCCTTTTGTTTTAGCTGGAGATGAGCTGCTGCTGGTAGGCTGCGATGCGGGTGATGGTCTGCTCGTGCTTCTCCTTTGCCAGATCTAAGCTTGTGGCCATCTCCTTTCTGTTCTACTCAATGCTTGGCAGTAGAGTGCTGATACTTGGCACGATGACATTGGAAGGAATGATTGCTTCTGAACCAAATGCCAAAGAGAAACAAGCTTCACTGGTTGCTCGTCCTTGGGTGGTGCAATATGCCCATAGATATCTGGGGAATTTGTCTGGCCATTTTCCCTTCTTGTCGGTGAGGGATTTCTTGAGGCAGTCGATGATCGTCTTGTTGGATGTTTTAGCCTGCCCATTACCTTGAGGATATCTTGGTGTGGACATGTGTTACTTGATGCCATACTTTTGGAAGAAGTTCGCCAAATCTTTGCCCACAAATTGAGGGTCGTTTGTCGGTGACGATAGACTGAGGGATGCCAAATCGGCAAATAATGTTCCTCCATATGAAGCGCTCTATGTCCGTCTGAGTCGTGGTCGTCATGGGCTCTACTTCTACCTATTTGGTGAAGTAGTCGGTTGCCATGATCATCATGCATCTACCCCCAGTAATAGGCGGCATAGGTCCTACTAGGTCGATTGCCCACTGCATGAATAGTCAAGGACTCGTATGCGGGTGTAGCTCGCTCGCAGGCAGTGCTAGTATCGGCTTGTAGCGTTTGGCAGCGGTCGCACTTTTGTATTAACTCCTTAGCATCATGGTGCATGGTAGGCCAGTAGTAGCCTGCGTTAAGAGCCTTTTGTGCTAAGGATCGGCATCTGGAGTGGTTTCCACAAACGCTTTCGTGGATTGAGCTTAAAACCTTGAAGTCATCGTGAGGCGTTAGGTAACGGAGATGTAGTCCAATGTAGGATCTTCGGATGAGAATGTCATTCCACATGTAGTAGCATGCTGCCTTTATTTGGAGCTTTCTAATCTTTCTATGGGGAATGTGCCATTGACCAGGTAGTCTTATAGTGGAATTTCGCCAATTTGGAGTTGTACTAACCTGTTACACTTCGACTTCTAGCTCCGTTTCTATCCTCGGCATGTCTAGATACTCTACCGGAATAGAGTGTTTGAGTTGATGGTCAAAGGCGGAGCCTAAGCCGGCTAGCGCATTTGTGTAGGCGTTGTCTGCCCGTGGAACTTGAGTGAGAGTGTAGGTCTGAAATGCCTCAAGTTGCTTGCGTACCTTCTCTAGGTATTGTGCCATCCTTGGATGTTTTGTCGAGTACAAAAGACTTGGATGATTTGTACTCTGCTTCAATGTTAGATGCTTTGAAGCCTAAGGTGATCGCCTGCTCGAGCATTGAATCGTCTAAGGCCACAAGGACCACACCTACTTCCGAGCCTATGTAGTTGGATGTGTCGTCAACATGCAAATGCTAGAAATCTCCATTGAGGGAGCAGGTAACGCTAAGGTGTGCTCGGTTGCTTCCAGGATGTCGTTGGGCCTCTCTGTTGCGCTGCCTAGGCTAAGCGTGAAGGCGCGGTAGGGAGCTGTGGAGCTGGTGCCATGTTACACGTAGTAGGAAATGCTCAAATACCGGTATTGAGCCACTCTCGAGTTGAATTATGGAGTAAAGGTCGGCTGGGGCCGTGTGACACATAACAGGAGGTAGTGCTCAACTGCTGGTACATGTTGCTCCTATATAGAACCTTTTGGGGTGACAAGGACAAAACTTGCTTCCGAGTGCGTCATTCTAGTGTTCGTCTGCCCTTGGCGCGCCTTTTGGGCTGAGTTGTTGTGTTCGTCAGAAAAATTTGCATTGCCAGTGTCTGTGATTTTATCGTTGCACGTCTGGATTGGGCGGAATAATGCGTCTGAAGGTAAAACTTGAGCTTTCGGGTTGCAACAACTATCGCCAAAGTTCACTTTTTGAATTTCTGGTAGCATCGATGAGAGCTTTTGAACTGTGGAATACAGGTAGTCGGTCCCCCAGCTCTTCTCGTATGATGGTAGAGCTTATTGCTGCTTCAGATACCGTCAAACATGCGAATAGGTCCTCCGTTGCTTCCGGTTTGGATAGTTGGGAGGTGATGTCGGGTACTCCTTCCGTTCCTTGAATCTGGATAGCGAGCCTCGTCCCAAAGTGCATGCTTTTCTGCTAGAGCGAAAGAGTCAGCCAAAGTCAGATCTTCTTTCATGATCAATTTTTCAAACAGCGGGTGGTCTGCTGGAAGTCCTTTTTGGAAGGCTGCTCTAGCTATCGAGTCGTTGCATCCGACTATCTTTGTCTTCTCTGCTTTGAACCTTTTCACATAGTCGCGGAGCGACTCCTTTGGGTTCTTCTTGACGTTGAACAAGTGGTCAAACTTCTTCTTGATCGAGCGATAAGATGAATATTCTTTAGTGAAAACCAAAGAAAGTTCGTCAAAACTCCGGATAGATTATGGCGGTAGGGTGTAGAACCAATCTTGCGCCTCGCCTTGTAGAGTGGTGGCGAATATCTTGCACATGAGATCGTCGTTGTTTCGATAGAGGATCATTGAGTTTCGGTAGTGCTTTAAGTGTCTCTCCGGGTCTTCATCTCTTTTGAATGATGTGAAATGTGGCATGCTAAACACGTGTGGAGGCTCTGCCTGCTCGATCTCGTCCGTGAATGGTGACCTTCTTATTTTGGTCATATCCCGTCGTAGTGCCTCGTCGGTGACTTCGTTGCGTTGGAGATCGCGCAATCGCTTGGTCAAGATTCTCTCTACTTCTTCCTGAATTTGCCTTTGTTGGGGTAGTGAAGCTCTCGGCTGCCCCCAGTTTTGACCTGCTGGTCTAGGCTGCTTTTCTACGTGCTCGGCTCGTCTATGCCGCGGTAGAGGTGCATGTGGTGGATTCCTAGCAGGCGAGGGATTCGCAGGCTGCTGGTTGAACTTGAGCCGGATTGAGTGACTGTTTCTCTCCACTCGTCGTGCTGCCTACTCCGATGTGATGTGGATGATGCTCCATGAGGACCTAGTCGCGAATGAGCACTTCGCTTGGAAGGCTACTCATGTTGATTATCGGAGTGTGGCCCCAACCGTGAGTGTATGCTCGTCCGTGGGCCTAGTCGAGAGTACACGCTCCTCCGCGCGCTAAGAAGGGAGTATACGCTATCTCGGGGGCCCAATTGGGAGTGTGCTCTGCCCAAACGCTCAGTTTGGGGCTGGTCGAGTGGCTGCTTGCCGGGACGCTGCTGGAGAGGTTCTTCGTCTGTCCTTGTCCTTCTTCGGGACACCTCGTTTGGGACACGTTGTATCTTGGTGCGCTGCAAGAGCTGGTTTACCAAGGTCGTCTGTTGTGCTAAGGCGCTCGTCAACTCTATGACTTGTCGAGACAAGTGTTGTTAGCCATTTGGATTGGAAGAGCTTGGAAGGATTGTGCCTCCTTGAGCAGTGGAAGGGTGGTAGACTCCGGGCGCGAGATTTGAGTTGGGAAATGCCAAATCCGAGGAGAAATATGGTGAGAATGCCCCCAGCTCGGTGGTAGGTCCGGATGGTTGAGATAATCTTGGGCCGACTTGGGCTGCTTGAAAGGCCACGACAGTAGGATGGGCCATGGGAGTGGGCTGCTGGGCGGGAGCAGGCTGGACCACGAGAATGGGCTGCTCGGCGGGAGCAGGCTGGGCCATGGAAGTGGGCTGCTCGGTGGAAGCAGGCTGGACCATGAAAGTGGGCTGCTCGGCGGAAGCAGGCTGGGCCACGATAGTGGGCTGCTCGGTGGGAGTAGGTTGGGCTGCTTGGCGTATGGCACATGTGGGTGCGAGGCTTGGGCTCGGCTCGGCAATGCATTGGGCTCGCGTTGGGCTTGGAGTAACATGGCTTGGGCCTTAGCCTTGGATGGCACGGTTCGGGCCGTGGTGATGGCGCCATGGACCTCGCCGTGGGTGGCTACTGTGGAAGCCACCGCGGTGGTTCCCGTGGTGGAAACTCGTGGTGGTGGTGCCACTCCACTTATTGTCACATTCAACCTCGTGGATCGACGCGGTCCCATTTCTTGAATATTGAAATTTTCACTCGTGGAGTTTTCTAAATTTCTAGCCATTGTATTTATTTATTTATTTATTTTTTGTACGTTTTATCAAAGAATCTTTGCAAAATAAAAAATTCTAATAATAAGAACGTATGAAAAAATACAAGTAGACTAGAAAATAGAGAAAAAACCTTTTTATGCAAGAGTCTTCTACGAGTGTGGATTTCTTTCTCTCAATGAAAGCACCAATTTGTGGATGCAAATTTTCTCCTCCTTGATCTTGGACAATTTTGCACCTACAAAACAACTAACACCTTAGGTCAAGGCCAATAGCCTCACGCGCCCACGATGAAGGGGGGGCTTTGGCTGAAGAACCTCTGATGCCAAAGTTAGAATTTTAGAGAGAAAGAGTGTTTATAGAATTTGGGATTTTTTGCAAGAGGATTGGAATGAGTGTTTGGTGAAAATATGAGCCTTTTTATAGGGCTAGGCCGGTCCACTTTGGAGAAGAAGTGGCCGGCCATAATGTGGTTTTTAGGTTGAGATTTTTGTTTAATTAGCCAATTTATTGGCTAATTAAACCTAAGGGAATTGGGTAATTAATCCATTAATTTGATGTTACCTTGCAAAAGGGAATTTGATGAGATGGATTAATTGGGTAATTAATCCATTAATTAACCAATTAATATAATAATTTGGAGGTTACCTTGCAAAAGGGAATTTGATGAGATGGCTTTGAATTGCTTACCTCTTTTGGAGCATTTTTGACTTTGTTGAAAAACGATTGTCTGCTGCTCGCGCGTAGAAATCCCGGTGTACCTCAGGGGTAGTTTGGTCCTTTTTTACCCAAAAATCCACGTGTCGCCTTGTGATTATTTTTGGCTCCACATCTATAAAGTTTGAAGATTTCCACTTTTGAGTAATCCACCACTTATTCTGTCAATGCCTCATTTAGTAACAAATGTTCAAAACATTTTAACCAAACTCAAGTTTAATTAATCCATCTTGATTAGACTACCCAAGTCTAACTAAACATACCTTAAAAAAAAATGAGAAAATTAGAATCTCTTACAATTTTTCTATATCATTTAAATTAAACATCTGTGATTTTTTAAAATTTGATTAAAGTGCTTTGACCAATAGCCACCTCAAGCTAAATTACGTGTCATTATTATATTTTTTTAAATTAAAATAATTTTTGAATTTATCCTTGTATTTGCATGAAGCACTTTTCGTTATTTAGTGAAGATATTAGTAATTAAACTATATTTTCTCTTCTTTCATATATGTATTTTTTTATCACAGTATTTTTTTTTGTTATGCAAACATTTAATATTATTTCTTTTTCCAAATGGTTTTTTTATATAGTTGGTGATCAATATAAAAGCTCTGTGTAATTTTTTTCAATTTTTTTTTGCTATTTTTTTAAGTATAGTTGTTGACGAATTATTATTAGGTACTATACATTACGTATATATTATCTGCGGGTACGTTTGAATTTACATAAATCATTAATTGGTACGTTTATTTGCAATTTTGGTACGTTTCATTTGATACATATTGTTAATCTTGGTACATCATTTTTATTTTGGTACGATTTATTTTGTACACATTGTGTATTGGTATGTTTTTATTATTCTCAATCCTATTTTCTCTTAACGTACTAAAAGAAAAACTTATTTCGGTACGTTTGATTTTGTAGGATTTAAAAATATTTTAAACTATTTTGGAAAGAAAATATCTTAAATCGTAGATAATTATTGCTAAATTGTAGCATTATTGTGAAAATAAATTGAATCTAACCAATTTTTTTTTTTTTTTTTTACAATTATCTCTAACGGAGGAGAGTGTAATCAAAATGCTAGATTATACGAAATTTGTTACGATATAATGTGCATATAACACCAAAATTATGACAAAAAAAAGTTTAATCAAATCACTAAAAGACATGGATGTTTGATCTAGAAAATTCAAAACTGAGGCGTATATATCAAAGATCCCTAAAAAAATAAAAAAATTTAGTCTAACCAAACATAAGCATTAAGCATCCTGTTTAATTGACGGCTCGGCTCGGCTCGGCTTCTCTTTACAAAGGAGTTAGAGTAAAATATTGGGAAATATTTCCCTCCAAAAACACACACTCCACCTCTGTCCGTACGGCCAGCTCTGTAATGATCTCAGATCGCGGCCAGTACCTTCCCCTTCCGTACGGTCAGCTCTCTAATCAGAACCCGGTCAGGCCGGTCACACTTCCCTATAAACCCACTACTCTCTCTCCCTCTCTCTCCCCTCTCTCTCTCCATTTGGCTCTCCCTCTTCCATCACAAAAACCCAAAACCCCATTTCTTCTTTCTCCATTTTTTCTTCAGTTTCTGCTCAGAGCCACAACCGCCGTCCGATTCTCAGTCCCACCGCGCCTTCCTTGCTCCGCCCTACTTCTTCTCTACGCCGTCGGCATGCCCCGGACTCAGTCTTCTCCGCCAGGTACGTACTTAGCGCAACTCGCCATTACATCTCCCTCTCAAACCCCACAAACTAAGCTACCCTTTTGTAAAAAAATACTTTTGCTTTTCTGGGTGTGCAAGATGAGGTTGCGGACAAGCTCGGTTTCAAGAAGGTCTCGGAAGATTTCTTCGGAGACTGCAACTCCAACGCTGTACTCTTCCGCCACAAAAAGACCGGCGCCCAAATCATGTCTCTGTCCAACGACGACGACAGAAAGGTCTTCGGAATTGTTTTCCGAACACCGCCGTGAGTTCTCTTCCAAAAAGCCCTTCGTTTTCATGTAATGCAGTTGCCCACTTCGGCTCTTCGCCTATTTGTTTGTTAATTTTGTTCAACTGTTGATGAAGGATCGATTCGACTGGAGTCGCTAACATACTGCAGCAGAGTGTGTTATGTGGGTCAAGAAAGTACCCGGTGAAAAAACCATTTGATGAGTTGGTTAAAGGGAGCTTCAGTACTTCTCTGCATGCTAAAACAATGGCTGATAGGACCTACTACTCTGGCTCTTGCACAACTACAAAGGTAAAAACGAGCTGGCAAAGTGGAAAGGAAATTACAATGTGGGTGTGTGAAGAATGTATTTATTCTGCATTCCAAACTTACATGGTTTTCGTAACTGAACCAGGAATTGTATAATATGGTTGATGTACACCTTGATGCCGTTTTCTTTCCTAAATGTTTGGAGGACGTCCGGATTTTCCAGCAACAGGGTTGGCATTACGAGCTCAATGACCCTTCCGAAGATATATCTTATCAAGGTTGGACATTTGATGCATGTGCCCAGTTTATGTTTCTTAATCGGTTATACGTTTAATTCTTTTCCAAGTATGAGATAATGTGGCATTTCCTCTTAAATGAATTGAGGACATAATTTCAGGAGTTGTCTTCAATCAGAGGAAAGAGTTCTATTCTCGGCCTTTGCCTGAAGATATACTGAAGCTGACTGCTCAACAGGCAAGCTTTCCTTCTACTCTTTCGTCCAATCGTTTATTGTTTATGTTTGTGGAATCTTATTCTTTAGTACACCCCTGTATGCTTATGATTTGAGCACCCAAGTATTCTTTGTTAAATCAGATTTTCTCTTGCTGCTGATTCATACCTAGCTTCTGTCCCTGTCTCTGTCTCTCTCTAATTCATGTAAATCATTATCTGATGCACAATACTAAGCTAAGTGCTTAATAAAACCATCTGCATACCTACTTAAATAACATTATAGCTTCTGGGTGCAAAATCACTTACTCGTGTGCTTGCCACAGTGATACCTTTCAGATTTGTTAGTGGTAGAGTTTGTTGAGATCATGTGTTCAGTTGATATACCAGCCATCCGTTTTGCTGACTTGGTAATTAGCTATACGGTCATCTGTTATCATTGACGCGTAGAGGGCTACTGGTTTGGTTATTATGTTTGCTTAGTGTCATCTGTTTTTTCTTTTAAATTTCTCGGTATTAATATAACACATCTGGTTTCCATTTTTTGCAGGCCATATTCCCAGACACTACCTACGGTGTTGACTGTGCAGGGGATCCAAAAATTATTCCCCAACTGACATTTGAGGACTTTAAGGTTTGTTGTGTTTACTAAGGATGAAGATTAGTTATTTGGGATATGAGATATGTACCATGATAGATTTTGAAACTGTGATTGTTTATGTGTTATGAGTCTCGTGACATTAAGAAGTATTCTTTACGGTTTAGTCATTGGTCCTACAGACTTATATTGTGCTCTCATTTTGTGAAGTCTAACTTTTTACGGTAGACTTTAAAATCAGATTTTCAAGTTAATGTTATATTAGCACATTCGTTGCAACTTTTTGAGGAATGCTCTGGAAAATCCTCTGCATGTTGCCCTCAACATAGGCAGCAGAACAATAATCCAAACTTGTGAACCATTTTAAAGACACATTTCAACCTGGGGGCATTTGCCTGTAGAATATGGTATTAAGGATTTTACTACGAAAATGTTTTTGACTAATAATTCTGCTTATATGAAACCTTTTCTATGTCAGTCGCGGTGACTTATAGTAGCATTCCACATCCTTTTTTATCTCTAATATCCTATTTAATTTCGATATCTCTCTTCGACCAAAATTCTCTCTCTTTCAAACTGCATTTTCTACGAACATATGATTCTTGATCTCTATATAAATGCATTGTTTCCTAAGTATTATTTTATTACTATAGCACTTTTCTGTCTGATTTTCTGAGAATAAAATTACAGGAGTTCCACCGGAAATACTACCATCCCAGCAACGCAAGGATATGGTTTTATGGAGATGATGATCCAACTGAGCGCTTGCACATTATGAGTGGTATTCAAATAGATCTGTTTCTACGTATATATGTATGAATAATTTTGATTTGCCTGCAAACTATCTTAAGATTGTGGAAAGTAAATTTAAATATGTTCTATTATCTTACTCTCTCTCAGGGTACCTAGACATGTTTGATGCAAGTTCAGCTCCAAATGAATCAAGGGTTCAACCACAAAGACAATTTTCAGGGCCAGTTAGGATTGTTAAGAACTATCCTTATAATCAACGAGGTGATTTAGAGAAGAAAAATATGGTGTGCCTCAGTTGGTTGCTCTGTGATAGGCCCCTTGACATGGAGACTGAGCGAATGATTGAAGTTTTGGTTCATCTTATGTCAGCAACTATTTTGTCTCCATTGAAGACTATCTTGCTTGAATTTGGCTTCACAGATGTTATTATAGAGGTTGACTTTCATCCGCTTCAACCTATATTTACCATTGCATTCATGGGTGTTTCTCATGATGACATTTTGAAGGCACAATTACTAGTCATGACTACACTTGTGGTATTTGCGGAGAAAGGTTTCAGTACAGACTCTGTAGAAGCGTCCATGAATACGATGGAGTTTATTCTCAGGGAATGCAATGCTGAATCATTTCCTCGAGGCTTGTCCTTGATGCTCCAGTGCATTGTAAGATCCACCCCTCCTCCCCCCCTCCTCCCCCCCCTCTCTAGTTTTGTTTCTCCTTTGTTTTTGTTTTCCTTTACGTCGATAAAATACTTTCCACATGTTGTAGCCATTTATTCTTGACCATTACATTAATATATTAAATCTCTGTAGGATAAATGGATACATGACATGGATCCCTTTGAGCCATTACATTATGGCAAAACTTTAAAGACACTGAATTCCAGGATACAAAAGGAAGGCTCCAAGGCTGTTTTCACTCCTCTAATAGAGAGATTCATTGTCAACAATCCTCATAGAGTTGTGATAACAGTGCAGGTAATCAATTAAATATGTTTGCAGCAAACTTTGGGGCTGTTTTTATTAATCCAAACAATTGACTTCTTTGACAGCCTGATCCACAAAAGGCTTCTCGTGATGAAAAATTTGAGAAAGAAATCTTGAGGAAAGTTAAAGCCGGTATGACAGAAGAAGATCTCGTTGAGCTGGCACGTGCTACCCAGGAGCTGCAACTGAAGCAGAAAACTCCTGACCCACCAGAAGCTTTGAGAAGTGTTCCAAGCCTATCTCTGCTAGACATTCCAAAGGAACCTATTCATGTTCCCACAGAGGTTGTCATAGCCTTGAATTTCTGATTGATTGTGTTTAAGTTTGATGCAAGTTTCCTTATGGATTAGTTCCTGCAAGAATAAATAAAAGGCTTCTATCTGTTATATGTAGGTCGTGTATATCAATGGAGTTAAGGTATTACAGCATGAGGTCTTCACGAATGATGTCTTTTATATTGACATCGTGTTCCCTTTGAGTTCACTAAAGCAAGAGCTTCTTCCTTTGGTACCTATTTTCTGGTAAGGTGTTATCTCCGGTAATAGTCACCTAATGAGACAGACTATGCCATTTTTGTACCCTTACCCTATCGCTAATTAACAAATTAAGAAGGCTGAGCTTGATCCTCATTCCTTACAGCCTCCCTTAGATTACTCAATTAGCCAGATTGATGGAAGTGCTGTTTTCTAATCGAATATTTATGTTTTCTTTCAGACTTTGAAAAACCTATGCTCAGCTCTTAAATCATGTCAGCCGTTAAGGCAATGACGTAATATTTGTAGAACAACCGAGTTAAACATATCCTCCCATTTATGGCATTTTTTGGGTGATATAGAAAAGGTTTCAGCTTCAATTACTTGAGAATTATGCATAATTATAGAACTGCAGGTATTTTTACAAGAAAATTGTGATTAAATTTTACTTGCTTTTAAAACCAATGGTTATTCTGCATGCCAGCATACTCTTGTAGGAAAATGCATATTTGTTGATTTGTGAACAAACAAAACTGAATATTTCTGTGGATCACCGTCATTGATGAATAAGAAACTCATGTTCATGCCCAGTAATTGTTTCTACAAATTGTACTTTTGCAAGCAAAGACAATAGCCTATTACGTTTTAATCGCAAAGCACTAATAATGATAACGATTGTTGCATCACCAGTATGACAATTCTTTTAAACCAAGTTAGATTGTGTTCTTGACAATATCATGATGTCCTTGACAGCTTGTTATTGCTGAACACGAGTACAAAAGACATGAATTTTATTCAACTTCATGAATTGGTTAAAAGAAAAACAGGAGGAATATCAATTGATCCAATGACGTCATCTGTGCGGTGCAAGAAAGATCCCTGTGGCCATATAGTTGTTCGAGGGAAAGTCATGGCAGGACGTGCTGAAGACCTATTTGAACTGGTATTGTTTTCCCTCTTATTTCCAGAGTAGCAAATGAGCGTTTCCAGTTTCCTTTGTGTTTTTTTTTTTCTGATCAATAGGGACTGGGAATTCCAACTTGGATGAAGCGGGCTCCATCCAGCAAAACTCCTGCCCTATTCAAAAATTTAAAAAACTCAGAAAATTTGATAATTTCTCATAGTTTAGGCCATTTGGCCAGGTCAGATTGAGAAACACGGATGTTTTCTTTATCTTACGCTATTAGGCTGTAAATCATATGGAGTAAATCTCTTGGTGCCATTCTAAATATGAATTACTGGACTGGAAAATATGTCCCATGCAAAGTTGACATTGATCTTAATCAATCGAAAAAAGTTTAGAAGTGGTTACCCTTTCTTTATAAAAGTTCTCTTCGCTAAGAAACCTATATTATAGTTTCTCATTTACTTGCTTTTGCATGTGGGGAGGTGTCTGGGCATGTAATTGGTGTGCCATTACTCTCTAGATTTTTTTATCCTTATCTTCTATATCATTATTGCCATTTTTGTTTGGTGCTCAACTAGTGGTTTGGCAGATAATACATCACGGTTTTAATGCTTTCATTTCACGTTATTGCAGATCCACTACATTCTTCAAGAAGTCCGATTTACTGAGCGAGAGCCGTTTAAGCATAAGGTGTCCCAGTTTATAGCTGAGGTATTATAAACTTATTCAAAAACGGTCAATGTTATAATTGCTGATCCTTAACATTCAACCATCAAAGCTTGAGTTTATAATATGTCATTTTCAGTACCACGACAATGCCAGTCGCCATGAAATTGCTGCAGCAAGAATGGATGCAAAATTAAATGTTTCTGGGTGGCTTCGTGAACAAATATTTGGCGTCAGGTTGGATTAAGTTTTTCAAGTTATTTGTCTTCTGGCCTAATCTTGACTTCCTGTACCTGTTCCTCTCTCTGCAAGGTGTATTGTCCATAAACCTGGAAATATCTGTTATGATTTCCAGGGAAAATGAAATAAAAATTAACATCTTATTGAAGGATTTAAAAGTTAAGGTTCATTTCAGGACCTTGCCATCTTAGCATTTTTATAAATTATCCTATGAATCTCTTTGAGATGAGGAATAATGTAGGTTGGCATCTTAGCCTATCTTTATTATGAATAACTGGAAAGCTTTCAAGTTTTGTGCAAATATTTCCTTATAGTATGATAATTAAGCATCGACTTAGGAAAAGTAATGGGACAGAGTCAGTTTCTTATACATTTTGTATGATCTCTGTGCTTAGTCAAGTGGAGTTTCTGCAAGTGCTTGAAAAGAAGGTTGATCAAGATTGGGACGGCATTTCTTCATCTCTAGAGGAAATTCGCAAGTCAGTAATTTGTAAGAAAGGTTGCTTCATTATTATGACTGCTGAAGGGAAGAATCTTACTCAATCTCAGAAATTTGTGAGCAAATTTCTGGATTTGCTGCCTAGCAAGTCTCCCTTTGCAAGAAGAACTACTTGGAAAGCTACACTACCTTCTGGAAATGAGGCCATCATAATACCTACAAAGGTTAAAATAAAATTGCCACCGTAAATTTTTTTATGAGTTCTTTTTTGGGCGGGAATGATATTATTCTTAATCCTCACCTTCTACAGGTTAATCATGTTGGAAAATCTGTTAACCTTCATGACAGTGGTTATCGGATTAATGGAAGTACACTTGTTATATCCAAATTTATTAATGATACATGGTTGCGTGATCGGGTAGGAATTAGTGGAGAAGCATCTGCTTCTTGTTACTTTGATATTAACACAGGTACAAATCTGCTCAGTTATAAATTTGCATGGACTTTGAATTTCTGTTTGACAACCTCACTGTCACTGACGATTTGTTTTGTAGGCGTATTCTCCTTCTTGTCTGATCGTGACCCTAACTTGTTAAAGACGCTTGATGCATACGATGGAACTGGAGATTTTCTACGGAAATTAGAAATGGATGATGATACTCTCAGAAAGGCCATTGTGCTGGCGCTCAGAGATGATTCGTACCAACTTCTTGATGACAAAGGTTATAGCGGGTGTGTGTTACTGTTAACTCACTTGTTGTTTTGCAGAAGTCTTGTGTGACACAAATACAAAAGGGAACAAGGACAAAGAAAGAACTTTTTACATCTTATTGTGTCTTGATGGAAACAACGGAGTGTTTGAACGGTTGAACATTTAAATCTAATGTACACAAAAGCTCGGTGACCATGCCACAATTGTTTCTTAGTTTACTGCTTATCTTACGAACTCTTTCCCATCATTTTATCTCCTGCAGGTTTTTGAAGCGGGATTTAACGGGAGTCACGGAAGAAGAAAGGCAGAGGAGGCATAAAGAGATATTGTCAACCAGGTAAACAGGTTGTAAATTGTCGTCTGTGTTGCGTTCCAGGGATTTGACAGTACTAAGGTTGCCATCTTGACAAAGTTTTGAAGAAGTTTTAGCTATATTTCTGCTAAAACTAGATACTACGGACAATAAAGAAAGGAATTTTAACGTCCTACATGGAAAATTTTACAATAGTTGGTCAAATTTACTTGTTATATTTACCCAAGTGAAAGTATCATCATCTTCGTTGCCGCTAAAACATGATGCATGATTCGTCTTAGATTCTTATAGATTTTACATTATTTTTACGTTGTTTTTCCTTTATCCCGCGTGCAGCTTGAAGGACTTCAAGAAATTTGCAGATGCATTCGATGCAGTTAAAGGCAAAGGCGTTGTGGTCACAGTGGGAGCGCCAGTGGGTGTCAAAGCAGCACTAAAGAAGCGACCTAAACTCTTCAAATTAAAGATAGTGCCCCTCTTCAGCGGGCTCGACATCGTATCTTGAAGGACTACTACTTCAGAAAATGCTGCAAAATTAAAACTGAATGTCACTTTCTTCTGTCTTGGCTTCCAAGTAATTAGATTTATTAGTGATAAGCAGATATTGACCTTTTACAGTTAATTTCCTTAAGAATGAATTCGTTGACAGTAACTATCTGATAAACTATTACTGGGTAATCTTTTGTTTTACTCTGTTAAAAGTTTCCTAATGCAGTGTTAGCAGTTTCTACTCCCCTTTTTTTTTATAGGATCATTAATTAATTCCTGTGAAAAGCGAAAATGGCTGACATTTACTCCCCTTCGTTTATAGTGTTTCACGATGCTGATTTAATGATTTTTCAATATTTATTAGAATTTAAATATTTTTAGGTTATAATGTTTGTCATAATTTTTTTTAAAGTTACTTTAAAAAAAAATATCCTAAATTCACTATTCAATAATCTTGGCCTAAAATTTAATCTAGAAGGGTCGAATTAAACAAATGTTCTGGATTAAAGTAAACCTTTGAACTGCAACGGGGGTTAGTTGGGTCAGTGAGTTTGAATACCTCACTCTGCATATTTGATTCTAACTCGCCATCTACGGGGATTGAATGTAAAACTCTTTACTTACAAGTAAAAAGAAATATATCATTACACCGTAATATCAAGCTATATGTAAAAAGAATTTTTAATTATGATTTAGCAAACGAACGGTCCAGATAATGTTGGCTATACTGTTATGGTAAAGATTTGCTGCACCTAACTAGAGTTGAGCCTCTTGGACACGTGGAGCTGATTTAGGGTTTTCTTGGAGCCAAAGGAATATTATTATTTGAATTCTGGCAGCTGTCTCTGGCTCACTGTATTTTCTGTGCGTTTGCGACATCAAACATTTATTCACATGAAAACTTTTTCTATGTCGGTAGTCTGCACTGCACTCTCTTTCCATAGGGAAGAGATTCTATCTGAAACTCGTACATCAAGATCACCAGATTAATTGATTTGAGCATTTCAAATTTCATTCCACGGTTTAAAATTATTACAATTTTTAAGGGGTCAAAATAAATGGGCTGTTGAATGAAATTTGAAAGATCCACATCACTTCATCCTGTGTCCTTGTTGAAAGAGATCCGGAAAGGATTTCTTCTCCCTTCCATGTATATGCATGCTATTTTTCTCTCATTTTTTTCAGTACTTTTTCAGGCTAACAATTAACAGGGTAGTTGTAATCAAGGTATTAAATATTGATGATATCGAAAATATCGGTAGTTCAAAAACACGGAAATATCGATGGAAATATCGGGATATTATCGATATCGATAAAAATTGAATAAAAACCACGGAAATTGTAAGAAAAACTTGGAAATTTTTATTGAAACTTTGCAGGATGTTTATTTAGTCAATTATCTATTAGTTTATCACAAAAAATTGGAAGGAAATGCATTGCATGATGAATTTAATTGATTTAAGTTTATTATATAGCGAGCTGGCAAACATTGTGAGTGTAGAAAATATGTAGTAATTAATGAAAGAAGTTTAAACACACCATAATCATTTATATATAATGAATTAGTACAATAGTTTATACTTTATACATTGCATGGTAAGATACATGAGTGACTTAGTAAATATTAGCTTGCAAGCCTTGCAGACATCTTAACGACCATATAAATATTACAGGCTGAATATGTAATCACAAACACATATGTAGCAAGTTGGATAAGGCCCAGGTGCATGGTTGACAAAGGGAGGGGTTCGAATCTCTCTATGCGCAAGATTGAGTGTCACAACCCGTCCCAAAACTTTATGCTTCGACGGTTGTGAATTGACGAAATTGCCCTTGTACATTATTTGTTTTGTTGAGTTTTGGAATGTAAGTAAATGTTAGGGTTTTGTTGGTTAACCCTAGTTAATTTTGGGTGTGGTTAGGTTAAGAAGTGTGTTGGATGTGTGAAGACCACACATCACAAAACTACTTCTTTCTCTCTCCCTAACTCTCGGACCTCTCTCTTTCTCACACTTTCTCTCCCGAGTGTGTACGGACAACCCCAGAACAAGCCAAAAACTTACAGATCGAAGCAGGGAAGAATAACGGTCTACTCCTCAGGTTCACACGAGCTCAACCATACCAGTTTTGAGCCACAAACCCTCGAAAACCCTAGCTGGAAATCAAACCGTGGGTGTACAGTACACCTAATCTGTTGGAGCAGGTTTCACAACGTTCTAAGTCCCAAAAGGTAACTTCCTAGCTCCCTAGTTCGTTTTGGCATAGTTTTTAACGGTTTTGGACGTCGGGAAACGCTGTTTATTGGACCTCCGACTTGGGCACTATTCATCAACTTTTAAACCATTGAGTTTTTGTGAATTCTAGGATCACAGTAAGCTCAAGAAAGTCCTCACGATGCTCGAAGTGCATCGTTTGTAAGAATTGGCGCACGGGAAGCTCGAGAACGGAGTGTTGCAGGTTTGTGCCGGAGTTCGAGGTAATTTCGACGTGATTTCTTACGTTTTAGAACTTAAAACCGTTGTAACGTGATACTAGAGATCTTAAGCTTCATTTTGGCGTTTATTTCATGCGATTTGGGTAAGAATTGAGAGAGAACAAAGACAAAGAAAAATTCCCAGTTTCCCGGCGACGGCGACGGTCGCCGGAGCTGGAGGTAGGAGATGGAGGAATATTCCGTCAAGTTTGACGGAATATTCTAACGGCGTAAGTTAGACCTAACGGCATCCGTTAGCTTTTAACGGAATATTCCCTGGAATATTCCTGACGGCATGAACAGTAACCGTCAGTGTGCTTGTCACGTGGCCGCGCATGGGGGCGCGTAGGTCCGTGACCTCCTCGGCGCGTGAGGGCGCGTGAGCTACAGGAAATTTATTTTAAAAATTTCACAATGATCCTGAGGTTGTGTAGATCACGTTGGTATATTCACACACCTCATTTGAGCTTTGTTTGAGAAGTTATTAGCTAGTTTCGTTTATGTGCTTTAAATAACGTTCTTATAGTTGTTTCTCACATAGGCGAAACCTATCCGGACGACGAGCGTAGCCAGGCTAGACAAGGAGGCTACGATCCATCTACTTATCAGTGAGTGGGCTTTTGTTTTCCGTATATACCTTATACATTGAGTTTTCCCAGAAAACATGTGAAATGGTTTATGAAATGAAATGCCATGCCATCATACCTTTGTTATATTTCTTGAGTATGCATGATGAAATAAGTGTGCATCATGATATTATTATGCATTATGGAGTGCCTATGCATCATGAAATTGTATGCGCATGATTGTTGGTGCTGTGGACGCTAAGGTAAGTTCAGGTAAGCTTCTGAGTGTTTAAATAAATGTCGAGTTAACGAGATTGATGAGATGTTGAGATGCATCGATAGCTCATAAACCTGCACCCCCGGTGTTAGTGCTCCCGCCCAGGGCCAGGGCACAGTCTTTCACGTGTTGTTCACCTCTCCGCACCGCACGCTCGCCTTGGATCCAAGTTAGGTGCCAGTCCTGTCGTATAGACCACAATAGGTGGGTTCGACTCGTAGGTGACCCGCGATTAGCGCAGGATTCACGTGATTGTAGCACTAGAGCGTAGTAGATTATACCCAGTCTTGTCGTATAGACCACCTTGAGTGGGTTCAACATGTGTGCAGGATAGGTTGAGATGATGAGATTGATTATGAGCTATATATATTTCCAGTCGTGCTGATCACACGGTGGATATGATATTATCGATGATGAGTTTACTTCATTTGATATTATGATAAGTCATATGCTTGATTCGTTGGCTTAGTTTGGCATATGTTGGATTGGTTGGCATACTCATGAATTGATGGTGTGATATAGCATATGTTTGATTCATTGGCATAGTTTGGCATGTGCTTGATTCGTTGGTATGGTTTGGCATACATTTGGATTCGATGTCATATTATTGACTTGTTAGCATTTTTATGTTTCGAATCATATTGGCTTGATGATTTTCAGATGAGTTGAGTATATGTATACTATTATTTTTCTGGGAAAGTATACAGGTTTTACGGCGAGGGGTTAGAAAGTTAGTTTTGAAAAGGTTTTCGAAAGATTTGTTTTTGCCCACTCACGCTTTTGTTTTTCGCCCCTCCAGGTATTAGCTAGCGTTGTCTGTGGCATCTGAGGCAGCAGCAGTAGTTCTGACAGTCCTTCACTCATGTAGGACCCTTCGGGGATGTGTTGTATAAATACTCTTTATGTTCGACTGCACCTAGGTCTTTACGCTCTGATTATGTATTAACACCTCTTGAATTCGGTTTTTATTTATTCGTATTTCTTACTACTTGAATGCTTCCGCACTGTGCACATGGTTACGTCACCTCACGTGATGGCCAGCATGCCTCGATTTCGGTCGGGGTGTGTCATTGAGAACTATGTATTAATGTGTTTTATTTTATATCTTAAACATTGATAAATACACAAATTATGAAATTCTCACTTGAAAAATTTAAACTTTATTAACTCAAATGTAATTAAATTAAGAAGGAAACAAGCAATTGATCAAAGCAATTTGATATTCATGGGGTTTGCACTTTGCATGCAGGGAATCAAAACGCACACATAAAAATCCATGTTCCAAAGCCACGCGAGGGAAGTGAGGGAAGTGAGCCAGAATCCCACATCGGCTGTGCAAGGAAAGTAAGCAAGCATGCAGGCCTACAAAGGCCACGTTCCAAAGCTGGAATGAATCCCACATCGGCTGTGCAAGGAAAGTAAGCAAGCATGCAGGCCTACAAAGGCCACGTTCCAAAACTGAAAATGTCATTCTTTTCTTGGCCTTTTGGCTAAGATCAAGTGTATTAATATTTTTTTATCAATTTAATATTTGACGTGTGGGCTAATGGATGGTTCACAAGTAATATCGCGATATTTTAAAGATATTATAATTTAAGTTAAAAAAATATCGTTGTGTCAAAAAAACGATATTATCGGCGAAATATCGCCGATAATATCGATTTTTAAGACATTGGTTGTAATTTACCTTTATATATATATATATATATATATATATATATATATTTATTGGAGTAATTTACCCATTTTTTTGTATTTTATATTTTGTTTAACCCTTTGGAAAAATTAATACAAAGTCCATTTTTCATATTTAATTTAGTTAGTTATCAGTCACTTAATAATACGGTATAGTGATATTTTTCATCACTTGTAAGTGAGAGTTGAACTACATTATTATGACTTGCGCCATTGTAATGCTTAGTCCACCCCCACTTACTTAGTATAGATAATATTGCTCGTCAGAAAGAAAGAAAAAATTAGTTAGCTATCACATAATTACACTTGACGCAGCTCAAGTATCAAGGACGAAGGCATCCAATTGTAAATGGACATTATATGATTCTAGTTTGCTATGTTCGCTCGCTAGAGTTTTAAGCCAACAGAAATGTTATAAACTAACATGGATTGATTACATTGTCTTTTTTGACAATATAAGGCTTGAGCGTCATATGTTTTTAATTTATATTTTAATACATGGATCTCTCTACCAATCAATAGGATGAAAATTAAAGTCATTTTAGTTATTTATTGATATTTTTTTTTTGCCCAGTTATTTATTGATAGTTAATGTAACATGAGATGCAAAATATTATAAAATTGAATGAGAAGAAGATTTAATGTTCATATTCAATTGCTACATCCACCATCAAATTAAATTTTGACAATAATTATTCTCTTATTATTATTTCAATTGAGAAAAATAATTAATGGAACTTGATTAAGCACCGTGATTACTCGGCGGCTTGAGTTGGCTTGGCTAGTTTTGGTTCGGCTTCTTCCAACCAGGAGTTACTACTTCCCTCCCAAAGCACCACCCACTAATATGCTAAGCTTGTCCGTACGGTCAGCTCTGCAATCAAAGTACGGTCAGCCTGGTCACGCTTCCCCATAAACCCTCTCTCTCTCTCCCCTCTTCATTTACCTCTTTCATCATATTTTCTCACAAATTTTTCCCCTCCATCATACCCCCCATTTCAGCTTCTGCTCTGAGAAATTGAACCACCGTCGCCGTCGCCAGACGACGTTGTGGAGAAGCTCGGTTTCGATAAGATATCCGAAGAATTAATCGGAGACTGCGACTCCAACGCTGTGCTCTTCCGGCACAAAAAGACCGGCGCCCAAGTCATGTCTCTGTCCAATGGCGCCAGGCAAAAGGTCTTCGGCATTGCTTTTCAAACGATACAGTGAGTTCTCTTCCAAAAATCTCTGCTTTTTCATGTAATGCATTTGCCCTTTTCGGCTTTTCGGCTTTTCGCCTATTTGTTTGTTACTTTATTCAACTGTTGATGAAGGACCGATTCGACTGGAGTCGCCAGCATACTGCATCACAGTGTGTTATGTGGGTCGAGAAAGTACCCGGTGAAAAAACCATTTGATGAGTTGGAAAATGGGAGCTTCTGTACTATTCTGGATTCACAAGCAATGGCTGATAAGACCTACTTCTCTGGTGCTTGCACAACTACAAAGGTGAATATGAGAGGCGAAACTGGAAAAGAAATTACAATGTGGGTCTATTCTATGTTGTTTCTATCTAGCTAACCTGTACTAATTCCAAACTTGCATGGTTTTTGTGATTGAATCAGAATTATATAATCTCGTTGATGTAATCCTGGATGCCATCTTCTTTCCTAAATGTGTGGAGGACGTCCAGATTTTCCAGGAACAGGGTTGGCATTACGAGCTCAACGACCCTTCTGGAGATATATCTTATCAAGGTTGGACATTTGATACATACGCCCAGTTCTCTTGTGTTTGTGTAAATTGGTTATAAGTTTCATTGTTTCCAAGTATGAAACTAATGTGCCATTTCCTCTTAAAATGTTTATTGTTCATAATTTCAGGTGTTGTCTTCAATAAGATGAAAGAGTTATATTCTCGGCCTGGGCCTGATAATGTACTGAGGCAGACTGCTTGGCAGGCAAGTCTTGTCTAATTGTATATTCTGTATGTTTGTGACATTTTTGCTGGTTTGCATATAACTTAATCCAATCTCTCTCAATTCATTTCCGTGGGAAGTCTTATTGTTTAGTACACACCAATATGATTATGATTTTAGCCCCCAAATAGTCTTTCGCAATTGTGATTTTCTCTTTGCTGATGGATATCATACCAAGCTTTTCCATCTCTCTCTGCTCCCTCCCTCCCTCCCTACCTACATCATCTCCTTATTCATAGAAATCATTACCTTATGCATAACTACATAATATTAGGCTTCTGGGTAATAGCTTCTGGGTATATATCAGATACTCGTGTGCTTACTACAATGGTAGAGTTTTCTGAGGTCATTTGTTCTGTTTATATACCCGCCATCCCTTTTTCTCACGTATTAAGCTACTCAGTCATCTGTTACCAACTGACCGTTGCTGTCTAGAGAGCTACCAGTTTGGTTATTAATATTATGCTTGCTTACTGTCATATTTTCTGTTTTTTGTTTTTATTTTCTTTCAGTATATTTCTAATATCATACATCTGGTTTCCATTTCTACAGGGCCTTATTCCAGACAGTACCTACGGGTTTGACTGTGCAGGGGATCCAAACATTATTCCCCAACTGACGTTTGAGAACTTCAAGATTTGTTGTGATCACTGAAGAGGAAGATTAGTTCCCATGATAAGCTTTAAAACTGTGGTTGTTCATGTGTTATGAGTCTTTTGGCGTTAGGATGTATTTTTTTATGGTTTGGTCATCGGTCCAATAGACTTATATGTTTCTTTCCTTTTCAGAAGGATAACTTCTTTTTGTTAGACTTCAGAATCTAATTTTTTGAGGAATGCCCTGGAGAATCCTCTGCATGTTGCCTTAAAGGGCAGCCGAACACTCATCTGAATTTCTGAACCATTTGTAGTAGCATAATAGTATTAAAAACTCTTTTTGATATCTAATAGCCTGATTAGTTTCTTTCTATGGGACCATCTTCTGTCAAATTATCTAAATCTGAATTCACACATGCGCGCACACGCACATATTTTAGTGCTATAGTGCTTTTCTTTCTGAAATCTGAATTGAGAATAAAATTACAGGCGTTCCACCGGAAATACCACCATCCGAGCAACGCAAGGATATGGTTTTATGGAGATGACGATCCAGCTGAACGCCTGCACATTTTGAGTGGTATTTAAACAAATCTGTTTCTGTGTACATACCAATGTTTGAAAAGGCTCGCCTCAGGGCGCGCCTAGGCGCCCTGTGAGGCTGGGCTTGAGTGTTGCCGCCTCTATTTTGAGGGAGTGGGCGGAAGGTTCCGCAGGGGCCGCCTAGGCGCGCCTCAGGGGATTTTTTTTGTTTTTTTACTCCTAGGGTTTTAACTGCCTCATACCTCTTCCTTGCACTATCATCTTTCTGCTTTTTTTTTTTTTTTTTTTTTTTTTTTTTTTTCTGATTTGTATTTTTTTATATAATGGATGTGTGTGTTGTCTGCGTGCATTGATATATGTGTGCTCATTGTGCTTTTCATCCTCTATTATATATATATATATATATATATAATATAATATATGTATATATATGTGTGTATATGTATTTATAATATTTGTGTGTGCTCAGGGTGATTATTGATTAATAATCTCTTTTTTTTAATGTAATATATGTGTACGCTCAGTGTATATATTAAAAAATTTAGATCCCGTGAGGCTTCGCCTCACACCTCACACCTAGGCTGGGCTATCCCTCGAACGCCTCGCCCAAGCCTCACGCTTTTAATACATTGGTACATCATGTGAAGAATTGTGTTTTCCTGCAAATTTCTTTTATTGCATGACTATTTGGTCTTTTGTATAAAATAGTGGGCGAATTCCCAAAAGAAAATCGATGAGAAGCTGTAGTTCAAGAAAGAAACTATTGAGGATACTAATCTGGCCATTTAAAAGCATCAATAGAAAATGCCTCTTACACTATCTATTACGACATTTTTTCCCTTCTAGTGACGTACTTTGAACAGTTGTTCTCTATTATACAAGTTTGTCATGTCCCATCATTTCAGTTTATACCAATGTTTTAAAAGGCTCGGCCTCAGGGCACATCTAGGCGCCCTCTGAGGCTGGGCGTGAGGGTTGTCGCCCTTGTTTTGAGGGAGTGGGTGTAAGGCGTCGCCGGAGCCGCGCCTCAGGGCGTCTAGGCGTCTCTGTTTGGCTTTTTTTGTTTAAATTTTTTTTTTAATTCCCAAACCCAAATTTTAGGTAGGTTTTAACTGTCTCATACCTCTTCCTTGCACTATTGTCTCTCTGCATTTTTTTTCTGATTTTTATTTATTTTTTATATAATGGATGTGTGTGTTGTCTGCGTGTATTGGTATGTGTGCTCATTATGTTTTTCATCCTCTATTATATATATATATATATATATATATATATATGTGTATATATATTTATAATATATGTGTGCCCAGGGTGATTATTGATTAATAATCTTCGTTTATTTTAATATAATATATGTGTACGCTCAGTGTATATATTAAAAAATTTAGATCCCGTGAGGCGAACACGCCTAGGCAGGGCTATGCCTCGGACGCCTTGCCCACGCCTCACGCTTTTAATATACTGGTTTATACCCAATTTGTTTTGCAGAATTAAAATAAACGTTATTTAAAAATAAGAAAACCAATGCGCAGTTGTTAGAGAAATAATTGGTCACTAACATCTTGATTTATGTAATCGTTTTTCCCTTTATTGATTGTGACGGACAATTTAATTTTAAGATTGTGGAAACTAATCTCTCTCTCTCTCTCTCTCTCTCTCTCTCTCTCTCTCTCTCTCAGAGTACCTAGACATGTATGATGCAAGTTCAGCTCCAAATGTATCGAGGGTCAAACAACAAAGGCTATTTTCAGAGTCAGTCAGGATTTTTAAGAACTATCCTTCTGATAAATCCGGTGATTTAGAGAAGGAAAATGTGGTATGCTTCAGTTGGATGCTCTGTGATAAGCCCTTAGACACAAAAACTGAGCAAACAGTTGATGTTTTGGTTTATTTTATGATGGGAAACTTGACACGAACCTTGCGGGAATATGGTTATCATGTTTATATCGAGATTGTTCATCTCCCTCAACCTGTATTTCGCATTGCGGTGTTTAATGTTTCTCGCGAAGACATTTTAAAGGTAGAGCTATTTGTCACAAGTATACTTGTAGTATTTGTCGAGGAAGGCTTTGATACACATTGTGTAGAAGCATCCATAACTGCAATGGACTTGTTCATTGTCAGAGGAGGCCTTAAAAAATCTCGAGGCTTGACCTTAATGCTGCTGTCCCTTGTAAGATATACCCCTCTTTAATTTGTTTTTTCTTTGTTTTTGTTTTCTTTCATAAAACTTTCCGGGCATTATAGCTGTTTATTATTGATCATGACCTATTATATAGGATAAATGGATACATGAGATGAAACCCTTTGAGCCTTTGAAGTTTGGAAAATCTTTAATGGAACTGAATGCCAGAATCCAAATGGAACTGATTTGTTGTGTTTATGATTAATACGAGTTCATTTATGGTGTAGTTCCTGCAAGAACAAATAAAATAATAACAAGCTTTCTATCTGTTGTATGTAGGTTGCGTATGTCAATGGAGTTAAAGTATTGCAGCATGAGCTCTTCACGAATGATGTCCTTTACACTAAATTGTGTTCAATATGGGTTCACTAAAGCAAGAGCTTCTTCCTTTGGTACCTATTTTCTGGTAAGATGTTTTAAACCCTACCATTAATTATGAAATTAAGAAGGTTGAGTTTCATCCTCATAAATGACCACCTCCCTCAGATTACTTGATATGAATATGCCAGAGCCCCTTTTTGATTGAATATTTTTATGTTTTCTCTAACTTTGAGAAATCTATGCTCAGGTCTTAAATTATCTCAGCCTTAAACGCAATTTTATAATATTTGTAGAACCCTCGAGTTTCATTGATAACTTTCTTGTCCGATACTTATGTACACAAAACATGTTCTCCAATTTCTGACACTCTTTTGGTGACATAGAAAAGGTATCAGCTTCAGTTACTTGGGAACTATGCAGAATTATAGAACTGCTGGTATCTTTAAGAAGAAACTTGTGATTAAATTTTTCTTTTAATGAACTGTTTCTTACTTGAAGAACAGTCATTTTTAAAAAACAAAAATTCTTTTAAGCTAAACTTGATCTTAATGAAAGCATTTGACATTTTAGACTTAGAGTACTTGGATCTAACGGAGGACATGACACAGAACCGAGCGCAATGGCGTTCCAGGATTCATATAGCCGACCCCACTTAGTGGGAAAAGGCTTTGTTGTTGTTGTTGTGATGTTCTTGACAGTTTCACGTTACTGAAGATGGATACAGAAGACATTAGTTCTGATGAACTTCGTCACTTGATTTCAAGAAAAACGGGAGGACTATCAATCGATCCAATGATTTCGTCTGTACGGTGCAAGAAAGTGATAACAATGATCGATTCAGCCATTGGAGCACAAAGGAAAGCTTGAAAGTATGGAGATATGGAAATCACAGAGAGAAGAGAGAGAAAGTAGAGAAACTTGCAAAAGAAGCTGATGTATTAATTGAACAAAAACACCAACCAATTACAACCTTATCCAGCCCTATATATAGCAGCTGTCCAAACTTAATGACTAAGTAATCTAACAGATATATTACATTTAGCTGATGTGTACAAATACATAAGGAATGACTGAAATAACCCATCATATATTGTTAATACTCCCCCTCAATCTCAGCTGGGATATCCCAGTCTGAGATTGGAACAATGATGAACAAACAAAGGACTATGTAATCCTTTTGTTAATACATCTGCAACCTGAGCTTCTGTGGGAATATGTTGTACCTGCAGATCACCTTTTTGCACCTGTTCACGAACAAAATGAAAATCAGTATCTAAGTGTTTAATCCTAGTATGAAATACTGGATTAGAACACAATGCCAAGGTGGAAAGATTATCACAATGTAACAATGGTACTGAAGGAAGACACATATGTAGATCCTTAAGAACTAATCTTATCCAAGCCACATCTGCTGCTGCATTAGCTAAGGCTTTATATTCTGCTTCCGTTGAACTTCGAGAAACACTGCCTTGTTTCTTAGACTGCCAGGACACAGGATTTGAACCCAGAAAAACGATGTAACCAGTAGTTGACCTCCTTGTATTTATATCCGCTGCCCAATCAGCATCACTATAGGCAAATAAATCCATAGCACCTTGAGCAGAGTAAGTTAATCCACACTGCAATGTACCCTTCAAATATCTGAGGATTCTTTTAACTAGACAAAAATGAGCTTCAGTTGGAGTTGTCATGAATTGGCAAGCATAGTTGACTGCATATGCAATATCAGGCCTTGTAAAGGTGAGATATTGCAATGCACCAACTAAACTTCTGTAAACTGTTGGATCAGATAATGGTTCTCCTTCATCTTTGAGCAATTGAGTATGAGGTTTACTTGGAGTTGAACAAGGTCTGCAATTCATCATGCCTGCCTTATTGAGCAAATCAGTCACATACTTTGACTGATTAATGAAGATATCTCCATTTTCTCTGTAATTAATTTGAAGACCCAAAAAATAGGTAAGCTTGCCCATGTCCTTCATATCAAAAAACACAACTCAAGTCATCAATCACTTGTTGAATAAGTGGAGATGAAGAACCTGTGATGATGATATCATCCACATATAATAACAAGATCACTACATCGGTCCCAAACACTTTCACAAACAAACTAAGATCTGAATGGGATGACTTAAAGTCTAAGGACGGTAAGTAACTTGTAAACTTGGCATTCCAGGCCCTTGGAGTCTGTTTAAGACCATACAATGACTTGAGAAGCTTGCACAGCTTGCACACATGATTAGGATACCTAGGATCTTGAAAACCTTGAGGTTGTTTCATAAAAACTTCTTCTTGTAATTCACCATGAAGAAAGGCGTTCTTTACATCCAACTGCCTCAATTCCCATCTGTTCATAGCAGCAAGTGACAAAACAAGTCTCACCGTTGTATGTCTGACCACTGGACTAAAGGTTTCTTCATAGTCCAATCCTTGTTCTAGACTATATCCTTGAGCAACTAAACGTGCCTTATATCTGGACACTTTGCCATCTTGATCCTTCTTGATCTTGTATACCTATTTGCTTCTTATCATATTTCTGCTAACAGGAGGTGGTGCTAGCTCCCAAGTACCTTGTTTCTGTAAAGACAAACTCTTCCTTCATAGCATTCCTCCAATCCTTAGAAAGAACAGCTTGTTTATAATGAGAAGGTTCTAGTGAATCATGAATGTTAAGAACAACAGTAAATCCACAGAACATCACATCATCATCATGAGAAGAAGGAAAAATTGGATCATGTGATGCAGAAGCATAATAGCTAGAGTAGTCTTTTCTCTGCAGAACTCCACTTTTTAACCGGGTAACCATATTATGCTCAGACAAAGTATGTATAACAGGGGATGGAGAAGTATCATTAGGAACTACAAGCATAGGTGATAATGAAGATACATGCTGAGAAGAGATATTGTCATCACCAGATAGTGAAGATACCTGATTTTGGTCAAGGTTATGGACATGCAACACTTGAGAGGAAGAAGGAGATTGATGTAGTGTAGTAGCTTGTATATCTGATGAAGAATTCTGGACTGGACTTGAAGACAAGCTTGAAGGTTGAGATGCCACAGTAAGCATATCCACAGATTGACCATTCCCACCAATTACTTCTCTTGTTTGTGCAAATGAATTAGGTAACACAATTAATCGCATTTGTGGAGCCTTTCTCTGTGATGACATAGCAGTGGAAGGAATATTGACAGAAGAAGGAGTAGACTTCTTAAAAGGAAAGACATTTTCATCATGGATTACATGTCTTGATAACAGTAACCTTTGTGTATTCCGATTATAACACAACACTCCCTTATACCCAATAGAATAGCCCAAAAACACACATTCATCACTTCTAGCTTATAACTTATTGACATTATACGGTCTTAAGTAGGGATAGACTGCAGTACCAAAAATCTTTAAGGAACTCAGAGAGGGAGATTGTGCAGACAGTTTAAGATAGGGAGACATCATATCCAAGTTTTGACAAGGCATTCTGTTGATTAAAAACACTGCATGACTACAAGCATGAAACCAAAACTTTTGAGGTAACCCTGCAGCACTCAATAATGTCACAGTAGTCTCAATAATATGCCTATTTTTCCGTTCTACCAACCCATTCTGTTGAGGGGTATAAGGACAAGAGACAAGATGTAATATCCCATGTATATCCAGAAACTGTTTAAACAACCTACTCATATACTCTCCTCCTCCATCAGATTGTAATGTCTTAATATTGCATTTGAAATGATTCAAAACAAATGCATGTAACTTAACAAACACAATATAGACATCAAATTTATTAACAAGAGGAAAGATCCAAGTGAACCTTGTGCATTTATCTACAAAGATTACATAATATTTGTAACCTTCAAGAGATACAGTGGGTGAAGGTCCCCATACATCAATATGCACTTTCTCAAAAGGAACACTAGACTTATTACATTTAGAAGGAAATGGTTGTCTAGTCATCTTACCCCTAATACATGCTGAACATAACTGTGGACTTTTATCTAAAGAAACAGTTATCTGAGACTCCTTCAACATTTTCAACTGAACTTCATTAGTAGGATGCCCAAGTCTTTGATGCCAAATAGAAGTCTTCACAAGTTGTCCCAAAAGAGCCTGAGGTGTATTATTTACTAGCTGAGAATATTTGAAAAACTGTTGCTGAGGAATGTAATACAAGCCACTACTACTACTCCTTCCTCTCAGTAGAATTTTCTTTGTTGCCTTGTCCTGCACCCAGAAACCAAATTCATCAAGTATAACATAGCAGTGATTATCTTTGCATAGTCTATACACAGATAATAAACTAGCTGTTAATTGAGGAACATGTAAAACCATTTGAAGATTTAAAGGTTTGGAAGAAGTTAAAAGAGAACCCAAACCAGTATTAGCTACATGTAAACCTTCTCCATTGCCCACTATGATCCTGTCATTGCCTTCAAAAGGAGTAACAAGTGTTAAATGATCCAGATCAGTTGTCATATGATGTGTAGCCCCTATGTCGAGCACCCAATTTTGTTGTGAAGAAGCAAAGTTTTGCTGAGCTTGTGCAGTGAGAGCAGTCAAAGAAGAAGGAGGTTGAGCACCTTGATATGCATAATTTCCTCGATGATAACAATTGAGAGCAGAATGGCCTTTCTTCCCACAGATTTGACACTCCAGAACTGGAGGAGCGGAGCTTGAGCTTGCATCATACCTTGAGTAGCAATTAGTAGCTGTGTGTCATCTTTTATTACAGGAATCAGTGTTGTCTTAGAACCACTGTTTCCATTCCAATTCTGCCAATTTGAACCCCCTTTAGTACTGCCAGAAAAACCATTGTTGTTTGAACCTCCAGAGAAAACATTTGAACTGCCTGAAAATCTGCCATTATTATTCCCATTGTATCTTGGCCTATTGTTAAATCTTCCATTGTTGCCTCCATTATTCTGATATCTTCTAGTGTTTTGAAAAGTCGCATTCCCATGTAGATGAAACTGAGGTAGAGAAGCCTGAGAAACAATGCCACCAGTTGGTCTGTAAGCATTAATCTGAGAAGAATTATTAGCTTCAGTGACAAAACCATAGCCACCAGAGAAACGCTGAGAAGCTCCTTGATCTTGTGAGGAATGAGCATTAGAGGATTCTCTTTGACAATACATGGCTGACATGGGAAAATGCAAAGTAGACTGTGAATCTTCAGTTGTTCTCTCACAATTGTGCTTGGAATTCTTTTAAAGAAATAGGAGTTTCACGGGCCACAATCACAGTACGAATCATATTAAACTCAGCTGGCAAACCAGCAAGAGCAGCAACAATAAGGTCATTCTCAGACACTACTTCACCTGCGGCCATAAGTTGATCTTTAAGAGCTTTAATCCTCAACATATATTTTTCAACACTATCAGACCCTTTCTTGATAGTCAACAATTCAGTTTTAAGATGATTCACCCGTGCTCTTGAAACTGTAGCATATCTGTCTTGCAAATTCATCCAAGCTTCATGTGCAGTTTTTACACCCTACAACATATTCCACTGCCTCATCACCTAATGTAGCAAGAAGAAGACTAACAAGAGCTCTGTCTTGTTTAATCCATTTCTTATATGTTGCTGTAATCTCAGTAGTGATACCATTATCTTCAGTGAACACAAACTTCGGTGGACACACCGATGTGCCATCAAAGTGATCAAACAAATCATATCCCTCAAGCACCGATCGAAATTGAAATGACCACTTATCGCAGCAGAAAATCACAGATCCATAGCCACAGATGAAATTGAACATAAACTCCAGAAAATATTCACCAGAAAACACAAGAATCGAGCAGATATAACCTGAGGCGTGAACGACGGAACGAAACCAACACCGCTTCGACGAAATCAGAAACCACCGCCTCACAGATCCTTCGAAAAAAAAAAACAAACTCCAAAGCCTGATGAGCTCGCCAGGATCCTCCTCACAAATTCACCAAACCTAAGCTCTTGATACCATGATAACAATGATCGATTCAGCCATTGGAGCACAAAGGAAAGCTTGAAAGTATGGAGATATGGAAATCACAAAGAGAAGAGAGAGAAAGTAGAGAAACTTGCAAAAGAAGCTAATGTATTAATTGAACAAAAACACCAACCAATTACAACCTTATCCAGCCCTATATATAGCAGCTGTCCAAACTTAATGACTAAGAAATCTAACAGATATATTACATTTAGCTGATGTGTACAAATACATAAGGAATGATTGAAATACCCCATCATATATTGTTAATAGAAAGATCCGTGCGGCCACGTTGTTATTGGAGGGAAAGTCATGGCAGGACGTGCTGAAGACCTATTTGAATTGGTATTGTTTTGCTTTTCTTTTCAGAGCCAGCAAATGAACAATTTCAGTTTACTTTGTTTTTTTCTGATCAACGGTGGAGGGAAATTCGAATTTGGGTGAAGCAGGTTTCACATTCTTGGGTTTGTTTATATAATTAGTACTGCTATGAGTCCTTATCGGTTGCATCTCTTAACAAAGACATGTGATGCTTTATTTATGTGTACTACTTCCTTGCACCAGTTGACAATAGTTTGTCTGGTAAGGAGTAACACAAACTTATGCGTATAGGTTACATCAGAGCAATACCTGAGTGCGGAATGAATCCATTTTCCTACATATTATAATAGTTATTTTGTTCATGTAATGAAGCAATTCTATATATTTTTGGCGAAACAATAATTTTAGTGAAAAACAGAAATGAAATGAAGCAGTTCATCCAGCAACACTCCTGTCTAATCCAAAAAATAAAAATAATTTTTTTAAGGAAATTAAATAATCTTAGGTTAGGCCATTTGCCAAGTCACAGTGAGACACCTCAGAATCTTTTCTTCGTCTCACGTTATATGTTAGGGCTGTAAAACGTATGGGGTAAATATCTTGATGCATTATATGAATAACTGGATTTTAAATATGTCCCATGCAAAAGTGACAATGATTTTCATTAGTAAATTGATATAAGTTTTGAAGTGGTTTGCCTTTCTTTTGAAATTTGACACTTTAATTACTTTTGCACAGGGGAAGGTTTCTGGGCATGCACTTGGTGCGCCATTACTCACTAAATTTTTTATCATTTTCTTCTATATTGATTTGAATTTTTTGTTTGGTTCTCAAATAGTTGTTTTGGTAGACAATAAATCAAGGTTTTCATGCATACATTTCATGTTATTGCAGATCAAGATTGTTCTTCAAGAAGTACAGTTTACAGACAAGTGGCGATATAAGAAGATAGTTTCCCAGTTTATAGTGAAGGTATTATCGACTTTATTCAGAAAAGCTCAATGTTAACAACTTAAGATTGCTGATCTCTGGCCCGACCGGGATGTGACAATTTGGTATCAGAGTCAATCTCTGGCCGGAAGTGTGCCGACGAGGACGTCGGGCCCCTAAGGGGGGTGGATTGTAAGATCCCACATCGCCCAGGGGTGTGGATCCTGTAAGCCTTATATGTATATTCCCATCTCTACCTAGCACGAGGCCTTTTGGGAGCTACGGTGGCGTCGAGCCCGGGCCAGTATGTGATAATTTGGTATCAGAGCCAATCCCTGGCCGGAAGTGTGCCGACGAGGACGTCGGGCTCTTAAGGGGGGGTGGATTGTAAGATCCCACATCGCCCAGGGGTGTGGATCCTGTAAGCCTTATATGTATATTCCCATCTCTACCTAGCACGAGGCCTTTTGGGAGCTACGAAAGAGTCGAGCCCGGGATGTGGTGGGGCCCGGGCCGGGATGTGACAATTTGGTATCAGAGCCAATCCCTGGCCAGAAGTGTGCCGACGAGGACGTCGGGCCCCTAAGGGGGGGGTGGATTGTACGATCCCACATCGCCCAGGGGTGTGGATCCTGTAAGCTTTATATGTATATTCCCATCTCTACCTAGCATGAGGCCTCTCCGAAGTTAAGCGAGTTCGCGCGAGAGCAATCCCATGATGGGTGACCCACTGGGAAGTTCTCGTGTGAGTTCCCAGAAACAAAACTGTGAGGGCGTGGCCGGGGCCCAAAGCGGACAATATCGTGCTATGGCAGAGTCGAACCCGGGATGTGGTGGGGGCCCGGGCCGGGATGTGACATTAAGTCTATGCATAAAGTACGAAATGAAGAGTATGTAAATTTACGATCATGCCACGCTAATAAAATAATAGTTTATTGGACGCCAAACCCATGCAAATCACGCATATTGATCATGTCAAGCAATATTATTATATTAATACATTAATATTATGATACAAGTCACACCATGCATACACCATGCTTAAATGAGCCCAAGCCACTTAACGGGGCTTGCCGAGTACTTCGTGGTGTGGATGGTTACAGAAGTTCACTAGGCCTACGTGGAATCAAAATTATGGAAGACTTTTGGGCTGCCTTCCATATCACTGCTACTAACAAATCCCTTGAGCTGAGCTCCTTGCTGAAGATAATCCCTTGAGCTGAGCTCCTTGCAGAAGATAAGCACTCTTCTAACCCATTCTATTTTTCTTATATTGCTTTTCTATTCCTTAAACCAATTAGAAAGTCAATCGCATATTTATAAACTCCTAGTACCACACTTATACCATGCCAAGTGATAAATTTGATATTTACATACTACTCATGCATATCATGGCTTGGAAATCTTTATGAGTCATTCATGAGTTTCATACACTACTCGATGCATATAGAAAATCCATGAAGTTTTGATAGCTACTTGGCTATTATTTGCACTACTTTTAAACTAAAAATTCAACATGCTAAATTTCATTAGAGTTCAAATAACATGTGACACTACTTTGCTTATATGATGTGTTCAATAACTTATATTTCTATTGCATACCAAGCATGAAACCTTTTTGGCAAGCCACACACTATATGGCACTAGCCAACATGCATCGTTTTATTTTTTACACTATGCTAATTACAAGTGCATATTGATTATGTCGGTAACATATATGCTTATGTGCCGATATATAGCCATCACGGTTTTACATGATATATTTATACGTACAAATTATTAGTCATATAATTTTATTTTGAAGCATACGACCCATGCTTAATATGTGGTCTATGCATGCACATCAATTTATACTAACTTATCGACATTAGTTCAACAAAACATGCTCTCATCCCATTATTGATCGTCTATTCTTTACTAGCACCTAGTCACATGAAAGTTAATCCTCACGACTCCACACTGCTAGATACTTAATTAGTGATACTTATCTATACTACCCTATGATAAAGTCTCATTGTGTTCCATGCTTCTTATTGAACCAGAGGACTCCGACTTGTATGTTGGTGATGCAAAAATTGGGTGATTACCAACTCTACCAGCACTAGCAACCTGGTTCAAACCAAGTAGCTGCTGGAGGGAAAGAAAAAAAATGACGTATTTAAGCAAACTTTTCAATATGACATGCCAAGCAAGTGAAAAAAATGAACAAACTCATGCTCTCTGGACCACTCGAACTCATGCCAAGCAATGCAAAGAAAACGAAGATAACACCCTAGCCAAATTCCAGTCACGCAGGAACACATCTCATAATCCCTCCCTCGTCTATGATCCATCACTATGTTTATAAGTTATGCCAAGTTTGGGTGACTTAGTGAGCTCTTTCCATACAACACGTCAAGCACAACAATGAATTCACACTCAATCAAGCAAGCATGCTACAATCATAACTGCATCAGGATCTGCACCAAGCTAAAATTTTCCAGCGCCGGAAAAAGGAGAATTTAAGGTTTCGTCTCTAGCTGCCAGAAGAGCTCTAGAAGCTTCCCTAGGTGACTAGAACTTCGTTCAGCAGTACAAGAAGCTTCCCCAAGGAACTAAAACTTCACTCGGTAGTGCTGGAAGCTTCCCCAGACAACTAAATCTTTGTTCAACACTGCAGGAAGCTTTTCCAAGCAACTAAAACTTCGTTCAGCAGTGCTGGAAGCTTCCCCTTGGAGCTAAAACTTCATTCAGCAGTGTTGGAAGATTCCCCAGTAACTTAACCTTCATCCATCAATGCCGCAAGCTTTTTCCAGTAACTACAAGTCTCTTCCATCAAAGGCAAATTCAATTCCATTCGCATGCTCATTCAATGCTATAAAAGACAATGAAGTTTCAAGTGAAAACATCAGGTACAATATGCAAATTGTCATGCAAAATCAAGCTTGGAAGATAGTAAGGACTTGAACCATTCCTGATAACATGCACTTGGGGGTTAGATATCTAATGCCTTATGGTCATTGCCAACTTAAAATCCTTATGCATGGCCCAAAGACTTGTCTAAACTCGGGGTTGGCAACATGACATTCACACTTGAGCTACCGTGAGGCACTTGCAAAGGAAAATCGTTAATCATGCAAACTGAAGGAAAGTAAAGAAGAAGAAAATCATAATAGAAGGGATATGGCGAATCCACACTGGAAAGCAGCCTAACTCATGCATGCATATATACAGCGATAACAAACATGTCAATATTTAGCTGGAATACCATGTTAATAATTGCTTGGACATGCGCACGCAGTCTTACACATGCAATCACAAATTCTCATGCAATGTTGTATGTGGAAAAGACAATTACCTCCATAGGACTACTACCTAATTTCCAAGGGAAAATTCTAGCCTACTGGAGGAAACACTAGCACCTTGATTTCCTATCGCAACCGAAGAGTGTACAATACCAAGGAACGCCTGCATGCATACCCACATCATCAACAAACATGTCATCTACATCACCACTACCTTTTCCACCAGCAGCCTTAGCCTCGAAAAAGGTCTGGATCGTTTTTTCCACCAACAGTCTCAGCCTTGGAAAGGGTTTGGATCGTCTTTTCCACCAGGAGGCCTCAGCCTCAGAATAGACCTGGATCACCTTTTCCACCAGTAGTCTCAGCATCAGAAATGGTCTAAATCACATTTTCCACTATGAGTCTTAACCTGGGAAAGTGTCTAGACTTCATTTTCCACAATAACCTCAGCCTCAGAAAGGGTCTATACTTCATTTTCCAACAACAGCCTCAACATCAGAAAGGGTCAGGATCGCCATTTCCACTAGCAGTCTCAGCCTCGGAAATGGTCTGGATCAACTTTTCCACCAGCAATCTCAGCTTTAAAAATGGCTTGACCGCCTTTTCCACCAGCAGTCTCAGCCTCGGAAAGAGCTTGGATCACCTTTTCCACCAGCAGCCTCACCTTTGAAAAGGGCATGGGAATCGCCATTATCCCTTGCATCATAATTAGTACTCGCATTGCTACTTTCCATTTGCCATCGAGCCTACCATCCAACACTCAGTTCCAAATCCATACTCACCTCATTGCCACATAACATTTCTTTGAGCCATTATGCCAAGCTATCATGCTTACCCTCATTGCCTTTGTGATTCCATATAACACTATCCTCTAACCAAAGCTCCTCATACTTGCCCTTCCAACAACTGTATACTCATCCGAATTGCTTGCCATCACCATCATCTATCCACTTCTCATGAAGGAAATCTCATTGCACGTCCTGAAGTGTTCCAAGTAGAACAACTCATTTTTTTCATATGCCGAAATATTAGTTTCCAACCAGCGCTAGCCCAAGTATAATTATCTGCATGGAACTAATATTTCATCAAGTATCCAATAAGAAGTCAAAAACCCATACATGAAGCCAACACAAAAATTACAACATGCTAAGCAAAACAAAAGAAGAATATTTTTTTACATGCATGCAAACCATTTGAGCAAGAAAAAGCCAAGCAAAATAAATTAGGAAATCTCAAGCAAAAGTTTAAGCATGCTAAATCAACTTTCAAGTCATGCCTATGGAACATTGCCATGCAAGCTACTCAATGGTTCAAGCATAATCTACGCATCATGCCAAGCCAAAGACAAAATTACAAAGTCATGCAAGCTTTTCAATGGTTCAAGCGATGCCCATGCAACATATCAAGCTAAATTACAACATGCCATGAAAACCATTGGAGTCAAGAAAATAAAGGCAAACTTATGCCAAGCACATAAAAGCTTCCAACCAATCAAGCCAATCAATGTCAAGCCTAACAAAGCAAAATCAAGCCAAGCAAAGGAAATTTTTAACTACCAAACCATTCAATGCCAAGCAAGTCAAGCAAAATCCACCCACATAACAAAATCTTTTACATGTGGCATGCAGGGTCATACCAACCTAGCAATTCTAAATTCAAATTAAAATTGCTAACATGCCAAGGTTATAACAAAAGCCCAAGCTACCCTAAATCAAATCATGCTCACGCACATGCCGAGCAAATCTAAGATTTCATGCAAGGAGATAACATATCTTTTTTCCTACAACAACTATAGAAAGAATAAGTGAAACAGACTTTCTTAGTGCACTCTATTTCCCTAGGGAAGCTAGCCTATGATACTCCCTCTTTTCCCTAAGGAAACTCATGATAAAGGCACAATGTAACAGAATCGGCCATCCTTACCTAGGAAAATGATAGGATTTTTACCACTTACGAAAGTAGGGATAAAAACACTTAAAAATACTTGCAAGAGTACAAGGTTGTCGTAGTATAGCAGCTCAAGCAAGGTCGTTTTCCACAGGGATTGAATGAATAATTTGTATTTATACTAATCCTTAGCTAATTATTTAAAACAAAGTTTAGAAAATGTTGATTTTAGAATTTAAAATAATAAAAACGAATTTTAGAATAAAACAATTAAAGAAATTAACTAGAGAACAATTTAAAGAAAATCAATTTGTAAAAGCCTAGGGTTCCGCCGTCACCATTAGCAATCCTATGAATTTCTACCAATTACTTACGAAACATACATGCTTTGAAGGTTAGGTTTTCCTAATATATATTCTCCTCGTGATATTCAAGCAAGAACGTATATCTAACATGCAATCCGTCTGTGATATTCAGATCAAATATGAACATGCAAGACTCATTAAGCTTTATGAAAACCTTTTGAAAAACCATGCAACCCCTAAAAACGTGATATTCGCCTTAGGTGAAATTACAATTATCAATCACAAGAAGCAATACTCAATCCTCCGGTGATATTCCGACCGAATTGCATCCAATTACTTGTCTAAAAACCCTAATGGTCGCGAATCACTAAGACAATTAGATAGTTTAATCACAGTGATTAATAATTCAAATCAAGCATGCATCCATTCATAAACAAATTAATAAAATCACATATTCATACTAAGGCTCATGGCTACGCCCTAGCAAACGGAAATTAGCTACGAACAATCATAAAACTAAAGAAAATATATTAACTAGAGAAAGGATTGAAAACACCTTGAATTAGAAGATGACAAAGCCTTTAAGAACCCTAGGTCTCCAAAGTTGCATGAAAAATAGTAAAAGAAAAACCTCCTAAGAAAAAGCACGGCCAAGCAATATATAAGCCAAGCCTTCCGCAAAAACCCTAAAACCCTAGGTTTATTGTTCCAACTAGGAAACTAATTAAATAATAATAAAATATCTTAGAAAGTAAAGTCCTAATTAAACTAGGAAAATCTGCACAGAAACTGTACAGCCACGTTTTAGTCTCAATTGTCCTCCAAATCCGGCCCATAATAGCTTGTTTTGAAGATCAGGACGTTCTGAACACATCTCCAGAAGGCCACGAACCCATCCGAGATCATCTTGGGCTCCAAAAACGTAATTCAAGCCCAAAACGTCACTATTTCAGCACTGCGCATCGCTCCTTTATTCTATCGCCAGAAAATCACCACTTGGTAGAAAAATCTGATATTTTGATACAATTAAGCCAAGTGACTCACGAACGTCCTCCAACTGGAATTACTCCAAAATTCGTCCATTTGCTTTTGTTTTGCTCCAGAGGAAGTCGAAAGTCCTATATTGAAAATACAATTCAAAGTATCAAAATTCTTCCAAAATAATAACCAAAATACACTAAGAATAGGGTTAAATATATTATATAAAATTGACTCATCAGAAAACAAGCAAAGGATCAAACTCGCATTTCAAAGCCTGAAAAGAATCCCTCACTCATGCTTGAGGAATTCAAAAAAACAAAAAAATAAACAAAAAACAAAAAACAAAAAACAAAAACAAAAACATGCCTCAACAAAGAGATCCACACATGCAAAATAAATCATCGCATCATGGCCACCTTACCAAGAAGCAATCCAATTGTCCAAAAGGCAATCCAATTGTCCAAAAGGCAATCTTGATGGGAAGTCATTCCTACTGGCCGCTGTCACTGCTAAACCTCAACCGTGTAACCAATATCTACCCCAAAAGATAAGAAAATATTTAAACCTTATATTCCATCGATTTCATTTCATTACCATATGTTCATTTCATTACCATATGTTTACGAAGTCAATCACATGCATTTCTTTAAAGGAAAACTAATGAAAATGACTTGAAAATTTTATTTTTAATCAAAAACCATGTTATAAGTTTTGTTTAATGATTAGTACAAGGCCCATATTAAAGTAGTCCAACTAAAATGGGCCAACTATAATAAATTATGATTTGTCGATTTTACCCCTAACTTTTTTAGGTTGAGTTCCAGATTTTCGTTGTTAATGGAGTTCATCGTTGTTTTGCAGACCTTCTTCTTTTTCTTTCAAACAAAAATATAGATCCTCATGCTATATTTTGTATTATTTCGTTGAGATGTGATCGTCTTTATTATTCATGGTGTATTCGAGATACTGTTTTTCAATTTTTCTTCATCAATGGAGTTCATTGTTTGTTTCTCCAGAAAATAAATTTGAGATTGCATGCTATTCAATAATAACGACAGGTCACTGTTTCTGGACTGTAAAAATAAACTGTCTCTGGATTTTAAGTAACACTGTTTCTGGAACCTAAGTTATTTTACTTCTTGAATCTAAGTCACTTTTCTGGATCCAAATGAAATAAACACACTGTTTCTTAAATGTAAGCTAGAAAAGAAATAGTGAAATTCACTGTATTTGGATTCAAAGCAAATTAAGTACCTTGTTTCTTAAATATAATCAACTGATGCATGAAAGAAAAAAAACAGTCAAAGGTTAAAACATAGACCGTTTCTGGAATCTAAGTCACTGTTTCTGAAATTTAAGTCACTGTTTCAGGAATTTAAGTCACTGTTTCTAGATTTTGGTTATTTTCTTTCCAGATACAGTGTTTATTTGTGCCAAACAAAACAAACACTGTATCTGATTTTTTTTTTTTCCAGAAACGGTGTTATGTTTTGGGTTCTTGAGAAACAGTTTTATGTTTTGGTTTTTTTTTTTTTTAAAGACACTTATTCACCAGTTTTTGCCATTAAACTTCTTTGAACTTATGTTCGGCGGCTTTGTTCCGATGAATGCTTCCCTTTTCAACTTTGATTTGAACTTTGATTTGGTTGTTTTTGAAATGAAGGAATTCGATTTGGTTGTTTTTGACACGCCGGCACGGGCCATGGTCACGTTAATTTTCGAGCCCATAAAATCAATCCATGCTTGATATTTAATTCCATTGTTGAGCTTCAACTTGTTGAAATCTTGATCAAGTCCACCACTCCAATACCCAGTGGTGCTTGAAGCATTAGATGTAAGGGAGTTGATGTCCAAACCAACATGGTTGTCTTCAGGATCTTGGAACTCTTGGTTTTAAGACATCAAACTCGACACCAAAGATGTTGTTGTTGGGGTCGCTGTTGTTGGAGAAGTTGAAAAAACCCAAGTGCTATGCGGAGCTTGCACCGCTTAAGCCAGAGAAGGGTGAGAAGAAGATGGTTTTTTATTAAACTTTGAGCCCTTTTGGTTAAATAACATTTTGGGATGGTTTTTGGTTATATATTTGTTGGCCCAAACCCTTTTCATTAAAGCTCCCTTTCTTTAATGCATAAATTGCTCATTATACACATAAAGCATGCTTATAATGCAAAGTACTATCAAGTTTATATATGCCATGCTATCAATTCACATAAATTCTTATTTGGAGTGTATTAATTTCTTTTCAAGAAAGTTCATAAGCCTGCATAAATTCATTCCCCACGCATACTTATCATGTCTAAATATAGACCTGGCAATTTCTTACACGACCCATTAACGCGACACATAAACGACACGAAAATAACGGGTTTCAGGTCAACACGATAACTAATCAGGTCATTACCAGGTCACACGATAATAACCCGTTAATAACGGGTCCTTAATAGGTTTACACGAGAGTGACACGCGGGTAACCTGTTTCGACACGATAAGAAAAAAGTTATTTTGATGATTTTCATTTTTTAAATTACTAAAAAAAACTTACTATAAAATACAATAGATATAATGAATATGTATATATTGTTTTTATAATTCTATATAAATTTTAAAATTTAAGTTTTATTTATTTATTTATATAGTATATTAAGGCAAAGATTGAGATTAAAAATCATAAAACACATTAAAAATAAAAATATCAAGTAATTTAAAAATACCAAACACATTAAAAAAATTATAATAATTAATTTACATGTGCGAAAAATATGAAAAAAATATGCAAATGCTTGTAGTCGCATCCTCTAGCTTTGAGGATGGGTATATGATCGTTTGAATATTTAAAACCATACAAACTCTCATGAATACTATTTTAAGGGAGTTCAAAATAAACAAAATTCATAATCATTAATGTATAAGTCTGAAAGATGTGAAAACATAATAACCGTTCATAATTGCATCATCAACGCTTCGACAATGGTTATATGGTTGTTTAGATTTTTAAAACCCTCCAAATCTCATGAACAATGTTTTTTTTTATTTGAGTGCAAAATTAATAAAATTAATAATAATTATTGTAGAAGTGTGAAAAATGTAATCACTCATAATGAAAAACTTTACAACTTTCATGAAGGGGTCAACTCTGAAATTAAGTATGTATATGCTAATTTAGTATTATGTTTTATATTTTTTTGGGTCAAATTATGTTTTTCATTTTTATTGATTTAAAATATTTTTTTTCTTAACGGGTAACAGGTCGGGTCATATTACCTGATAATATTAACGGGTTGATTTCGAGTCAGGTTACTTTACCCGTTTATTTTAATGGGTATTTGACGACACGACCCGTTAAGCTATCAGGTATGACACGAACACGAGAAACACGACACGAATGCCAGGTCTATCTAAGTATCATTGAATAGTTAAGACTTGCATTGATCGCTCCATAGATGATCATGCATATTTTTATTTCATAGTTTTGCTCAATGCTTGTCATGCCCACTTGGTACTTGATGGAGTGCACTCCTATGAATTGCTCACTACACGATTTAACTTACATGCTAGAAGTTTCCTTGTGAGACCAATATATTTTTTAATGCTTAAAATATTTCTTTTAGGTCATATTTGGAGCTAAACCTTCCATGAACAACTCGAGCCCTAAGCCCACGCTATATATATATATATATATATATATATATATATATATATATATATATATATATATATATATATATATATATATATATCTATATATATATATATAGAGAGAGAGAGAGAGAGAGAGAGAGAGAGAGAGAGAGAATTTTATGCCATTCAAAGTCAGTTGTGATAAAATTATTCTTCATAATGAAAATAATGAATTAAAATTAATGATGCAGGTATAATTTGAAAATATCTTTATTGAAAGTTGGATTTGTAACTTACAATTTTGCCTACTGGCAAATGATGAAGAAAACAATGGAGCTCGCAGGCATCCTTGATGATTAAATAAAATAAAAGTGTTTATATTTTGACTGGATTCAGATGAAACTGTGCCTTCTGTTATTTTGAATACGCAAAAGTTCAGTTTTTGCTTAAAAGCCGATTCCTTTTCTCTTCAATGAAGTCTGCTTAAATAGGCGGATGGGGTTGGATGATTGAAGCGGGAATCCCGGGTTGCATGTGCTTGAGCTGTAAAGGCTGAAGTGAATGATGATGTTTTGCTGTGGGCTCACGCTGCGAGATCCGAAATGATGGATGAATAGTAAAAGTGATTTTACTATTCATGAATAGTCAGGATGATTGCTGCTACTGCTGATGCTGCTTTCGGTGATAAAATCACATGCTTGCTACTGTAGGTTTTACATTGGTAAAAATATGAAATGATTACATTTTGAATTCAAATTTCAAATGGGTCTTGGGAATCCTGATAATCGGCCCATTTGACGATCTGACTTGCCGTGTTGACCGGTTGTTGAGACGAAGCGTCTGATGAGTCGAAATCTGTTTCTTCTTCTTCATTATGCAGCAAAGGTGCTTTTGCCATGAGCTTCTGGGCTAAATCTTTGAGCTGGGAGGAGTTCTCTTTTTTCTTTGAACTGGATGACTTGGATGATTTGGACTTTCCTTTGAGAGAGGATGAAGGACTAATGTCTGACAAAGATTGTGTCTGTTATGGAATTTCTGGTAATGCCTTTGTTGATGGTGCAGGAGTCGCTAGGGGCAGGCCCAATGGGGAATTCAGATAGGACTAAGTTGATGATTTTTTGGTGATCGAATTTATCCCACCATTTGACCCACTGGGAACGATAGACTTCACCTGTTTCAGTTTCATAATTCCATTTCATAATCCAAGGGACTTTGTATTTTGCCATAAACAATGGTAGAAGTGTAATTCTGTCGTCGAAACTGCTGCGATCAAATTTTCTCTGGAAACCAGATGAGAGGATTTGCATATGATCTTCTGGTAGTAAGCTTGCTGTTGGGCCATGGGCAGACCACCATTTTGGAAACCATGCTGGGAAATTTAATCTGAAACTTTTATCAAAAGTAATAAACCATGAATGACTAAAGTCAGTTGTTTGATGTAAAAATATATTGATCCAAGCTTGGACATAGTCATAATAATTGTAATGATTGTTGGGGATGAGAACATGTTGAGAGTGAAGTGGTTGTTTGATAGAGGGGAATACCCCATTCTGTCTCGGTAAGAAATTTTCCAATGTGAAGAGAATGGTAGAGGATTTTGTTTTCATGAGTGTTGCTGAAAATCGGTTTTATAGCAATGCTTTCTGTCTCACTGAGGATAGCTTGATAATATTTGAGGGTTTTGAAAGATTCAATTGGAAGATGATGAGAATTTGGAGTAAGCAATATTTTGGCTATTTTATCTGGTGATTGTTTTTTTTTTATCAATATTGGAAGGGATGCTGAAAAGGTATTCCATTGGGGTTTTCTTAACATAAGGGGATGTTTTAGCATACCTAGATGTTCTTGGAATTGAAGGTGATGGCATGGTTGAATAAGGATCATAAGGACTGGCTAATGCCGTTTGGTAATTTGGTCGTGGTTGATGGTAGTTTGGCCTGAGGTTACCTATAGTGGAACCTAAGGGAGAGAAACGGTTGGTAATGGCTAGGGCTGATGAGGAATCAGGAATAAATTCCTGTTTCACTGGTGGTGGTAGAGTGGCAGGAAGCCTCCTCTGGCTATTGCTTCTGTCTATCATTCTTCCCCTGCAAAAATTCTCTGGTTAAGAAATCAAGGATGCAATTTTGGCTGCCTTTAATGAATTCGATATCAAAATAAAAAATGCTTAATATGGCTTGCCATCGTGCAAAAATCTGTTTTGATGCAATGTTTTGAACATCTTTTTGTAAAACATGTTTTGCAGATTTTCAATCGACACGGACTAAAAAATTTTGATTTAATAAATCATCTTGAAATTTGCTAATGCATAATACAATAGATAATATTTCTTTCTTAATAGTACTATAATTACTTTGTGCAGAATTCCATACTCCTGAATAGAAACGAACAATTTGTTCAGGAGATCCGGAAGAAGTAGACTGCTTGAGGATACCTCCATGACCAATATCAAATGCATCGGTTTCAACTATTTTAAATGAGTTGGGAGTTGGAATGCCAAGGCATGGCAATGTCTTGACATGTGATTTGATATGTTTGATAATAGAAGTATGAATGGTAGACCATGGTGGAGGATTATCTCTAAGACGATCAAATAATGGTTTACATTGTTGACGAAGATGAGGATAAAATTCAGATACATAATTTAAAGATCCAAGGAATCGTTGAAGTTGAGTTTTATCAATAATCTGATCAGGAAATTTATCAGCAAATTGGATGACTCTATCAATAGGTTGAATGGTAGATTGATGGATATTGTACCCTAAAAATCTAATGTTAGTCTGAAACAATTTAATTTTAGATGCAGAGACAACTAATCCATTGGACTTAATTATTCTAGCAAACAAATGCAAATGTTTCCAGTGTTCATCTATTGACTTTGAATAAATAAGAACATCATCAATATAAACAATTGAAAAATGACTATATTGATTAAAAATCTCATTCAAAATATTTTGAAATTCGCTTGGAGCATTCTTAAGGCCGAAAGGCATCACATTCCATTCATAGTGACGAAAAGGGGTTACAAAAGTTGTTTTATATTTATCATTTTCATGAATTTGGATTTGCCAAAAACCTGATTTCATATCAAATTTTGAAAAAAAATAACTGCTTGAGAAAGTCTCTTTATCAAATCTCTTTTGTTGGGGATTGGATACCGAATCCATTCCAAAACTTCATTCAAAGGTTTATAGTTAATAACTAATCTGGGAGTTCCTCTTTCTAATTCTGCATTCTTTTGAACATAAAATGCAGGGCACGACCATGGAGATTTACTTTTTCTAATGATTCCTTTATTAAAAAGTTCTTGTATTTCTGTTTTGCAGAATTCCAAGACTTCTTGACTCATTTGGATAGGTCTGGCTTTGGTCGGGATTTTTTATTCGTTAAAGTCCTTTATATAAGGAAGTTTAACAATGTGTTGTTTGCGGTGCCAAAAGGCGTTGGGAATATCAGAACATATATCATTAACAAGTTTCTTTTGAAAATTATCAATGGTTTCTAACAAAGATTTATTTGTTAGTTGTTCTTCAATTCGTTTATGATTAATTTCTTCCTTTAAGAAACTAATTTGTTGTGATTTGTGAGTGATCAAATTGATGGATCGTGATATGTTATTCTTTTGGAGATGTCTTAATTTTTTGAGATCTGTTTCCATGCATAACTCAAATGTGATTTTCTGTCCTAAAACCTTAATGGTAATTCTATTGTGATAAACCTTAAAAGGATATATGAGTGCTAGGAAAGGGAGACCTAGGATAACTGGATCAGAAATATTTTTGATTAAAACAAACATTGTTTTGGCAAACTTGCGCTTTAGGTATTTCATATTTTAATTGCATTGGTGATTGGTTAGCAGCACTAACTATCTCGAATGACTTATGAAAATACTTAGTAGGAATTAATCCTTCTTGAATACAATTCAAGTATGCACTAGAGTCAATCAAAGCAATTGATTCAAAATGAAAATCATCAATTATTATTTTAATTTTAGAATACCATTTCTGGATTCTTATCTTGTCTAAAAGACCTAAGACTAAATCTTGTGTAGATTTTTTGCTCGATTGAGCATCTGAATGGTGTTTTGAAGAAGAACTGCTTTGTTCTTCATCATTATTGTTGACAAGTGTTTCTGCTTGGACTCTACTGAGGTGTGTGCGGATTTCTAGGTTTTCAGATTTTAAAAACCTAATTTCATCTTTGATTTTATTAACTTCGCGTTGGAGATCTTTGATCGTGATTTCTTTCTTAGTCTTATTGAACCTTTCTAAGGTTGTGCTAGGAGAGATTTTTGGAGTTGTTTGGGGTTGGCTAATGCCAGGTTCTTCAAAAGAAACTAATTTCTTTAGTTTCTTAAGGTAAAAAGATTTTAATTCGGAGTCATCGACTTTACTTATTAATTCAATAAGAAGATCTTCTTGTTCTTCTTGTTTATTGAGCTGAGATTTTGCTACAGCAAGTATTGGTACATCCTAGCTTGATATTGGGGGACGAAGAATTACTTGAAGAGTTGTTATCATAAGAGGATAATTCCAAATCATCATCTGACTGACTATGGTCTATGTCTTTAAGTTCTAATACTTGTATTAGTTGAAGTTTTTCTTCCTCAGAGATCTTCAACTGGTTTATGGTTTTCTTAACAAGACATTTATTGGCATAATGGCCATATTTGCCACACTTGTAGCAATTTCCTTTTTGTTCTTGGTTTTTGGAGTGGATTTTTCCAGAGGATTTCCTTTTCCACTTGTTGGTTTTGGGTTTTTCATAAAACTTATTAGTCTCAAAGTGTTTATTTTTGGATTTGTATTTATTATACTTTGGGTATTGCCTACCTGAGTACTTGTTGGAGTACTTATGATAGACTTGGGATTTTTTCTTTTTGTTGGAGGGGGCAATGGGAGGTAAATCATATTGTTCACAGAACGTTCCTAATTCATATTTGGCTATGGATTTATCTTTGTTAACTTGTTTTGAAATTTTCATATCGATACACATTTTCAATCCTTCTTTTTGGATAATATTGATAATATTTCCATAAGTAAGGGTATGATATGGTATGATACCTTCTTCATTAACTAAAACGTTTCTAATTTTATGTGCAAATAGGTTTGGTAATCCATTTATAAATTTTTCTTTCCAAAATGGTTGAATACTGTCTTCTCTGAGCATGACTCTAAACATGAACACATCTTTGTACCATCTAAAGTCGCTTAGAGTAGGACATCTCAGATTGCTGAGTTGGTCATGGATTCTAGAAGTGACATTACTAGGTGTTCCTACGAAGTGTTCTATGATTGTGAAGAGTAATGTGTTAATTGTGTCAGGGACACCTTGTCCAATGTGTTCATCAAAGATAGGTATTCCTTCTTCATCTTTTTTAACAGCGTTTTTTATCTCATTTCTGGACTGTTCAGTGAGATGTTTTTCCTACCAGGAATGGAGCATTCCTGTAAATCCGATGACCAAAAGGTCGACAATTTGTGATTGGCTAAGATTATGATTGGTAATATAGCTATTAGCAACCATAGAGATATGTTGGAGTTTGTTGAGAATTTCTTGTTCTGACAAACCATATATATTCCAGTTTTTGGTAAGAGATGTTGGATTGGTTCGTTTATTTGTGATTCTTTTGAGTTCAAAATCTTGAAAAGCTTGTTCAACTTTTCGGATGGAATCTGAATCATTTTCTGACTCAGAGGATGTTGGAGATATTTCTTATTGGGATTCCTCAGGGTGGTTTAAGACATGAACCGTCTTTTCTTGTTTTAATTTTGATAACATTTGGTCTATTTTTTGGCTTGTGGAGGTTGTTTCCAAGGCTACTGCCTTTGAAGAGGATTCTGGGAAGTTGATAGGAGCATATTTATGCGACTTAGTTAGCTTGTTTTCATGCATTTATGTTATTAGTTCTTAGTTAATTTTGTATTTTAAGCTATTTTCGTGTGTTTGTAGGTTCTAAGTGTCAAAGTGGCAAGAAAGTGCTATTTGGAGCATTCTAGAGCATTTTTGGGCCAAGATTGGATAGTGCAAGCATGGAGGCAAGTTGATGGACGTTTTTGAAGATTAGAAGGCTAGAAATCAGCTAAAAATATGGAGAAAAGAAGTCAAAGACAAAGAAGATAAGAAGTTAGCAAGAAACAAGGAACCTTATCCAAAGCCTTATCCAAAACATTATCTTAACAACCTTATCTTATCCTTATCTTATCTTTTCATATTTTCAGCCACAAAAGGGGATTCATATATGATTTTATCACCTAAATTTGGGGGTTCTAGAAGCCTAAGATCATGCTAACATAGTCCCAATCTGATTCCCTAGGCTATGCCGCACCTTTTCCTCACTAACCCTTTTCTTGATGCACAAGTTATTTGGTTTCTCACTCTTTAACCTAATCAGCCGCACCTAAATTCAGGAGAGAGCCTTCCTTGCCGTGCAAGGAGTTCTAATCCCTATCCTTTTCCCCTTGCCGCACCAATTAACCATGCTCTGAGGATTTGGTTAATTTAATTATCCTAATCTGATTTCTAGAGGGATTGGGGGGCCTCTAAACCTACAAGAAATCATTCCCAGCCGTGACCTAACCCTACCATATATATACACATTCTTCCGCAAACCCTAGCCCTCTCGAATCACCCTATACACTTCTCTACACATCCTGCCGCAACATCCCTCCATTCTCTTCCATTCCATACCATTCCACAACCCTTTGTCGCACCCACCACCCATCCACACCACCTTCATACACCTATAAACACACCAGCCACCTGTGCAGCAACCTAGCAAGGAGGAAGGAGATGAGGAGAAGCCTTGGACAGCGTTGCACCCAATCTGGAGTGTTGGGCGTTCTTAGGTGTATTCTACTTTATGTTTTCGATGTTTAAATTAATTTTCCTTTGTCTTGCTGTAACCATGAGAGGCTAAACTCGTTTTTAGCTAGAGGCTACTTTGAAACCATGATTTTATGTGTGATATGACTTGATAAATTTCAGTTACAGATTCTTGAAGTATGAATGCAATTGGCTTAACTGTTTGAATTAGAACTTATTTGTGTTTGTTGATTGAGGGTCGACACTTAATTGGCATGCATAAATCTGATGCTAGGATATAAGTGAGTTTCACATAATCGTTACAAACTTATGTTCACAAGTGGTAAAGGTTGCTGGAACAATTGTGTTAAGTTCAATTCTTGGTGTGAGTAACATGATGTCATAGTTATGAATGCCTCGTCAATGCTTATGATTCTCATTGAACGTAATGATCTCTGATTGTGTCTCTATTATGATGTCATGTAGGGAAATTGATGAGAATAATTTGGTTGTAGATGAGTTGTCCGTCCAATTCAATGAAATTAGGAGAATCTGAGGGTTAATTAGTGATTGACACGGTTAATCTGGGGCATTATCATTCGTAATTCAATGAAAACGTAACTGGAAGTCGAGTCATATGCATATAAATCATGTGTGGATAAGGAAACCTCTAGCTAGTCCCCTATTCATCCCAAAAACACAATTTCTTGCAAATCTACCTGTTTTAAGGTTTCTGTTTATTTTCATTTAAATTCAATCTAAAACCAATCCCCTTTCACTTGTTTGAGTCAAATTAGTTAGAATCTGTCTTAATTTGTGTTTTTGTGTGTTTTGAGTCAAGTCAAAATCAATTTTCGTCCAAAGTTGTGTCTAGTGTCTAGAATCTGTCCAATTGGTGTTTTTAAGCAGTTTTGAGTGTTTTGAACCTGTTTTGAGTCATACTAGTTTGTTTAGAGTCTTTTGAGTCTTGTTTTGCTTATTTGAGTATAGTTAAGTATTTTTAAGTTTGTTTTGATAATTTAGAGTCAGTTTCTATTAGATTAGCAATCCCTCCTAATCCCCGGCCTAGAACGATCCCTACTTATACATATACTACAATTGATCAAAAGAGGGTTTAATTTGAGTGCTTAACTATATCACATCAAATTTTTGGCGCCGTTGCCGGGGATTAGCAACTTTGCTAATCCCCCGTTGTTTCTTTTTGTTTATTTTCGTGTGTTTTAGTCTAGTTTCTGATTTTATTCTGTTTCTTTGTTTTCAGGTACTAGTGTATGACTCGAAGTTCTCAAACTGTTCATGAGAATATCTTGGACTTTGACGATGATTTTGAACGAACCTTGAGAAGGAAAAGGAAGAACCCAGAACCTGTGCAATCTAGTTCAAGTTCTGAAGCCGAGGTTGAGGAACAAGAAGAGGCCGAATCTGAGGAGTTAGAGGAGGCCGAGGTTGAAGAGGTTATGGCTGCAGATAATCGAACCATTAAGGAGCTTTCGGCCTCGGGATTGGATAATTCAGTACCTTTATGCATCCAATATCCTAGGGCAGCTCCAGATAAGACCGTCGAGTTTGAATTGAAGTCTAGCTTGTTGCATCACATTCCCAAATACCATGGGTTGTCCATGGAGGATCCAAACAAGCATTTGAAGGAATTTGAAGTGGTTTGCTCGAGTATGACACCTGTTAATGTCGATGGGAACATTTTGAAGATGAAAGCCTTTCCATTCTCATTGTTGAAGAAGGCTAAAGATTGGTTGTACAAATTGGCGCCCGAAACTGTCACATCTTGGGAAAGTATGAAACGAGCATTCTTGGAGAAGTTTTTCCCAACTTCAAGAGTCATTCTCTTGAGGAAACGGATTAGTGGTATTCAGGAAAATCAAGGAGAGTCTTTCCCTGCGTATTATGAGCGTTTTAAGGGCCTAGTTGCATCATGCCCTCAACACCAAATGAAGGAGGAGCTGCTCATTCAATATTTCTACGAAGGACTTCTTCCCATTGAACGCCAAATGCTAGATGCATCAGCGGGTGGTGCGTTGGTTGACAAGACTCTGGTGGCTGCCAAGACTCTCATTACAAACTGAGCCTTAAACGCACAACAATATGAAGGAGTTGGACTGAGAGAAGCCCCACGGCAACAACATGTGAATGAGGTAAGTGCAATTTCTGAAATTCAATCACAATTGGCTAATCTCACTCTCCTTGTGTCTTAGGTTGTCGAATGACCCAAATCACAACCACCCCCAATCTGTGGCGTGTGCACCATACAAGGGCATGCCTCTGAAACATGCCCTCAATTGATAGAGAATGGAGGATGGGAGAGTGCCAACGCTGTTGGGTTCCAAAACCAAAATCAGCCCAAATATGATCCATATGCAAATACCTACAATCCGGGTTGGAGAGATCATCCAAATATGAGGTGGAGGGAGCCCCAACAACCTCAACAACAAGGAGGATTCCGCCAGCCACCCCCTGAGATGTTTCCAAAGCCATACGCCTCAATGCAATCCCAACCACAATCTGCCCAAAATAACTCAGGTTCGTCTCTTGATAATAATAAGGTTATTTAGTTACTCACCATTTTGACGCAGGGAGTGCAAAATCAAGCTAAGGAGGTGGATGCATTGAAGAAACAAATGGGACAAATGGCTGAGTTCATGAGGCAGTTTCGAGAGCATGGCAAACTTCCTAGTTCAACCACTGTAAATCTGAAGGGAGGATTCGAATCTGCCAAGGCCATTACCCTAAGAAGTGGCAAAGAAGTTGGGACCGATCCAAAGACGTCCAAATCTGCCCAAAAGGAGGACGAAAAGTTGTTACAAGAAGAGGCAGAAAAGGAGAAAGCCACGGCAAAGGATGATACACCTTTGCCCGCAGCCTTCTAGTGCACTTACACCTTCTAAAACGTCCAACACAGGTAAGTTTGGTCCAAATTCGATTAATTCTAACCCTATTCCACCCAATGCACCCTTTCCTCGCAGATTCATGTAATCAAAGAAGGAGGAAACCGAAAAGGACATTCTGGACACATTTAGGAATGTGCAAGTCAATATTCCACTCTTGGATGCAATCAAACAAGTTCCCAAATATGCCAAATTCTTGAAGGAGCTGTGCACAACCAAGAGGAGATTTTCGAACAAGGAGGTGGTAAGGGTAAGTGAAAATGTTTCAGCGGTTTTGCAACGCAAACTACCTCCCAAATGCAAAGACCCAGGTAGCTTTACTATCCCTTGTGTAATTGGCAATACGAGGTTCGAACATGCCATGTTAGACTTAGGTGCATCCATAAACGTCATGCCATATTCAATTTTTGCATCAATGAACCTAGGTGAGCTTAAAAATGATGGGGTTATTATTCAATTGGCCGATCGTTCTAACGCTTATCCAAAGGGAGTTTTGGAGGATGTTTTAGTGCAGGTTAATCATCTCATCTTCCTGGCTGATTTCTATGTACTTGAGATGGAAGATTCGGCCCATTCCACCCCATTGCCGATTCTACTTAGAAGGCCGTTCATGAAAACAGCCCGCACAAAGATTGATGTGTTCACAGGGACCTTGACGATGGAGTTTGATGGGGATATTATTGATTTTAAAATTTCTGAAGCTATGAAATATCCTAATGATGATCACTCTTGTTTTGCAATTGATATTATTGATTCAATGGCGCAGGAACATTTTGAACAATTGCATGACGATGCGCTTGAAACGGTTCTTACAAACGGAATTGGATGCAAGAACCAAGGGGGAGAACCAAGTACAACCCACGGCACCATTGAAGAACACCATGACGTGCCCCCTAGTGATGATGTAGCTGAGATGGTGGCTGCCCTAGAGTAAGCCCCCAATCCCAATTTCAGATTCGATTTCAACTAATAAGTTGCTTCCTTCAATGATACAGCCACCTACCCTTGAACTCAAACCGTTACCAAGTCACTTGAAGCATGTTTTCTTGGGAGATCATGAGACATTGCCTGTCATAATCTCATCCACACTCACGGCACAAGAGAAGGACAGATTGGTGCGTGTTTTGAGAGAGTACAAAACGGCCATTGGTTGGACCTTGGCCGACATCAAGGGAATCAGCCTCACCACTTGCATGCATCGCATACTTTTGGAGGAGGGGGCTAAACCATCTAGAGAGGCTCAACGCCGACTCAACCCTCCGATGATGGAAGTAGTAAAGAACGAAATTATCAAGCTGCTAGATTGTGGAGTGATCTACCCAATTTCTGATAGCCGTTGGGTCTCACCGGTCCAAATAGTTCCCGAGAAATCCGGAGTAACTGTGGTGAAGAATGAAGAGAACGAGCTTGTGCCCACTCGTATCCAAACCGGTTGGCGAGTTTGCATTGATTATAGGAAGCTCAACGCCACCACAAGGAAGGATCACTTCCCTTTGCCATTCATTGATCAAATGCTTGAACGGTTAGCTGGTCATGCTTTTTATTGTTTTCTTGATGGCTATTCAGGTTACAATCAGATTGTTATAGCCCCGGATGACCAAGAGTCCACTTTCATGTGCCCCTTCGGTACCTTTGCTTATAGACGAATGCCATTTGGTTTGTGCAATGCACCAGCCACGTTCCAAAGGTGTATGGTAAGTATTTTCTCAGATTTTGTGGAAAAGATCATTGAGGTATTTATGGATGATTTTAGTGTCTTTGGTGATTCATTTGATGGATGCTTGGATAATCTTACTTTGATCTTAAAACGATGCATAGAAACTAACCTTGTGTTGAATTGGGAAAAGTGTCATTTTATGGTCAAACAAGGTATAGTTTTGGGGCATATCATATCTGAAAAAGGAATTGAGGTTGATAAGTCCAAAATAGATCTTGTACGTCACTTACCTTCTCCCACTTCGGTGAGAGAGGTTCGTTCTTTTCTTGGCCACGCAGGATTCTATAGGCGATTTATCAAGGACTTCTCCAAAATTGCACAGCCCCTTTGCCGTCTCCTTCAAAAAGAGGTGTCATTTGAGTTTAATGCGGAGTGTGAGACGGCCTTCAAACATCTCAAGGAGTTGCTTACTTCGGCCCCCATCATCACTCCACCAAATTGGAGCATTCCTTTTGAGCTAATGTGTGATGCATCCGATTATGCAATTGGAGCTGTTTTAGGCCAGAGGAAGAACAAACAGCCCCATGTCATCTATTACGCATCTCGGACCCTAAACGAGCTCAATTGAACTATTCAACCACTGAAAAAGAACTTCTTGCTGTTGTGTTTGCTTTAGATAAATTTCGTTCTTATTTACTTGGCACTAAAGTAATTGTATATTCTGACCATGCAGCATTGAAGTACCTTCTCACCAAGAAAGAGGCCAAACCGCGGCTGATTCGTTGGATGCTCCTACTCCAAGAGTTCGACATTGAGATTAGGGACAAGAAAGGGAGTGAAAACGTGGTGGCTGACCACCTAAGCCGATTGGTGCATAATGAGGAACCCCTCCCCATTCCAGAAACGTTCCCAGATGAGCAATTGTTGTCCATAGAGGTAAGTGAGCCTTGGTATGCTGATTTGGTGAATTATTTGGTCACAAAACATGTTCCCAGCACCCTAGACAAATATAAACGTGATAAACTCAAAAAGGATGCAAGATTTTATGTTTGGGACGATCCATACTTGTGGAAATATTGCCCGGATCAGATTATTCGAAGATGTGTGCATAATTATGAGTTTAATTCAATTCTTGCTTTCTGTCATACTTATGCGTGTGGGGGGGGGGGGGGGTCATTTTGGCACCCAAAGAATAGCACTCAAGGTGTTAGAATGTGGTTTTTATTAGCCTACATTGTTTAAAGATGCTCGAACTTTCTGCATAACGTGTGATAGATGTCAAAGAACAGGTAGCATAGGTGCAAAAGACCAAATGCCGCAGACCCCTATCTTTAATGTCGAAATTTTTGATGTTTGGGGTATTGATTTCATGGGTCCTTTCCCTTCTTCGTATGGTTTCATGTATATTTTGCTTGCGATTGATTATGTTTCGAAATGGGTGGAAGCAAAAGCCACCCGTACTAATGATTCTCAAGTGGTTGCAGATTTCATCAAATCTAACATATTCTCCAGATTTGGGATGCCTAGAGTGTTCATAAGTGATGGAGGGTCCCATTTTTGCAATCGGACCATTGAGGCGCTGTTTAGGAAGTATAACGTCAAGCATAAGGTTGCAAGACCTTATCACCCTTAAACAAGTGGCCAAGCCGAGGTTTCGAATAAGGAAATCAAGCAGATTTTGGAGAAGACTGTTGGGCCAACCCGGAAGGATTGGAGCTTGCGCTTAGATGATGCGCTGTGGGCATATCGTACAGCCTACAAAACACCTCTTGGGATGTCTCCATTTCGGCTAATCTATGATAAGCCCTGTCACCTACCTGTGGAACTAGAGCACAAGGCGCATTGGGCTGTGAAAACATTCAAATTAGACATAGATGCTGCTGGAATGCATAGAAAGCTCCAATTGAATGAACTAGAGGAGATAAGGAACGAAGCATATGAGAATGCCCGAATTTACAAGGAGAAAACCAAGGCATTTCATGACAAGATGATTCGGGGCAAAACATTCTCAATTGGGCAGAAAGTGTTGCTTTTCAACTCCCGTTTACGTTTGTTCCCTGGTAAGTTACGTTCTAAGTGGATTGGACCTTTTGTTGTTACTAATGTTTTTCCATATGGTGCAATCCAAGTCCAAAGCTTAAGGAACGGACAAGAATTCAAAGTGAACGGGCATCGTTTGAAGCCATACTATGAGAACATTGTGGGGCAGGTTGTGGAAGAAGTTCCCTTCCATGCCGTGGGCACCAAGGAAGCTTAACCCGAGGAATCGTCCGGCTGCAAGACGTTAAAGCAAGCGCTTCTTGGGAGGCAACCCATGCATTCGAATAAAGAAGACCTAGGAACAACCGGCTCAAACCCAGATTTGCGTTCCTAACTCTACTCTTTATTGCATTTATCTTGCCATAGTAGTGTCATATATGTTAGTGTGTTATTTGCTGTTTGTTTGTGTGAATTTGTGTTTGAAACATTGAGGACAATGTTTGATTTAAGTGTGGGGGGGTAAACAAGTTGTTTTTTGCAGGATTTTCGTGGGATTTTATCACCTATCACTTCAAATGTTGTTTTTCACTGTTTTTAAGTGTTTTTAGTGTGTTTTGAAGCATTTTAGTGTGTTTTGACATAAAAATCCGAAAATTTGATAAAAACTTGAAAAAGTGTTTTGAAAAACCCAAGAAGAGTTGTTTTTGTGTGTTTGTTTGTGTCTTACGGTACCTTCCAACACAATGATGAGGATTTCGTTTTTAATTGCATGACTGTTAAAGGGAGTTACAAATATGGATGGAAGTTTGAATTGCTCTCTGGTTTATGCTTGATTGTGGTTATAATTCATGAATTCATGTTTAATCAAAAAGGAAAATCAGTTTTTGTAACATGCTTGAAGGAAGAAACTCAAACTAACGCTACAACCCTGAGAGACTTGAGCCTAAAACGTTCTTTGGAGAGTTATTAATCTGTGCTTTCTTGTTTTCTAAAGTCGTTGCATGATCTCATTATTCTTTGCTTGGTTGCTACTTAGAAGGCGTTTCATCATTTAGTTCCAAATACTAGAACTCATGCCTGTTTCATTCAAAACATGACATTGATTTGCATAACACACGAACAAGATGAAGTTGTTTAGTGAACCAAGAGCCAAAAAGCCTACCCATGTGCATTGTGTTTAGGTTTTAACCCCGTTGAGCCTCGTTTAGCCTATGTTTTTTTGTTAACCCACATCATCCTTACCTAACCTAGATTAGGACCATCCTTACCCTTGTTCCTAAGGCATAGTGAAGCATAACTTAGAGTGAATTCCCTTTGCTCATTATAAAGCAGCAAACAAGTGTGGGGGAAGGGTTACAAAGTGTATGAGTGTGCCTAGCAAAACAAAGGGCACGGGTCGTTTGAAAAAGAAGAAAAGAAAAAGAAAAGTATGTGAAAAAGTGCGAAAAATGTTCAAAATAAGTGAGAATGAGCTCACAAGTGTTGGTTATTGAAGAAAGGGTCCAAAAAGTTGAATTTGGCCTAGAACGATCCCTACTTATACATATACTACAATTGATAAAAAGAGGGTTTAATTTGAGTGCATAACTATATCACATCAAATTTTTGGACCAGCGGTTTTTCCTTGATTGTTGACTTTGGTTGAGAAAGTTTATCGACTTTGATTTCGATTTTATCTAGTTGTTTTCCAATGGTATGAAGACTTTGGTTGGTAAAGTGATTTTGTTTAATGACTGGTTTAACTCCTGCATCTTCTTTGGGAAGTTTAAAAGGAGTAGCTGGGATTTGCGTATTGGCAGTTGTGATGAGGATTGTTTCTTGTGGAGGATGACTAGAGGAGACAATGGTCTTGTCTTCTTTAAGCCAATTTTTTTTAGTTATTACCACTAAGTTTTTATCAAACTCATAGTACTTTTCAACATAATCGAAGAAAAATACTTCAAATCTGTGTATTTCCATAAAGTTGGTCCATTCCTTGTAAATTTCTAATTTTTCTTCTTTTGTATATTTATTTCTGAAAATGTTTCGTTTGGGGATAATTTCTATGGCTTCAATATCAGCATTGAACCTTTTCTTGTTCCATTGAAATGGTTTGTTTAAAACTAAAAGTTGATGATTAATCTGTCCTGCGTCAAAATCAGATTCTGTTGGAGAAGTTTGTTCTCCTTGATCTTGGGTTTGAGATTGGTATATTGGATGTGTGACCTGAGAGGTCGTTTCAACTGATTTTAATTTAATATTAATCAGATCATTGATCAATTCTTGCTGAGTAACAGATGAACTGGTTTCTACAGCTTTTAATTTCCTATTGGCTAATGAATTGATTAACTCTTGACCTTGACCCATCCTATTGGTTGGTATGGATCCAGAAAAAGAATTTCTGCTAGGAGCAAATGATCTATGAGACTGGGTAGGCTCACAAGATTTGGCTGGACGGTCAAAGTTAATTTTAACAGTTCCGTCAAAATATTGTTCTATGTTGTCTGGATTGACTAGACTGTTTTGGATAGCTACTGGCTTACTTTCATTAATCAAACACCAATATGAAGGTAGACTGATATCTGACCACCTAATGGTTCTGGGAACTTTGATATTTGCATTTTCTTGGTTGGTTTGGATTAAGAGTGTGTGGTCTCAAGGACTTTTGGCTAAGGCTTGGAAATTCATGTTTGTGCCAGTGACTTTATAGTAAACTCAATATATTGGTGCCAAGGGCTGTGTTCCTTCAAGGACTTGATATCCTTAAGTTTTGATGTTTAATGTGAGTGCTTTCAGCATATGGGGATCTGAAAGACTTATGGTGAGATCTGGGAAAAATCAAAATGGATAGGTCCATTGTATAAGCTGGATTCAATCATTCCAAGTATACTATCACTAAAGTTAGTGAATCTAGCATCTCGGAGACATAACAAAATAGAGGTATTAAGGCCTCTACGTGTTAAAGGTTTTACGACTATTTGAACTAAGCCAATGTGGATATAGTTATGACCATCTTTTCGATGTGTTTTGATTTGTTCAGAAGAAAACAATTGACAAGTTTCATGTTCTTTACTAAGAGCATAAGCTTTTTCAACTGTTTTAACACGATGTGTGTGTGTATATATATATATATGTATATTCTCCATTACGAGCACACATATTTACTATTAGAAAGAAGAAAACAAGCGAGCTTCTCAATGTAATATGTGTAGAAACTCACGCTCAACAAGGCTTTATCACTGAAAAGTTTTGCTACATGCTACCATGCAAACACATGCACCTTTCCCTAGTCATGCCATGCCAACAAGCTGTGAAAGAGAATAAAATTCTAACTCAGAGAAAACATGCTATACAAATGTCCATACAAAAAGGCAAGCTATATACAACCAAGCAATCACGCCAAGCTAAACATTGCACCTAAATTAAGCCTACTCGAGAAAACATCAACAACCAATCAAGCTGGGCTTTGAAATAATCACGCGACACACACATGAAAAGCAAGAAGAAAAATCATAAAAGGTAGGCACATAGTTCCTAAGCCAAAAACTACAGAGAAGTGCAAGTTCAGTTTCTCAAGGAAATGATCATGCCATGCAAGCATGCTGATTCAAGAATTCCTAGCATGTCAGTATTTCAACTTATCCAGCAAGCCTCAAGCATTATCAGCACCATGCAATTCAAGAAATTCATGCATTGCAATTGACTTAGGAAACCTCGGACAAAGTCAACAAGGCCCACAACGTTTCCTTTTAGGTTTGAGTTGGTTGCCAAACACCATGTCGATTGATTCCCTACCTAGATTTAGTTGTTTCTCTATCCAACTGATTTCACTACATTTTACATACTAAGAAACCTCATGCCTTCGTATCCAAAAAATTATCATTTCCACTAGCAACTTTTTGCGAATACTCTTTCCACCAACAGTCACATTCAAAATTCAAAATTATGTTTTCGTAAAACAACTCAAGCAAATATACAATATCGATGCAAACTTCCTCCATGAGCAAGCTTCGATTGTTGTGACCCAAATTTCCTATAGCCTAAGCTCGACATGCCAAAGAATTTTTTACGACCAAGCACTGAAGGAATGAAATTGTTGTAGCGTGAAAGTTCAACTATCTTATGCTAGAGTGTCATGCCTACAAAGACAATATTGAGGGAACTTCCCTGCATCCATGCTCTTTATTCTATGTTATTATTCCCCTTTCCTACCATGCCCAAAAGTACTTGAAAAACCATTTAAGGGAACATGAAGCATGCCTAACAGATTCCCATGTCAAAAGCAAGCTAACAACCACATGCAGAACTAATCATGCTAAGATAACTACAATCGAGCAGTCATGCCGAGCTGGTCATTATACCTAGACAAACCCTACTGCATGAAGCACAAGCCTAATTTCCCTAAAGAAACTAGTGCCACTACCTTCAAGCCTCAGTACTCACCTAAAGTTGACAAGCATCAAGGCCATAAAAATCCTCGGTAGACATGCATGCAGAGTAAAAAATCTACAAAAATTCTTTATTCAATAAAGCAACATGAGTAAATATCCAAAGAGAAGGCACGCCCAAATCCCTCATCGAAATCAACAAGGAGAAGTGGGGAAAGAAAGAGGATCTATCTTAAGAAAAGAAGAACATAAACTGCTACCCATCAACCAATAGGAATACTCGACGTTTCATTGGGAGAATGAGCTTAGGACGGGAAACTAAGAAAGAGATCACCATGCTATTGTCAGTTTGCAAGCAGGGAAAGAATCCCGCCGAGCACAACATGCTTTGAAGTTTTGGGCCAGAGTTTGATTCGTTGGCCTATTTCAATTCTATCACAGCCCAAATAATTAAGGGGGTTAATGTTGGAGCCCAAAAATGTCACCTACAAGCCCAATCATGTCTCGAAGCTCAATTGTTGTGGAAGCGTCACAAACCAAGTTTAAATCCATGCATAAAGTTCGAAATGAAGAGTATGCAAATTTACGATCATGTCACGGCCGATAAAATAATAGTTTATTAGACACCAAGCCCATGCAAATTACACATATTTATCATGTCAAGCCGTACATTAATATTATGATATGAGTCACAACAATTAATAATACATTAATATTATGATATGAGTCACAGCATGCATACGCCATACATAAATGAGCCCAAGCCACTTAACGGGGCTTGCCGAGTGGTTCGTGGTTTGGATGGTTACGGAAGTTCATTAGGCCTACGTGGAATCAGAATTATGGAAGACTTTTGGGTTGCTTGGGAGCACGAAAAGTCCAAGCATATGATTTTGGCTTCACGTGGGAAGGCTTGTGAGAGAATAATCTTAACCTTACCCTTTCCCTTGCAAACCAACTAGAACGCTTAGGAAACAAACAAAACCCAAAGCCCTGCTAACCAAATCAAAACCAAATCACATGCTGATCTAGAGTCGTACGCCCTTTTTATTTTGCAGCCAAGAACAACTACTCTCTCATACCAAACTAGTGGGTTGTGAAAAATGTGACGCTTTATGAAACTATCCTTATGTGTTATGTGTTATGAACATTTGTAACGAGTAGAAGTTGGAGTAGTAGGAAAGGGTCATGCACAACTAATATGAGATAATGAAACTAAAACTAACATGCTTAAACATAAACATTACAAACTTAAAACCAACTTGCTTAAACATAAACATAAATTACAACATGCTAAGATTAACCTAAACGTCCAACAGAACACAGTACAAAACATAAAAAAAGACCAACATTACACACTAAAACTAAAACATTAATTAAAACATGCTAAAATTAAATCTAAACTACTTAAACCCTAACACTGTAGGATTTGATCACTTAATCCACCGTCATCAATTATTTTCACCCAGGCCATCACTGCCACATGCACCTGGACCTACATCCTCACCTTCACACTCACCTTCATTGTCTCTTCTTCTTTTTCTCTAGCCTAACTAATAGTCCTTTCTGAGTTCTCCGGGCCCACCTTGGAGTGTGCATCATCTATAACAGCCCTTGGTGGTCGAGGGAAACAAACGATGAGATCACTGTCAAGGTCAGCTAAAGTGAGGTTCCGATCGTTGAAACCCTCCGGCAGCATGTTTGGCTCGTCGGCGAACACCTCGTTAACTATAAACCAATTGGCATCTAACGCATGGACTTCACATCTGTATTTGAGTACTGTTCTCCTTCCACAGTAGAAGCAAACCTCAAACAGACCCTCGAAGAAAGGTTTGCAAGTCTTTCTCCCCGTTCACCACCAGGACCCACTTGAGGGGAGACGAACCATAAACCAATTGGCATCTAACACATCGACATCACATCCGCAATTGAGTACTGTTCTAATTCCACAGTAGAAGCAAACCTCAAACAGACCCTCATAACAGAGGAAGGTTTGCAAGTCTTTCTCCCCGTTCACCACCAGGACATGCTTGAAGGGAAGGCAAACATCCACTTCTATTAACACCCTTATGGCCATTCCATTCATGGAATTAATACAAAAGTCATCAAGCCTAATAAGGTCGCCGATGGGTTTAATGATAGTTTTCAAGATGTCTAGCTCCCTATATTGCATTGGTATTCGAGGGATTTTAACCCATACTTTCAAGTAAGATATAAGGCCTGATTCCCTAAAGTCTTTCGTCCACCTTTGTAAGTGGATATGGTCCCTCACAAACCAGGGGCGTCTGTCTGACCTGTTTTCCACTTCATCCTCGTCGGTGAACTCCAACGCAAACCAACTTCGGTCGAAATGGTCCACAAAGAAGGTGTTTTTAACACCTTCACCAAACAACACAGTTAGTTCCCTGTGTATGACCTCGGCGTTCTCGGGTTTCCCAAACACCCTCCCTATCAAAACCCGCCGCTTCATATGCTAGACATTCGTGGTGAAGACGACGTCGATGTCAACCATTATGACACCCCTTTCAAATGTGAACAAACAGTTGTCATTATGGATGGCAACTGGGGGTTCCCCCTGGTTAGGAAGTGGAAATGGGTTTGCTGTCACATCCCGACCCGGGGTCCACCACATCCCGGGCCCGCTCCACCACCGTAGCACGATATTGTCCGCTTTGGGCCCCAACTACGCCCTCACGATTTTGTTTCTGGGAACTCACACGAGAACTTCCCAGTGGGTCACCCATCATGGGATTGCTCTCGCGTGCTACTTGCTTAACTTCGGAGTTCCTACGGAACCCGAAGCCAGTGAGCTCCCAAAAGGCCTCGTGCTAGGTAGGGATGGGAATATACATATAAGGATCACCCCCTGGGCGATGTGGGATCTCACAATCCACCCCCCTTAGGGGCCCGACGTCCTCATCTGCACATCACGACCAGGGGTCCACCACATCCTGGGCCCGCTCCACCACCGTAGCACGATATTGTCCGCTTTGGGCACCAATTACGCCCTCACGGTTTTGTTTCTGGGAACTCACACGAGAACTTCCCAGTGGGTCACCCATCATGGGATTGCTCTCGCGCGCTACTCGCTTAACTTCGGAGTTCCTACAGAACCCAAAGCCAGTGAGCTCCCAAAAGGCTTCGTGCTAGGTAGGGATGGGAATATACATATAAGGATTACTCCCCTGGGCGATGTGGGATCTCACATTTGCTCAGGAAGGAAGTTTAGGCATCAAGATTGATCTTTGTGGACGGGAATAAAAACAATAACATGCAGTTTGCAGGTTGGGTTTTCAATAATGTTATAGCAATATTTGAGTTATGTGGAGACTGACAAATGTAACGACCAATAAATATATGGTTATAGTGACCTCCAAAAGAACGAGAACGGTCTCCATGCCAATGGGTGGCAATCATGATAGTTATTCCCAACATGCGTTTTCCCAACAGGAGTGTTTTTTATGACGACTTGTGAAATGTTATGACTGGAAAACCCTAAACCATTGTGTGTCTGCCTATCATTGTGTCTATTAAGAAACCCAACCATGTACAAAAAGGCACCCATTTTCGTTGCCAACCGCCAGATTGACCACGTGCGTGGCTCAGACTTGCCCCCACCTTTTAACATGCAGCCTCACACATTATCTCCCTCCACCATAATGCCGCTCAAAATTTCTCACATGACTCCATGAAGGTTTGCCACTTGGGTTTAAATGTATGTTAACATGATATTGTAATGAATATTAATAATAAAAAATTTCCAAATGGTGAAAATGAGAAAAAATTACGGAGACGCTCGGGATGACATCATGTACGCTATGATCTAGTTGATACAGCAAAATGGCTTTATTAAAGGATCGAAACGGCCCTATATATGTTTTCACTAAGAAGGGAAATAAAATTGAAAATCAATTATTAACTAATTTATAACAGTGAACAATTGGGAAAAATATTAGAAATGCTTGTGCTATAACGAGAGTTACAACTTTCATCAAGGATGGTATTCGAAAACCTGTACCCATAATGCAGAGTGGGTAGTAACCAATAATAATTGTTGGTTTGTCATTTTCGTGTACGCTTTGATCGGGGATCAGCGTAAAGGGTTTCAGTAATTCTTTTTTCAAAGTATCATCTTTTAGTGGGATGTAAAAGATGAATGGTTTTTGGATCATTCACATAACACTTTGGTTTGCTCATTTATTGCTCGATGTTTTCTATGTTTTAGAAACTTAGTAAACATCGAGCAATATTTCAACAAGCTACAAAATTTCGAATGCAATGTGAACGACCGAAGCTGCTTCATCTGTCGCAATGCACCAAATTATAAAACTTTGCAACTATAAAAAATGATCAAGAAACCCTAACAACGATGACCAAACAAGGCATAAATGTAAACGACAATCTGATAGTTACTATTGGCCGCAAGAGATTCTGCATTACGGGTAGGTGGGTTGGACTTTCGTCCTTCACGAAAGTTGTATCCCTTGTCCATACGAGCGTTGCTATTATTTTTTCACATTTTTCCCATTTATGAAAAAAATACTTCATTTTTTACAAACTTACGGCCAATCTAGTGAAAATACTATTCACCACCGTTTCAATCGTTCCAAAATTCCACATCGCCAATTGACTATGTTCATGACGTAGAGGATGTGATTCTGAGCGTCTCCATAATTTTTGGGGATTTTTAATGTTTTAATTTTATTTTTTATCAATTTTATTCATAAAAATTCAATATTCCTAGCATATTTCCACGCGGCATTATTTGAGCACGCCACTTGGATACTTCAAGCCCCACCTGCGGGTGGGAAATGAAAAATTTAGGGATTCTTTTCACTCCAAATCCTTGGGTCTTGCAGAAGGCAGACAAAAGGGGATTTTAATCCCAAGTTTTCACCTAAATACTCCCCCTAATTGCTCTCAGCACAATTCGCTAACTCTCATCTCCCTTTAATTCCCACCTATCCTTGCATCTTTTATTCCCAACTCTCCTTACATGTGCGATGGATTAGTAATTCCACCAAATCATCCCAACACCACCCAAATCGCCTCCTCCAACTCTATCCAATACACCAAGACCCAAAACTCCTTGCGGATTCCTCTTCAATACACCTACATCCACAACTACTCATTCGATCACCCGTTAATACCCCATCTCCGAAGACCAGTCAAGTCCTATTTCATAGTTTCACTCCTCCAAGGGTACGTAAAAAAGGCTCACAAGCCATGCAAGGATCCTTAGGGTCAAATCTTCATTCTTATATATTAACTACTCGTTCTTATGTACATCTGGGCATTTTTTTTAAGTATATCGTAATGCCAAAGTTTTAGTAACTGACTCAAGTGTTATTGTCATCAATGTTCATATCACAGCTTGTGTAGGCCAATTTCGAACACTGGCGTTACACCGAAACTTTAGAAAACAACCATGGTATAAGATAATTGTACCCCTCTCTTCAGCAGACAAAAACACCCCTAGTGAAGGAAAAAAAATTAAAGGTATACGATAAATGTACCCCTCTCTCCAGCGGACAAAAACACCCCCAGTGAAGGGAAAAAAAAAGGTATAATATAACTCTACCCCTCTCTCTAGCAGACAAAAACATTCCCCCAGTGAAAGAAAAAAAAGGTATAATATAACTTAACCACTCTCTCTAGCGGACAAAAACACCCCCGGTGAAGGAAAAAAAATTAAAGGTATAATATAACTCTACCCCTTTCTCTAGTGGATAAAAACATCCCTAGTGAAGGAAAAGAAAAATTAAAGGTATAATATAACTCTAGCCCTCTCTCTAGCAGACAAAAACATTCCCACTAAAGAAGAAAAAAAAATAAAGGTATAAATAACTCTACCCCTCTCTCTAGCAGACAAAAACACGCCCATGAAGGAAAAAAAAACTAAAGGTATAATATAACTCTACCCCTCTCTCTAGCGGAAAAAAAAACACCCCTAGTGAAGGGAAAAAAAATTAAAGGTATAATATCTGAAACCATCCCTTATGTTTTATTGTTGTGTGACAATTTCTGAAACCAACCTTATAGGTAATGAAGGTTTGTGACAGTATATGAAACTATCACATATGTGTCATGAAGGTTAGTGAACGGTTATGAATTAGAAACTTATGGCTTATGAAGTTGTGACAGTTCTAACAACCAACCATTATATGTTATGAAAACTTGTGAATGTCTATGAAAATGTTATTTCTGTATTATAAAGATTTTCTCTTATGCTTTTTAAGATATTACATTTCCAGTTATCATTCAGAAATAATAATACGAGTAGACATTTAGCGATCACAAAAACAAATAATATAAGGAGTGAAAGTTCAATTACTAAGTGGTAATTCCCAACAACAAAAGGAAATTTGACAAAAAAATATTATATCTCTTCGAACAATGTAAACCTTGAAATTTAAGCCATCATAAACGTCAAACTTCACAATCTAAAACATTACTTAAAACATGAAAACATAAACTGTAAAACTAACCATTATAAACCTTCGTATGAAACCAAATGAACTCCTTTATCACTAGTTTTCACCAACGGCATGACTACAACATGCACCTTCACCTAACGGATCTCTTCTTCTTTTTTTTAGTGGAGCATCAACCACATGAGTGACTATCCTGACGTCGTCCTCCGGATGCACCCTTAACTCATCCCTTGGACCGTCGTCCTTGATAATTCCTTATTGAGGGAAGCAAAAGATTTTTTGCCCATTAGTTCAGTATTATTGCTTTGGGTTGGCATTGAATTAGTCTTAGGGTCAGCAGCTTCATTTCACCCGATAACATCATTAGGAGCGAGGTTTGATGTCACCTGTGTGCATTTTTCGGGCTCACTCTGGCAAGAACAGGACAATTACAAATCAATCAAAAGTTGTTTCAAATTTACATCCACAAATATATTGTCAACCAAACCGTAAGCAATATTTCATTTCATTACGTTGTGTACCTTGTGTGACATGGACAATTCTTCTTACCACCTTTGCATCTCTGATTTTGACTTCAGTTCTCTTTTGTACTTGTCTTTGACGCCTTTTTTTTTTTACTTGAATGAGTCTTTAAGCACCTCGGTTTGGGAACTCTTGCCCCCATGTTCAACCTGTTTTCTTTTTTTACCACGGTTACCAGCACTTAAACAGTTCAACTTTGTATCCAACGTTTTCAAAATCCGGGGATAGAAATGCGGTATCTTCCTTTAACATCACTGTTTTGTCAATCAAGTCTGAAACTTCTTACAAAAATAAAATAAATAAATAAACTGAGCTCTTTTGGACATGGTAGAATTTTTGGCATCATTGCCCACTTCTTTCCCTTCCATGTCCAAAACAATAATGCATTTACAGGTTTGAAGCCACCTTTTCAGTATGTAACATTTCGGCATCAATTCTATGTGTTTCATTCTCAAATATGGTAATATGTGTCAACAAGGAAGTCCCTAAAACTACATCTCTTTGCAGCTGCATTTAGCATAACCCAAGGTCGTATCAACCACCAACATCTTCAGCTTTGTCACCTCTGCAGCCCTCTCAAGTACGTTGTACGCAGTCTCATTCCTATACCCAAACTAGTTCCTCAAGAAACAAGTCAAACTCTTTAATTCCTCCACTTTGAAACTTTTCAAACATAAACCGTGTGTACAATTTGGTCATTTGAGCTTTCATTGGGGTGCAAAGCTGCAATGGAGGGGCACATTTTTCATCATTATGGTCACCAACCGCCTCTTTCTGATGTTGTCATCCAAGGGCTCGGTTGAACCAAATGATGGATTCAATCAAAAAGTGCTTTTGTGCACATATTGGTTGAAAAGGGAATGACAACTTTCTGCACGTTAACTGCTCGACATTCCGATGGAAAAAGCGTGCTTACAAAATGCATGAACCCATTGTGCACGCAACTCATAAATGTCCTGAAGCCATGTTTTATCAACCAACTCATATTCTTCTAAGAACACCTTCCAACATTGCCTCAAATTATTCTTTACTTTCGATATCCCATATACAATCATGCAAATCCTTGAAAGTGTCGTCCACCCAACCCTTGTCATTGAACTTGTTAATAATATGTCATATTCAATACTGATGAAACATGGTTGGTAGTTTACTGCCAATAGCCTTTGCTATGGCTCCATCTTGATCCGTAATTATGACTTTCGGCCGCCCACCCAACATAGCCTCAAGCATTTCTTCAAACAACCACTCAAAGCTCTAAGTTTTTTTATTTTTCAAGAATGCACAACCGAATACCATGGTTTGACCGTGGTTATTAACTCCTTACAAATGAGTAAACCTCATCTCATAGACATTGGCGTTGAAAGTTGTGTAAAACACAATCACATCACCAAAAATGTCATAACCACGTCATGAATAAGCATCTTCCCAAAATAAATTCCCAAGTGCTCCACCTTCGTCAATCTCCATCTTGAAAAATAAATCATTTTTATCTTTCTCATTCTCAAAATGCTTTTTCAACATTTCGGCATCATGCCCGATTAGATGAGATCACAATTGATGTTCCACGCTATTGTTTGGACCCAAATTTACATCATCGGCCCGTGCAATCAAGGCTGTTAAGTGAGCATAGCTTCTAACCGTCGGATAGAAAAGTGAAGATAATTTTGTTATTATTAAAGGATAATATTGTGATTATTATCATAATAATTATCTTTTAATGTGAATTATCTTGGTTTTTTCTTATTCAAGATAAATGGGATACAAACTATATATGTGATCTGGAAGTAAACAACACAGTTCGAGTTGGGACTCTTATCACGTGGCGTGGCTGGGTTGTGAAGATCATGATAGGCTTTAGCCTAGAGATGGGATAAAGAAATGGTGACGAGATGTGGCAGAAGGTTAGCTTGCATGCATGAATAAAGATTATGAAGTGATGGTGGGACCGAATATCCTTGGCATCCTGCCAAGAATCTTGTCAAATGGCATCACATGAAGGAATTGAGGATAAAGATTGGATTGCATGCACGTGGCTACAAGCTAAACCCAAATAGCATGATGATAATCCATGGGGTTATTAAAAGATATTATTAGGATTATTATTGGCAGCTTTCGTACTTCTCGGAATGCAATTATACAATGTGGTCGTCAAACATACAAGCTCTATAAATACAAGACGAACTGCGACGAGAAAGAGATCTCCAACTCAACACACAAACTGCCCTGCGCAAAACCTCGCTCTACGCGAAACCTCTCAAACACTTTGAGATTTTTATTTTCCTTTTCGCCGACACACCTTCAGTTTGGATAAACAGCACTGTGGAGGCAACCAGTAAACATCTTCAGTTTGGATAGACAGCACTGTTGCCGTAGAATCAGCCGACCGAGGAGCACCTTCAGTTTGGATAAACAGCACTGCGTCGAGGCCGACTGGTTATCTATCCAAGTCTCGGTCAAGAAGGATTTTCGAATCCTTATTGGCAGAGGTCATCTCATCAGCCTTCTTGACGAAGTGAGGTGTTACAGGTTACTACATTCGGCACATTGAAAGCCGAATTTGATATTGAACTTCGCAGAACTAGCAGCCTTGTCTTCAGGCTCTAGAACCCAAAGGCCGAGACGTGTTCCTTCCTCGGCCGCAGTCACAAGATTGAGAAGTCAGCCGCGCACACGACGCAGCATCAACAAATTTTACTCACCGGCCGAGCTCGGTAGTCGAGTTGGCACGCCCCGCATTCAATCGAATGACGTAGTTAGCTCCATTAGTTACCCGGCCTGCGCGCCACGTAGGCTTGGTAGTTTTTAGGGTCAACAACTATACATATCGTTGGGGGTGCAACCAATATTTCCAATTCCCCCACTTTGCACATCCAACAAAGCCACTTGTTTACTTATGGAAATATTGGCCTCCACATATTGTTCAATCATCGCCTTCGTTGCCTCCAAAACTCGATAGTGTGACCTAAATAAGTGTGACGTACTTGATAAAGGTGGTTGTGTCCTTCATTGAAACCCATTACAACAAACTTTCCACAACCACTGCCCCTATTCAATGCAAGTTTCGCCTTGCACTCAGTTCTAACATCTCTTATTTCTCCCTTCTTACTAGGTTTAGGATCACCATCCTCCTTCTTCTTCCCTTGTTTGCAACAAACAATTCTTTTCTTAACCAACATTCACCATGTGGACTTTCTACTACTATGCTCCCGAATTCCAAATCCCGTTGCAAGTGCATAATTGTTGTAAAAGGTATACCCTTCATCTAACGAATCAAATTCCATTCTCAATTTGGGTTTCAACTCTTCATCTACTCTTGGTATCACAAATTCAACCCTCCCTACACCTAATTCATCCCCTCCATCTACATCCGCTCTTTTGACAACAATTTCTTCTAGGTCTAACTCACCCCCTTCGAATTATGCTTCAATGGCTACTTGCAACAAAGTTACACAAGTACAACACAACTTATCACAAGCCAGCACAACATTTACACCTATATATATATATATATATAATCCACTTTCACGATGTCAACCAAATCCACTGATAACCACCCACCATTATGGTTTCAAATCCCAGATTTTTAAAAAAAAAAAAACCACACTGGAATGGAAATGGATTATAACATAGGTTCTGCAATTATTCAAACACTCACCTTCACAATCTGGGTTTCTTCTGAGATTGTGGATGAACCAACCGTGTCAACTCCAATCTAAGCACAGCTTCAATCTGCAATAAATCGAGCACGCATACACACCCTTCAACTGCTCTTTCTGCCCCTATTTTCCAGCGAAGACAACCCTAATCTACACCCCTCCTCGCCGTCATAAACACACTCACTGAACAAACAAAACAAAAAAGTTATGTGATTACCAGGTCGCAGCCGCAACCCAACTTCATTCCACCTCAAATCTGTTCCAAACTCCAGCTCCTTCTCTCTGCCTCTCTTCCCCTCTCTTTTCCTCTTCATCGCGCACAACGGCCAACCTCTTTCCCACTTGCTCCCTGTTTCCCTCCCTTAGACAAAACATGCTAACTAAATAAAAAAATTTAAAATTTTCTAAATGCACCGGGTTACAACAACCCGATTCTACTCGTGAGTTCGTCCATTTCCAGCCTTTAGATCCTTGTCCACATGAGTAGTCCATACGCTTCGTCCGCACCTTAGAAATGCCCAAATGTTAGAATTAAATTATTTGACACCATCGTATAAGTCTCACATAAAACAAGAGAAGCCTTCCCTAATAGTTTAAATAACCATGGGTCTCTCTTTTATTGTGTTCCTTCCGAGTGCTAATATATGGTTAGTATAATAGCACAAGCAAGGGTGTTGAACCACAGGGACTGATTGGACCTCTATAAATTACTAGCCTTGAAAGAATCCTAATTAAAGAATGAAAGTAACAAATTGAAAATAGTTTTTGTGTTGTAAACGAAAATAACTTAAAATGCAAGAAGAATGTAGCAGCAAATGATATGTTTGAGAAACAATGGGGATTGGACCAATCACCATTACACAACCAATTCCATGTTTATAAAGGTATGCCATGTTCAACTATCAACCTGTTTCTAGAGTTCGCTTTACATATATATGATCAGCCATATGATGTGTGGTTTTGATCAAATTCTCCTAATCTGCAACCTAACTGGGATGTTCAACTTCGGTTCCAAATTAAGAGTCTTTAGCATGCAAGAAAATTTTAAAGAACCAAAGAAAATACTTGGCAAGATGTTTGCATAGCATTCTCTTCATTCATATGTCTACCAAGATTATGCCCAAATGGTGATCAATCATTAAAATTGACAAACAAATTTAACAAAAGATTCATTGAATGAAATAAGAGATAGATTGATGAATTAAATACTTTAACTTAAAAACATGGATCAATTGTGCAAGGCTACATCGAAATCCCTAGCTATACATTTAGTTACACATCATGTTCACATAGATGAAATTTGAAATACACAACATGAGCGAAAATAAATCAAAGAGAGAGGAAACCCTTGAAGCAATTCTGATGTTGAACTTCTCCAAGAACAGCCTGTTGAGATGAGTCTTTGATGATGGGGAGTGTATGAAACAGCTAGTGTTTGAGTGTGGATGAAAAGAGAGAAAAATAGGGGCTGGAGTTGTGAAATTCTCTCAGAATGAAAGATGTGTGTAGAAGTGGCTGAAATGCTAGATTTTATGATGTTAAAGAGGCTGTTGAAGATTGCCAATACATCCCAGTAATTGGGCATTTAATTCCCAAGTTTTTTGCTGCTATTGGTCTTGTAAAGAGCCATATTCATCACCATCTTCAGTTTCCACTTTTAATTCTCTGTCTACATCAGCATCCTTATTCAATTCTCCACTTTTAACACTATTTTTCCTTGTTTGCCCTCAACTGAGCTCCCAAATACGATTAGTTGCACACTAACACAAAAGAGGGTAAAACGTAACCAGTTTAACTCAAAAAATATCACAAAGAGATTTGGAATAGATGGTAAATGTATGAAATATATGAGTTATCAACAAGCAATGGTCTTCTGCACACTCAATACCATTGTAAAACTCAAACCTATTGGGAATTTTTTGGAGTTGGTTTCGGTGGTATGTGCAGTAACTTTTGATACAACAATATATTTACAGTAAGGGGTGGAGAGGGAAGGGGCAGAATAAATTGGTTACAAACTTGTCATTTATGAGATTTGATCTTAAAACCCCTCACTTACAAGTGAAGAAGAATATTAACACCACTAGACCGTAGTACTAAGTGGCAATATAACTAGAAACTTTAAATTCTCTATATTCTAGCCAATGAAATCAACACTTGATCCCTATCCATCAATGTCATCGATCGCTCTAAATATGAGTACAGTTTGAGTTGGTGTTAATATCATGGCTGAAGCTTCTAGCTAGATACATATTATAACCCTGAAATTAATCAAAGCTATAAAAAAATTAAAACCGTGATGGCTAAAGTTAGCAAATGATACGAAAGGATCTTCGAGCCACATTATTCTAAGTTTATTTTCTATGGTGCAGCATCAAATGAGTTGTGTGTCTGTAATATTTTTCCTTTGCAAACTGTACTCAGATTTTCTTGCTAGTTTTAAGTTTGGGCAATTTTTTTAGTGGTTCGTGTGGCGGCTGTGCACTTTTAATGCTACGCTTGTGGTGAAGAAGTTGTTCAGTAAACCTTTGTAGTCATCTCTGTTAGCAATTAAAAGGTTTGAACCCTAACTTCCCTTAGTCTTCCGTTAGAAAAGCACACTTGAATCTCACGTGGGAAGGTTATATTTGTCCTTTCAAACTAAATTAAGAAACCTAAACATCTATCGTAAGATTACATAGGATTCAATTGAAATCGGATGACCGAAAAGAAGCTTGAGCCTTGAACGACGTCGAAGGGAACTTCTACTGAAAATCCATGTCAATGGCAAGGTGAAGGAGAAGGAGGAGAACAATTTGGTTTTTGTTGATGGAATGATTGATCTAAGCTCACCCTGGCTTCTCAACTGTTTGAATTTGATGGATGAGACTTCATATTTTCAGATTTATGTTTTCGGTCATTGGAATGGGTGACAGGATTTTTACCACACAGGGCAAAAGGGTTAAAAACACCTATAATACTTGTAAAAATGACAAGGTTATTGTAGTATAGATGGTTCTAGCAAGGCCGTTCTCCACAAGGATTGTTAAATAATTCATTTCAAACCAAATTTAAGTTAATTATTGTAAAGCAAAGATTTGGGATGATTGATTTTATGACCTAATTTAATACAAACGAATTTAATAAATGAGAGTTGAACAATATGCAATATTAAAGATGAGGAAAAAGAAACATTTTTTAGAAATCAAATTAAGAAAGCACTAGGGATCCGCTGACACCTTAACAATCCTATATAGTTCTTTCAATTACTTATGAATTACACATGCATATTTGAAGATTAGGTTTTCCTAATATATATCCTACTTGGAACCTCCAACATAGAACGTATATCTAACATGCAACGCGTCCTTTGCGTCTAGATCGAATGTGAATATGCAAGACTCCTTAAGTTTTGTGAGACCTTTGAAAAATTATATAACTCTTAAGACGTGTTGTTCATCCTAAGAAGTTACACATATTAACCACAAGAAGCCTTAGTCAATTCTAGGGACAGCTCTCCGCCAAAATTGCAACAAATTATTTTTATAAATATCCTAATGGTCACGAATCATTAAGACAAATAGATAGTTTAAACCAGTAATTAACAATTCAAACTTACATGCATACTATCATAAGCAAATTGAAAAGAAACTACATATTCTTACTAAGGCTCGTGGCCTCACCCCAGCAAAAAAAGAAATTATTTACGCATATTCATAATTAAAATCAACAGGAATTTTATTGAAATAATAAAAGATAGAAAACACCTTGAATGTAAAAGTCTGAAAATCAAAAAGGAAATTAGTTACGCATATTCATAATTAAAATCAATAGGAATTGTATTGAAATAATAAAAGATCGAAAACACCTTGAATGTAAAAAGTCTGAAAACCTCTACGCTTGGCCAATTTTCTCTCCCAGATATCACACGCAGAGAAGAAGAAGAGAAAAATAGGGTCGGCCAAGCTTATTATTCCTACTAAAAATTAAATCCTCCTAATCAAATTCTTCCAATAAGACTAGGAAACCAAATAATTAAAATAAAATAGAAAACATAACACTAAATTAAATGGTAATATTCGCCTAAAATCTGCACAGCCACATTTTAGACCTACATAGGCTCCAAAACCGACCCAATATAGCTGGATTTAAAGCTTGGAATATTCTGAACAGAAGGCCACAAACTCATCAGAGGTCATCTTAGGCTCCAAAAATAGCAATTAAGCCCAGAAACGTCACTTTCCAGCACCGTACACTGCTTCTTTATTCCATCACCAGAAAATAATCGTCTGGTAGAAAAATTCCAAATTTTAATACGAACACGCCAATGGACACACGAACGTCCCCCAATTTGAATCACTCCAAAATTCGTCTGCTTAATCACGTTTTGGTCCAGAGGAAATCGAATGTCCTATATTGAAAATATAAAGCAAAGTATCAAAATTATACCAAAATAATTACCACAACATACTAATTAAGATAGGGTAGAATTTTTCCCAAAAAATAAAAAATAAAATAGGGTAGAAAATATAATATGAAATTGACTCAACAATGGGTATTATAGGCATAGACCTTTTTCTCAGTTCAAGATTTAAACCTTGCACATTACAAATGAGCACTGTACCATTATTCGTTTGAAGAGTATAATCCTCAAGGAATCTTGAAACTATTATAGGAAAAAGAAATTGAAAAGCAATTGTTGTATACGAAAAGGGTATCTACAACACCATTCTTATCACGCAGGTTGCAGTTCCATGATATATATTTGAATTTCTTACAACTCTTCCTGATCTTCGAGACCGTTGGGTAATCTTTTTTTGAAAGGAGGGTTGAGTTTGGTTGATAAGATCTTCAATTTCAGAGCACATGCATCGTTCAGTTTGAGCCACATGCATCGTTTAGTTTGAGTCTTTTTCGTCGAATCCTAATTTTAGTCAAATATAACCTCATGTAGTCAACTAACAAACGTCACCAAAATTTTCAGTTTGAAAGGACGAATATGATCTCCCACGTGAAATTCACATGTGCCTTTTTAATGGAAGAGTAAAAGAAGTTGGGGTTTGGACCTTAATTGCTAACTGGAATGACCACATTGTTTGTTTAACAACTTTTTCATTATGAGGGTGACATTAAAAGTACACTGCCACCACAGGACCAGAGAAAAAAAATTCTCTTTAGGTTTTTGTTCGTAGCATTTTTACCAAAAAAGGGACGACGACCACCCGAGTGAACCATGACCACCTAGTTTATTAGACAACCGCCAACAAACCACAACCACCGAGTTACCCAACATCACTAATCACCAACTGCAACTGCTCTCAGCCACATACCTTCCCGCATAACTGCCTTGCCCCGTCGTGGCACACACTAAGTGGAATGATATTAATACTACGTCGTAATTAAGGGTTGTGGGTAAAATTAGCTTTTAATACGTAAAATGGTATATTTAACAAGTATTTGCCCTCATTGAAGCCAACATATGCATGACTTGCATAACAAGAAACGCAAATTGTTGAAATGATCACCAACCGGATCGTTAATAGAATCTAAAAGGGGTCCCGTAGAATTCACCACGTCCACCCACCAACATATTTCAACTGTCTCCACAACCACAAGAAAGAAAAATGCCTACAATCTCCATACTTGTGTTAATTTTTCTCCTCTCTTTCGTGACGCCGAGCATGAACGATGAAATAGCGTATGATTTCTTCCCTTTCATGAGAATATACAAAAATGGTACAATTGAGCGTTTCATGGGTAAACTAAAGGTTCCTCCATCGCTCGATCCCAAAACTGGCGTGCAATCAAAAGACGTTGTGATCTCACATAAGGAAAACATATCTGCGAGGCTTTACCTCCCCAGTTCCACCGCCAACTCAGCCCACAAGCTCCCTCTTCTTGTCTACTTTCATGGAGGCGGCTTCTGTGTTGAAAGTGCCTTTTCTCCGGTTTATCACAACTACGTCAACTCTTTAGCTGCCATGGCCAATGTGGTTGCTGTCTCTGTTGAATATAGGCTTGCCCCGGAGCACCCTCTGCCTATTGCTTACGAAGATTCATGGACCGCTCTCAAATGGGTTGCTTCACATTTTGATGGAAACAGCTCCGAAGAGTGGCTGAAGAGATATGCAGATCCAACGCGTGTGTTTTTCTCCGGCGACAGCGCTGGAGCTAATATAGCACACCACATGGCTTTAAAAGTGGGCACAGAGGGCTTGGCTGGGCTCAAGCTCAATGGGATAGTCTTGGTGCATCCATTTTTCTGGGGGACAGAACTTAGTGGGGCAGAGTTAAAAATGCCACCAATTGTAAGACTATATATGGCCGGTCTGTGGCGTTTTTTGAACCCGTTGAGTAGTGGAACCGATGATCCGCTTTTCAACCCGGTTAAGGATCCAAAACTGAGGGACTTGGGGTGTCAGAAGGTGCTGGTTTTTGTTGCTGAGAAAGATTCGTTGTATGATAGGGGAAGGTATTATAGTATGGCACTGAGAAGGAGTGGATGGAAAGGGGTTGTGAAGGTATGGAAAACAAAGGAGGAGAACCATGTATTCCATTTGCTCCAACCTACTAATGAAAAAGCTGTGGCCATGATGAAAAGGATCGTTTTGTTCTTCAATTAGGTTTTCTTGCCATGGCTCTAAAGCGAAAAAAACTTTAGCTGCAACCGGTATATACAATCATGTGTCGCTCTGGTGTGATAAGAGAGAAACACTCATGGTTGTATACAATTGGTGATAGGGTAAGAAAAAAGCTTTCGTTGTCTTTCTCTCGGTTTTGTGCAAGTACCCTTACTATGTAAATAGTGTTGCACTACAGAGCGTTTAGCATTCTGTAAGTTTGGTAGGGGGTCCCAAGCGTCACTTCATATGTAAATACAGAGTTTTTAACTTTATGTAAGAAAATAAGGCATGTAACATAATTTGTGTTGATTTCATAATTTTTCTGCAATGTCTGATTGATCAACTGCATTTGTAGGCGCATGCTGATTCCGCTCCAGGTATATTTGGACCAAGTTTTTAGTTTTGGGACTAATTTCAACACATATTTCTTTTGATATGTACATTTCTGACTATTAGTAAAAATCAACGTACAAAATCAACACAGTATGCACATGAAAAAAAAGGGTGTACAAATGATTTCCCTTTAGTTTTATGTTGTGCCTCAGTGTACGTACGACTTTTATGAGAACTCTTGTAAGAAGTGAGTTAATGTTACATGTTAAATGAAAAATATCATAATAAAAATATCATAGGAGAAACTCGATATACCATACCCAACCTTTCTAATCTTGGAGACCAAGAAGTACACGTTGTCCATTGAAGATGCAATCCTAGCTAGTGGCTACCCTTTTGTAGATTTCAGATTAATCGACCATTTTTTTTCTCTCTGTTTCTTTTATCGGAGTGCTTAGAGTGGTGTGATGTGCAAGATGAAGTTGTGAAGAAGCTTGATTTTGAGAAGTTCTCCGAAGAGTTCATCGGAGAATCCAACTGAAAAGCTGTGCTTTTCCAGCACAAAAAGACAGGTGGCCAAACAATGGCGGATCCAGAAAAAATTATTTGGAGGGTTGCATGTTAAAGTTTACAACAAGGTTCTAAAAGACGCTAGGCGCTAGTCGGGCGGCGGGCTAGGGCCTAGCGCCTAGGCGGACTAGGCGGATTTAAGTAAATCCATTATATTTCGTGTAAATAAGTGTCTATTTATACTTAAAATATATATAATTTCATCATAAACTACAAAATAGAATGACATATGTATTATGAAGTATTGGAACATAATGAAAACATGGGGAACAAGCATATAGTATGTGCTCATTTAAGTATTCAACAAGTCTCTTACAATTTATTGAAAAAATTAAATGCAAATTGAAAGTTATCTATTATCTGTCTAAGTGAGTCGCAACCTAGGCATGTGTCTAGGCGGGTTTAGGCGGGCTAGGCGGGTGCCTAGGCGGTCTAGGCAGGCACCTCAGCTAGTCTAGGAGCACTTTCCTAATTTTCAAACGCCTAGGCATTAATCGGGGCGGTGACCAACCGCCTAGCGCCTAGGCGGGGCCTAGGCGGCGCTAGGCGGGGATTTTTAGAACAGTGGTTTACAAACATCTTTTAGACATAATAATCTTAAAACTTAAACCATAGTTCAATCATTCATAATTTACAAAACAAATAACCATATAAGTTACAATTGTTTACGACGCGTTTTCATAAGTTGAAAACGCTGCATTATAGCTTCATTATCAACAGAAGAAAAAAAAAAACATTGTTGTCAACATCACATTTTTCTCCGTCCCCATCGTCACCATCATTCAATGGTGTTTTCACTATCTTCATAGTAGAAAAAGCTCTCTCCACCAAAGTGATTGGAACCGGTAACACGAAAGCCAATGTAAGAAGCTTATACAGACTTGTAGCTTGCACACCTCTCAGTCTTCACCAACTCCTTTGCAAGATCACTAATTCCTTTCAATGATGAAAACTCATTATGCATCTTCATATCATGATTGTAATTGTCAAGTTAAATTATAAGGTCCATACAATATAAATCTTGAGGATAAAATTGGGCTAAATGAACAATTTTTCGTTGATCAAAAGATGAAAAATATTCAATGGACCCAAACATGTCATACAAAGAAGCAACTCGATGTTTACCTCATTAAAGCGATCATTCAATTTTTCTAGTTGCATATCAAAAACTTGAAAATAGAGGTCTACACGATGTAATGGAAGTTTATGAGTCTTAGAGCTTAGCTCTTTGATTTTCCGACTGTGAAATGCAAATTCTCCATATTAGATAATATCATTTTCCTCACAAAACTTGTGTACATCATGAAAAGTCCCCAAAATCATCATCTCTCAAGGATTGTAGTCTTTATTGGCACACTTCCATTAACAC